>OZ005653.1:110360258-110615258 GCA_963930645.1 Salticus scenicus | reverse complement strand
ATGTCCTAGCTAATTGCAGAATGGTATATAGATTTTACCTATTTCTTGTGTCTTTAACATTCCTCAGATGTGCTGAGCATTGTTTTAAATTGAGATTTATAGTCAAATAATGGCATAGTTCACCTTGAGAACAAATAGTCCTAGCGGCGGATGCAAAAAATTGACTTGAGAAGGTACGAAGCTGATTTTTTTCCTACAGATAGAATTCATTGTTACAATGAAAATCTGATAGGGTTGCCTGGTCAAAGCCGTCAAGTTTAAGAGAAAGAACCTCACTTCCGGTCACAATTTAAACGATTTTCGAACCCCAAAAGGTATGAAGATGAAACCGGTGCTAAAATGTAGAGATTAATATGCTCTTTAAAATGGCATAGGGTTGCCTGGTCAAAGCCGTCAAGAAACAGAGGTTGCCACGAAAATAGGGGACGTATTTTACGATTTATTTATCCAAGTAAAAAGTGATTTACCCAAGTGTAAAGATGAAACCGGTGCTAAAATGTAGAGATTAATATGCTCTTTAAAATGGCATAAGGTTGCCTGGTCAAAACCGTCAAGACCCGGAGGTTGCCTCGAAAATAGGGGTCAAAATTAAACGCTTTTTGAACCCCACAAGTGTAAAGAAGAAACCGGTGCTAAAATGTTGAGAATAATATACTTTTTAAAATGGCATAGGGTTGCCTGGTCAAAGCCGTCAAAAAACAGCGGTTGCCACGAAAAAGGGGGGCGTATTTTACGATTTATTTACCCAAGTGTAAAGATGAAACCGATGCTAAAATGTAGAGAATAATATGGTCTTTAAAATGGCATAGGGTTGCCTGGTCAAAACCATCAAGTTTCAGAGGTTGCCTAGATAATAGGGGTCAAATTCAAACGATTTTCGAACCCCACCAGTGTAAAAATGAAATCGGTGCTAAAATGTAGGTATTAATATGCTCTTTAAAATGGCATAGGTTTGAATGGTCAAAGCCGTCAAGAAACAGAGGTTGCCACGTAAATAGGGGAAGTATTTTACGATTTATTTACCCAAGTAAAAAGTGAGTTACCCAACTGTAAAGATGAAACCGGTGCTAAAATATAGATATTAATATGCTCTTTAAAATGGCATAAGGTTGCCTGGTCAAAACCGTCAAGACTCGGAGGTTGCCTCGAAAATAGGTCAAATCTGTCAAGTAAAGCAGTCAACCACAAAAAAATAGGCGAGTTTTGAAGATTTCTTAACGAAGTGTAAAAAAATACGAATAGCATTAACAAAGAAAATGAATAAGGAGGAAATTATATGAATATTTGAAAGGTGTAGCTGGTTCCAGAATGTACAGCGTAGGAGTTATTTTAAAATGGCATATGTTTGCCTGGTAAAATTCGTAAAGAAATAGCGGTCAGTCTCCAAAAAGCTAACAAATATTAAAGGTGTTTAACACAAAGTGAAACACACATGAAGACTATTTTAAAAAGGTTAAACACGAAATGATTAATATTTAAAAGATGAAATTGCTAGCTAAATGTAGAACATACAACACTTTTCAATTTCCTTACGATTGTGCTTCAAACCTGTCAAGGTATAGCGGTCAGCTTAGAAAAGGAAGCGAATTTCAATATTCGTTTATTTTATTTGTTTAATGATATAAGAGATTTTAAAGCATAAAGAAAATTAAATTATTATGCGTGACCATTCTTTTTCTAATCTGTATAAAACTAATTTCAGCTCACGAGCTCGTTTTTTCCCCATTTTTCAATACTTAAAATATTCAAATTTTGTCAAAGTATTGAGAAGATAATTCCCTGAAGCGACTGCTTTGTATGCGACTGCTTTGTAGAATTTTATACGAAAATATTGGGTTGTGCCGATTTTGTTATATTAAGAATTTGTCAATTTTAGAAAATTTTCTCAATTAATTTTTTTTATATCTAATTAAAATAATCAATAATACCTTCTGCAAATTAATTATGGGTACAAATAAAGCGAAAAACATTTTTAAAAGAATGATAAATTTTTCGCGTTTCTTAATAACAATGAATTAATTTATGAAATTGAAATTTGTAAATCTTGCTGCAAATCTGAAATAAGAGGTTTTTTTTTTTTTTCATTTTATTTAATTATTTATTTTGTATACTAACAGAATTTTTTATTATGAGTTTCTTGGGCATTATTATCTTCATTTCTGTTAACTTTTGCGGTCGTATTTTCTTATCCGTATCCGCATGCTACATTTTTAATTTTTACTATTAATTCGTTGTTTTTATGGGAAATTTTAGAACAGTTTCATTACGGTTTATTTATTTTTTATTTTTTAAATACTTTTTATGTTTTTTCTTCACATTGTATAAAAAACCCTTCAAAATTAGCTTTTTTTTTTCTTTCGAGGCAACCACTATTTTTCGAGATTTTCACCTGGCAACCCTATGATACTCAAAAGATAATATTATTCTCTATATTTTATAAACGGTTTCATTTTTAAATATGTTAGGGTAAGAAAACGGCGAAAATTCGCCCCCACCCACACACGCACACACTTTTCGTGGCAACCTCTTTTCTTGGCGGTTTTGACCAGGCAACCCTATGCCATTTTAAAGACCATATTATTCTCTACATTTTAGCATCGGTTTCATCTTTACACTTGGGTAAATAAATCGTAAAATACGCTCCCCTTTTTCGTGGCAATCGCTGTTTCTTGACGGCTTTGATCAGGCAACCCTATGCCATTTTAAAAAGTATATTATTCTCAACATTTTAGCACCGGTTTCTTCTTTACACTTGTGGGGTTCGAAAATAGTTTAATTTTGACCCCTATTTTCGAGGCAACCTCCGGGTCTTGACGGTTTTGACCAGGCAACCTTATGCCACTTTAAAGAGCATATTAATCTCTACATTTTAGCACCGGTATCATCTTTACACTTGGGTAAATCACTTTTTACTTGGATAAATAAATCGTAAAACACGTCCCCTATTTTCGTGGCAACCTCTGTTTCTTGACGGCTTTGATCAGGCAACCCTATGCCATTTTAAAGAGCATATTAATCTCTACATTTTAGCACCGGTTTCATCTTCATACCTTTTGGGGTTCGAAAATCGTTTAAATTTGACCCCTATTATCGAGGCAACCTCTGAAACTTGGCGGTTTTGACCAGGCAACCCTATGCCATTTTAAACTGCATATTAATCACTACATTTTAGCACCGGTTTCATCTTCATACCTTTTGGGGTTCGAAAATCGTTTAAATTGTGACCGGAAGTGAGGTTGTTTCTCTTAAACTTGACGGCTTTGACAAGGCAACCCTATCAGATTTTCATTGTAACAATGAATTCTATCCATAGGGAAAAAATCAGCTTCGTACCTTCTCAAGTCAATTTTTTGCAGCCGCCGCTTGGACTAAAAGTTGTCCTTATGGAAACATCCCCGTTCTCTTCTCCACTTTAATACAAGATTCTGTTAAGGGCTTTATAATTCTTTCGACCCTTTGCGTGTGGCAAAGAAATTTAATTAGCTCGAACTCTTGGAGAACATTAGTATTAATAAGTTCATCTAGGTTTTGCGTTGACACATTGTTCATTACTAGAGGAGGGATCAATCAATAATTTCAATGTAATTTGAAGCTGCAAAATTGATGGTCGGTGGTTGAAAAGTTCGGATCGATTTCCCTTTTGTCTCTTGTTTTCTTGCTTTTAGCAATCTTCGAAAAGCTAGCTGTCTTACGTGCACTGCTCTCTCATCTAGTACCATTGTAATTAAAAGATTTTCGGGATGACAAAAATACGCATTCCTCTGAATGACAGGATCAATTATTTTACGTACCCTCTCGGGCAGCTGTCAAGTCTTCTGTACTAATTTATACACGTAAACTGCTCTAAACTTTACGGAGGGATGCATTTTAATTCCAAACCATACTGGAGCGTATATCTTCATAATATAGCCGACCAGAAGTTTAATTTCGTCAGAAAGTTTTACTTCAGAAATATATAATTTTAAGATCCTGTTTGTACAAGTTAACCACCTAGAGTTACTAAGAGGACCAGGATCTTTCACAGCGAGATCTAGCGCACACTTTACAGTCTTGAATGCTCCATAAATATTAAGTAAATACTGTTGGTCCTTGTTTAAGTCAGTTTTGGTCACATTTATCGCCTCAGTATTAGTCGTTTCAAAATTAGCAACAGAGAGTTTTTCACTGTCAGTCAACTTCATGACAATTTGTCCTGAGAAACTATGCGCATAAGGCACGCCAATAAACTGAATAGACGAAATGGTCAAGAATTTCTTATTTACACATTTCTAGATGGTGAAACAATATTCTCAATATTCCGAATATTCTGAATTTTTTGTATTGCGAGAAATTCGCACTTGATTTCCTAGAATTAGGTCATACACAAAGATTATAGTTGCTGAAACCCGCCTCTTGTAGTCTCATTTATTTGCAGAGATTTTTAAATAACTTTGCCCTCGAGAATATAGGCAAATGCTCTAGAATTCTAATACGGGCTTCTAGAACTCGCTTTTGAAGGGGACTGGAATTTATAAGGATAACATGGAACTATTTTTTCTAGATCTACAATTTAGATTCTAGATGTCAGATACAGAATTTTTCCTCACGTGCCTAGACAAGTCGGCAATGGAATAAGAATGCGACGGCGCGGCGCCAACTTTGGGCTTGCCGGTCAGTTACTGTTCGTGTTCAGTTTTTCACATTTTTTTTTTTCAAAGTTTAAGCCTCACTCGCGAACTGAATATATCATCTAAAAGTTATAATTTTTTTTAGGTTGAAACTACGCTTTATACTAACAATGTATGGCTGTTGCATTGTAAAAAATTACAAAAAAAAACTAATTTTATTATTTTTTGAAAATTTCAAATTTTAACATATTTTTTCAAACTTTCAGCCTCATGCGCGAACTGAAGATGTCAACATAGAATTTTTTTGTTATTTTTCCCCAACTGAGGATACCAAACTACAACTTTTGAGAGGTAACGCGATTCCGAAATAAAAAAATCGATTTTTTCGAACCACCCTAATATATATATATATATATATATATATATATTGTTTATGATCAAATGAATAGTGTTGATTTTTTACGACTTTAATAAAACAAATTCTGCTTTCTCTATTTTTATTCTGTGTGGATAATTATGGCATTGTGTTACTTGTTTTCTTGTATTATACAATCATTGTAATGTTGTAAATCATATTTCATCCCAAAAATGTGAAAAAGACTAGGAAAATGACCATAGAAATAAAAACTAAAATTATGAAATACAACCATAAAAACTAAGGGTTATTTGGTTACATGTAGAAAAAAAACAAAAAAAAAAAAAAAAAAAAAAAAAAAACACCTATTTTAATTCGAAGATGGTTAGCGAATGAAAATTAATAAAATATATTCAGGGAAACATGCAAGAATTTATATATATATATATATATATATATATATATATATATATATATATATATATATATATATGTGTGTGTGTGTGTATGTGTGTGTGTGCATGTGTGTGCAGTATAGTATTTCTCTTTCCACTAATGCTCTTCTTCAAATTAAAATAATACCTATTATTGGATAATTCAAGCTGGAGTAATAGTAACAAGAAAAAAAAATCATGTGTTTTGCATTGATTATTAACACTTTCCAATTTTGCGAACCCGATTTATTGTTTAACTTTCAAAGTTGTTTTTTGATTACATTACCACACAACGGCAGACAGAGGGACAGAAAAGCAAGCAGGCAGACCGATTGAATTAATAATCAAACTTAAGCATCGTTGGAAAGTGTTAAAAATGCTTAGGAGAAACAGATATAAAATTCCAGCAAATTCCATTTGTGTACCTTTTAATATATCTAAATATTTTACTTTAGACCAGTAATTATTAACGCTTTAGCATATTAAATTCTATATAAAATATCACTTTAGAATATCAACAATACATCAATTTCATTTTTATTTTTGCAGTAGAATTTTTTTTATACGTAATAAAAAAAATAAAATAAAAATAAAAATAAAATAAAATAAAAAAAAAACTTATCTCTATGCATTGTAATTTTTGGGGTGCCCTAGAACACAAATCAGTGAAACAGGGCCAATTATTACTTTTTAAACAGGATACATTCTATAGTGAAATTTAATAATACCTATTTAATTTTTAAGAAAGTATGTAAATACGTGTACGGTTGATGGTAGCGGGCAGACATGCAAAAAAATAAATTAATTCAAATAATATTCACTCTTAAACATTATTCGAAAGTGTTAGAATACATAATAAAAATGAAAAAAAAAATAAACAATTGTAGCTATTTCCTTATACAGCCCTTAATATATCTGAATATTCTTATGGGGAGCTGTAAATTTTAATGTGACCTGTGCTGTATACTACTGAAAACATTCTTTAGTGGTTATGCTTAATATATTTCAATTTCAATAAAATTTGTGCAAAATTATTAAATATGGTGTATAGAAATACCTCTCATAGAACACAGAGTTATATCTATCTGTCTGCCTATCTCTCTCTCTATATATATGCGATAAAAATTTCGATGTATTTAATTTTTTGTTTTCATTTTTTGCTTGTCTGTTTTGTTTCAAATAACTCAAAACTCAGAGAAATATAAAGTTTAATTTCTTAACATTTAACAATAAGACACTTAATTCAAACGAAATATAACTTACATATACTAAACTTTACATAACTCTTAGTATTTTTAAAGTATCTATTTCGTATATTTTTAAATAAATTAGATAATACTGTTATTTGTACATAAATGTTTTCCATTACAATAAGCTGAATTTATTCTAAAATAGTTAAAGATTATTACAAGAAAATCTCAAAATAATATTTAAATATATTGATAACTTTATAAATTTTAAAAATAGATCTCTAATAGTTAAAAGAAAAATATACATACCATATGTTTTAAGCACTTCTCTTAGAGAAATAAAGTCTTCTGCAAGTAAACTTTTATTTTAGAAATCGCGTTTTAAATTTTTAATATTAAGTATACAATCTTTGTTTAACTATGTAATTAACAATTAAGAAATACAAAAAGCAAAATTGAAAGTATCATATAATTTGTGTCATTAGCAGCGAGAAATAAACAATCTATTTTAATCTTATCTTATTAAATATATATATATATATATATATATATATATATATATATATGACATATATACGTTAAATCAAATGAATTACGTATTTATTTAAGAAAAGTATTCTAAAGCATGTGCATTTTTTTTTGTACGATTAAAATCATTTCTTAGAATAATAATAATAATAATAGTAATAATATATACATATATAAGAACTTGTTATTATATGCAAAAGAACATATTTTGTCTACAACTCTCAGTTAACTTTATATAAGGTAAAACTATCAGTAGTAGACACTGTAGCAATAGCAGATATTTTAACTAAAAGTAACCTTTAAAAATCTTGTATAGGTTCTTCGTGCATCAAATATTCGTGGTATGACTTTTTATTATTGTCTGGAAATAAGCATATTTCATACTTTATGTTCTATAAAAATATTTTAAATGGAAAATAAATAAATAAAACTACTTTTGTCAATATATTACAGTTTCTCTCTCTTTTTTTTTTTTTTTTTTTTTTTTTTTAGAATAAGAAAGGCATTTTGTTTTTCATGTGTTTATTTTGAGCAGATATAATGCATCCTTCTTTCATATGTATGCAGAATGCATTTAATGTGTAAAACTTTTATAATAGCTTATAATCAATTGAATTACTGTTAAAAAAAAAAAAAAGATCTTACGTTTCACAAGAAAGATGATTCAAATTTAGCTACAAACAATATTTCTGTACTAAATTTCAGAATTTAAAAAGTGCTTATAGCTAATGTGGCACATGTTGGTGAAGATTAGCACCATTATATTGATTGCAACTAAATTGGAACTCTTTCCTCGTGAAATGTAGTCTTTTATTTTTAGCAGTGAGAGTGTGCAGTACTGGTATTAAATTATGTCACCAATGCCCGTACTTCAGTGTGCTGAGACTCACTCTTGATTTCGAGAAGGATAATCAGAGCTGGACACAGAGCCACGTCAACGAAAATCGGAATATAGTATGCGATCGAAATTAATTTCTTTGGAAATCGTCTTAAAATGCTTCGATCTATTCAGAAACGAAATTCAATAAACCTTTTGTGAATAGATCTAAATTTCTCTTAAAATAACAAGAAATATTCTTGAAAGTCATTTTTATTGAAATTTATTTTTCCGACTGAGTGAAAATAATGCCTGGACCGGGAGTCGAACCCCAGATCTTTGACTTACAAGGTCAAGGCTCCACCAATAGCATTAACACCTCCAGGCATTATTTTCACTCAGTCGGAAAAAAAAATTTCAATAAAAATGATTTTCTTCCCAATCAGTTGATTGTGTGATTATAATATACATTGTATTCCTGAAAGTATCTATAAACCAGACAGCTTATCATCAGCATTATATCATAAGCCTTATATGTGATTGTGTGAAGAAAATAGCTTTTTGTAAAATTTATTATCAATCATTCGAATGCTGTTTTGCTTTTGCTTCAAAATTCCTACTGCTTAAAAAGAAAAGTGTTTACTACTAGAACTTTACCTACTTAATACTCATGCAATTTAAGCTTTTTAATATATATATATATATATATAGATATATATATATTAGGTTGCAAAAGTTCGTGCGGACGCGGATAATTGTATTGCCTCCAAAGACGAGAGCGTCTATCGCTGTGGTATACATTTGTTACCCGAAAAATGGGCAAAGGTTGTAGAAAGTATTGGAGACTGGAGAGTATCTCCTTATATTATTAAAATCTCCTATATTATTAAAATCTGTACGCGTGTGTGTGTGTGTGTGTGTGTGTGTGTGTGTCTGTCTGTGAGAAACGGCTTGACGCAGCTAAGGCTCCGCCGCTAAAGGCCGCACGGACTTCGAACAGGTACCGATAGACAGAGAATTTATCGCAGATCTGGGTTATCTAATTTGCTAAACGATGCGACCCTAATTAACGGAGATATTAATTAAAACGTCGACCATTGTCTAACAAAAATGACCCAGAATTCATGATTAAATGCTTAAAAAGCGACATTTTTACGGAAAAAGTGGAAAATAAATTAGAAATATCAGTCGTATCGTTACAAACAAGATACCATTGGAAAGGTTTTTTTTTTTCTTAAACCGATGGTTTAAACGGCTTATCAATCGGACAATTAGATTTTTTAAAATTAACTAAACTATAAAAAAATATTGGCAACAAATCACAAGAATCTTAGCTTTGCAGACTTTTCGTCTACAGCAGTCTTCAACGGAAACACATCTGGTCACAATGAAGTCACGTGTTTCGTAGTGCGATTAAAAATTACAATTTTCTATTTTCTTCAATTTTTCAAATTTTACACATTTTATTTAGTATATAATATTTACACCACAAAACAAACTTGCATTTCAAATTTCATCGATTTTCGTCAATAAACAAAAGATTTACATTTTAATTGCAAATTAAATTTTATCTTTACACGCCGGACATTTTTGCAATATTCTAATACGCGTATTTCAATTTCTAATTACAATTGATTTATTTTTTATACATCATACGAAAGATATTTTAAAGTTTTTTTACATAATTCAAAGTTTTCAACAGATTTACACGTTTTGAGGTCTCCTAAATCAGTGTTCTTTCATGGCGCTGTAATATTTTCAAATTTCAATATTTCAATTTCTAATTATGATTAATATATTTTTAATACATCATTCGAAAGATATTTTAAAGTTCTTTTAAATTATCGAAAGTTTTCACCGGATTTACACGTTTTGAGGTGTCCTGATTACGTTTTCCTTTGCATCTCAGCTAATTCAGTTAGACCGTTCAAAATTGATATACGTAGGTTAATTAGGAGGGGCTGAAAGGGTGGGGAAGAGATAGGCGTGCACCGCGCGCGTATCCCCTAACTTGTGCGCGCACGGGACTGCGCGGCCGAAGGCAGTGGGGACCAGGTCCGACTTTTTAACCGATGAGAAATGATTTTTTTCATTTTCTTTTCTTAAGAATAAAAATTTGATTTGAGAAGGAGTATATGCGCGCAGTGCGCGTATACCTTCACACGTGCGCGCGCAGCGCGCATGGGTTTGCCCTGCCGAAGGCAGTGGGGACCCGGTGTGAGTTTTTAACCGATCAGAAATGATTTTTTTTTTAGGGGGCACGAAGGGTCAGGGAAGGAATACGCGAGCGCAGCGCGTGTATCCGTGAACTTGTGCGTGCGCAGCGCGCTCGTGACTGCGCTGCCGAAGGCAGTGGGGACCCAGTCCGACTTTGTACCCGATGAGAAATGATTTTTTAAATTTTCTTTTCTTAAGAATAAAAATATGACTTCAGGAGGAATATGTGCGCGCAGCGCACGTATACCTTCACACATGCGCGCGCATGGGTCTGCGCTGCCGAAGGCAGTGGGGGCCCGGTGCGAGTTTTTACCCGATCAGAAATGATTTTTTTAGGGGGCACGAAAGGTCAGGGAAGGTATACGCGCGCGCAGCGCGTATATCCCTTAAGTTGTGCGCGCGCAGCGCGCACGGGACTGCGCTGCCGAAGGCAGTGGGGACCCGGGCCGACTTTTTACCCAATCAGAAATGATTTTTTTTTAATTTCTTTTCTTAACACTAAAAGTTACTTTTTGTTTCTGTTACTGTTAGTTTTCTTTTCTTAAGAATAAAAATATGACTTCAGAAGGAATATGTGCGCGCAGCTCACGTATACCTTCACACGTGCGCGCGCATGGGTCTGCGCTGCCGAAGGCAGTGGGGACCCGGTGCGAGTTTTTTCCCGATCAAAAATTATTTTTTTAGGGGGCACGAAAGGTCAGGGAAGGTATACGCGCGCGCAGCGCGCACGGGACTGCGCTGCCGAAGGCAGTGGGGACCCGGGCCGACTTTTTACCCAATCAGAAATGATTTTTTTTTAAATTTCTTTTCTTAACACTAAAAATTACTGTTAGTGATTCATTAATTTTAGTGATTCCTTTGAAAATACTGACCCGCTAGCGGGCGAAGCCAGCTAGTCTCTTATATTATTAAAATCTGTACGCGTGTGTCTGTGTGTCTGTGCATCTGTGTGTCTGTGAGAAACGGCTTGACGCGGCTAAGGCTCCGCCGCTAAAGGTCGCACGGACTTCGAACGGGTACCGTCGGACAGAGAATTTATCGCAGATCAGGGTTATCTAATTTGCTAAACGATGCGACCCTAATTAGCAAAGATATTAATTAAAACGTCGACCATTGTCTACCGAAAAATGACAAAGAATTCACGATTAAATGCTTAAAAAGCGACATTTTTACGGAAAAAGTGGAAAATAAATTAGAAATATCCGTCGTATCGTTACAAACAAGATACCATTGGAAAGGGCTTTTTTTTCTCAATCCGATGGTTTAAACGGCTTATCGATCGGACAATTAGATTTTTTAAAATTAACTAAACTATAAAAAAATGTTGGCAACGAATCACAAGAATGTTATCTTTGCAGACATTAAGTCTACAGCAGTCTTCAACGGAAACACATCTGGTATTTAATGGAGTCACGTGTTTCGTAGTGCGATTAAAAATTACAATTTTCTATTTTCTTCAATTTTTTAAAATTTTACACATTTTATTTAGTATATAATATTTACACCACAAAACAAACTTGCATTTCAAATTTCATCGATTTTCGTCAACAAACAAAAGATTTACATTTTAATTGCAAATTAAATTTTATCTTTACACGCCGGACATTTTTGCAATATTCTAATACGCGTATTTCAATTTCAAATTACGATTGATTTATTTTTTATACATCATACGAAAGATATTTTAAAGTTCTTTTACATAATTCAAAGTTTTCAACAGATTTACACGTTTTGAGGTCTCCTGAATTAGTGTTCTTTCTTGGCGCTGTAATATTTTCAAATTTCAATTTCTAATTATGATTAAATTATTTTTAAAACATGATTCGAAAGATATTTTAAAGTTCTTTTATATTATTCAAAGTTTTCACCAGATTTACACGTTTTGAGGTGTCCTGAATTCGTTTTCTTTTGTATCTCAGCTTCTAATTAAAATAATTTCATAAGTAATACATCATTAGAAAGCGTTTTTGAATTGGAATGGAACAGTGGAATACAGAAATTTCTACCGACAGATGGCGCTGTAATATTTTCAAATTTCAATATTTCAATTTCTAATTAGGATTAAATTATTTTTAATACATCATTCGAAAGATATTTTAAAGTTCTTTTAAATTATCCAAAGTTTTCACCAGATTTATACGTTTTGAGGTCTCCTGAATCAATTTTCTTTTATGGCGCTGTAATATTTTCAAATTTCAATATTTCAATTTCTAATTATGATTAATTTTTTTTTAATACATCATTCGAAAGATATTTTAAAGTTCTTTTAAATTATCGAAAGTTTTCAACGGATTTTCACGTTTTGAGATGTCCTGAATTCGTTTTCTTTTGTATCTCAGCTACTAATTAAAATAATATCATAAGTAATACATCATTGGAAAGCTTTTTTGAATTGGAGTCGAACAGTGGAATACAGAAATTTGTACCGCCAGATGGCGCTGTAATATTTTCAAATTTCAATATTTCAATTTCTAATTATGATTAAATTATTTTTAAAACATCATTCGAAAGATATTTTAAAGTTCTTTCAAATTATCGAAAATTTTCACCAGATTTATACGTTTTGAGGTCTCCTGCCTCAATTTTCTTTTATGGCGCTGTAATATTTTCAAATTTCAATATATCAATTTCTATTTATGATTAAATTATTTTTAATACATCATTCGAAAGATTTTTTAAAGTACTTTTATATTATCGAAAGTTTTCACCAGATTTACACGTTTTGAGGTGTCCTGAATACGTTTTCTTGTGCATCTCAGCCAATTGAGTTAGATCGTTAAAAATTGGTATACGTAGGTTAATTAAGAGGGTATGAAATGGTGGGCGAAGAAATTGGCGGGCACTGCGCGCGTATCCCCTAACTTGTGCGCGCGCAGAACGCACGGGACTGCGCTGCCGAAGGCAGTGGGGACCCAGTCCGAATTTGTACCCGATGAGAAATGATTTTTTAAATTTTCTTAAGAATAAAATTTTGACTGGAGAAGGAATATGTGCGCGCAGCACACATATACCTTCACACGTGCGCGCGCAGCGCGTGTATCTGTTGTAAAATTTGTACCCTTTCCGTGTTGATTCTCAAATTTAAATTTAAATTCATTCACTACTTAAATATAATTTAAATGATTTACTTTATAATCTTTAAAGTTTAAATTATTAATTAGATGAATTATAGCGTTTAGTGCTATTATCTTTTTGATACTGCCATTGAGTTAAAGATGTATTAAAATTAAAAATAAAAAGCTTAATGATAATTACTTATAGTTAAATGTTATATTCCTTATTAGTATAATTATGTTTCAGTCATTTGAAATAACTTTAATTACTTACCTCATATTTAAAAGCATATTTTGTTAAAATCAACTTAAAGAAAATATGTTTAAATCCTTTTACGGATTGTTCATTTCGCTATCTAGCAAGGAGATGTTATATTTTTTCAACTGCAGAGTCTTTTGCTTAGCCCATAGATGGCAGCAGACTCGCAGCGTCGTGTTGCTATAGTTATGGGAGGCATTGCCGTCTGTGCAGCATCAAGTAGCTGTTACTTTGAATCCTTTCGCGGCTATAAAAGGAGGTAAGAAATATGAAATAGGGCTCTTAATCTCTTAGTTTCTTAAGCTCTTAAGCTTTTATGTTTTTTCAGTTTAGCTCAAAGTCATGAGCTGGTATTTCGATATAATTATAAACTGTTTAGTTTTATTATGATTGTAAATTACGTTTTTGTGACTTGTTCGTTTAGTGTATCTAGTTATGTCACAATGAATAGTAGCTTTCTATTTGAACTCAGTATGGCAGTATTTTAAGGGTATTTAACCTTTCGTCAGCAAGATTCTACAATTGTTTCAGCTGGTTTAATGTTATTCATCTTTTGTTTCAACTTTAATAAACTGTTTTAATTGAACTTTTGTCTTCAATGAATGCCACATATATTTATCTTTTTTATAGCTTATTAGAGCTGAGCAACTATCATTTCACTGCACTGCTAATTCTGCAAATTTAACATATGTGGAAATTGTTTTTTTCACAACAAGTGGTTATGGGCCCAGTTTGGCTCGTTGTCAGCTCATAGCATTTAAAATTTTGATAATAGTTTTTATGGCATTCTAATTGTTTGAAGGTAAGAAATTGAAATGGCAGTGAGTTTAAATCCCACGATTGAAAAATTACGGATGAATAATTATACTACGTGGGTCAAGGACATTAAATTTATTTTAATTGAAAGAAACTGCTGGAATATAATATGTAAAAAAGAAAAACTGCCTGTTGAAGACGCTGAGTCTGGAATAACTTCAAAACAAGTGGAGGATTTCAAATCACGTAGTCGAGTTGCATTATCAACTATTTATCTGAATACATCGCCTGAAGTCAGAAGCATTATTGAAAATTGTGATTGTGCTATTGATGCCTGGGAGACTTTGAAGAAGACCTTTATATCAGACTCAAGAGCTCATCATATGGGACTGTTTACAGAGTTCATTAATTGTAGAATGTCTGAGAATGAAACAGTGAATTCTTTTGTAACCCGGTTATCAAGAATACTGGACCAGCTGCGTGAAATTGGCCATGCTATGGAAGATGTGTATTGCTGTTTCCAGCTCTTGCAACACTTACCATCCAAGTTTGAATCTGCAGTGCAATATTTGTTGCGTTGGAAGAACGACCAGTTCAAGTTCCAGAGTATTGTGTCCGAGTTAACAACGGAGGAATCGCGTCTACAGCTTCGAGAAGGTGATATTAAGAAAGATGCCTATAACAGTGTTCAGATACAGAACGTCCAGCACAAAGGTAAAAAACCTTTAACTTGTTTTAAGTGTGGCCGTATTGGCCACTTTAAGAAAAACTGTTTTTTGAATAGTAATGTTAAATTTAAACCTAGAAATTTAAGGTATAACTCCAACGGTCGTGACAAATGCAAATCTCCCCCCTCCTACTACATAGCTCAAGCTAATTTTAGTAATTTAAGTGATGGTGACAGCTTTATTTTTGATACTGCTGCTTCAAATCATTTTCTAAAAAATTTAGAGCTTTTTGAGCATTATACTTCTGTTGAGGGAGAGGAGCTCTTTGTCGCGATCGATGGTATTAGTTTTCCTATTACTGCTAAAGGAACTGTTAAGTTGAATTTTGGTAAAAATGTATTTTATTTAAAAGATGTGTTATATTCCCCAAAGTTACGGAAAAATTTAATATCGGGTCCTAAATTAGATGTGAACGGTGCCACATACACTGGCGGTAAGGGCCGAGTGTCGGTGTTCGGTAGAGATAAAAGACATACTTTTACTGCTAAAATTAAAGACGGTGTTTACTATTTATATCCTAATGTTTCTAAAGTTAAAAAGGGGAGTAAAGCGAATGGGGGGCACCCAGAAAATCCTTCAGTTTCTCTTGCAAAAGTTAATGAAATTGGGTATTGGCATGCTCGTTTTGGGCATGTAAGTCCTGATACTATTGTAAATACTAGCAAGAAGAACGGGGTGAGGGGCCTTCCTAAACTTAAGTTTAAGAAATTTTTTTGTGAGCCTTGTAGGATTAGTAAACAAAACCGTGTGTCTTTTAAATCATCCGATGTTCATGGCGTTAGGTCACCGTTAGAGAAAGTATTTATGGACGTCTGGGGCCCAATTAAGGTAACTGGTAAAAATGGGGAAAGGTTCTTTTTGTCCATTATTGATGGATTTTCTAAAAGGGTTGCTGTTTATCATTTAAAAGATAAGTCTCAGGTTTTTGGTGTATTCGAGAGGCACATTGCACGGGCTGAACGTAGTTTGAATAAAAAATTAAAAGCTATTCGTACGGATAATGGTTCCGAATTTGTAAATGACAATTTCAAATCATTTTGTAGTAAAAGTGGAGTTGTTCATGAGTTAATTAACACGTTCACACCTGAGCAAAATGGGTTAAGTGAGCGGTTTAATCAAACTTCTTTAAATTGTGTTAGAGCTATTATCACGGATAGTGGTTTGCCTTTTTCTTTCTGGCCCGATGCAATGTTGTATTTCGCGTACACTTGGAACCGTTTAATCCATAGGGGACAAACTAAGACTCCTTTTGAGTTATATACTGGGTTTAAACCATCCGTAAGACACCTGAAGCCGTTTGGATTAATTTCGTATGTTGGGATCCCAAAACAGCATAGAGACCATAAGCTTGAACCTAAGGCTAAAAAGGGAGTACTGATAGGTTATTCATTAAAGACTAAGGGGTATAAAATTTGGTTGGAGGATGAGGATAAAATAGTTGAAACCATAAACGTAACGTTCTCTGATCAGCTATTTAGTAAATGCAGTGGAGCGGTGATGGGCACCTCACTGGAGGAATTGGACTTACTTCCGGAAAGTCCAGTTGATTGTCAAGCTTCCGATCCTGTTGACATTGTTTTCGGAGGTGAGCCCGATGATTCTAGTGACGAGCCCGTCGATGAAACTCCTGTAGATAAATCTTCTCTTAAACCTCTTTCTTCAATTACTTGGAATAGAAAACCCGTACCCAGAAAAATGAGTGACAGAGTTGACATCTTCTATTACCCGGACAACACTAAAACTAGATTGAGATCGATGAACGATGTCAAGCAATATTGTGATAAAAATAATTTAATTTTTGACTCTAATTTTTTTGATTTCTCTAGTAGTAATAAGTTCGAGGGGGTGGTTGATCAGCAAAACTCAGATAACCCAACTTCAAGTTTAACTCATAAAAAATCATGACTAGTTATCCCTGTACCTAAAACATATAATCAGGCCGTTAAATCTTCAGAATGTATTGAATGGAAAAATGCCATGGATGATGAGATAAATAATATGAAAACTCGTAAAGTTTGGCATCTGGTTAATTTACCGGAGGGGAAAAAAGTTTTGGGAAATAGATGAGTATACGCCGTTAAAAGAGATGAGCTAGGAAACGTTGCCCGCTTTAAAGCGAGGCTCGTGGCCCAAGGCTTTCATCAGATAAAGGGGGACAGTTATGACGAGACGTTTTCACCCGTCGTTAATTTCTCAGTAATACGTTTCTTTTTTTCATTATTGGTCTCATGTTATAAATGGCATAACGTTCAATGCGATATAAAATGTGCTTATCTTTATGCACCTTTAAAAGAAGAAATTTATATGTATCAGCCAAAAGGATATGTTGTAAAGGGAGGGGAAAATCTCGTTTGTAAATTAGACAAAGCGTTATACGGCCTTCATCAAAGTGGTCGGCTCTGGTATTATGAGTTAAATAAAGTACTATTAGATTTAGGGTTTAATAAATTTAACTGGTGTAATTGTTCATATTATTTTGAAAATTATATTGTTTTATTAGTTTATGTAGATGATTTAGTTTTGTTTGGTAAAAATCAGTTTCAAATAGATAAAATTCTTAATTTATTAAAATGTAAATTTGATATAAAAATTTTAGGTAAAACCAAGAAATTACTTGGTGTAGAATTTAATTATGAAAATGATTCAGTACAAATTTTTTAGGAATTATATATTAATGAAGTGTATGACAGGTTTAAATCTTATAATATTCCTTATTGCTCATTACCTATTGTAAAAGGCATTAAGTATTCGAAAAAAGATTGTCCTACTAATCAAAATGAAATTGATGAAATGTCTAGATTTCCATATCGGAATATCTTAGCATGTCTATCTTTCATTGCAAACAGGACACGACCTGATATTGCCTACGCAGTTAATATATTCAGTCAATTTCAAAATTCACCGGGGTTTAATCATTGGAATGGGTTAATTAAATTGCTTGGGTATGTTTCGTGTACTCGAGATTTGAAATTAAATTTGAATTGTTTTAATCCATGTTTAACTGCTTTCTCTGACGCTGATTTCGCGATGAATAGAGATGACTTCGTATCAATGGGGGGACAAATTTTATTTTTGGATAATAGCCCTATTTCTTGGAAAACTTTTAAGCAAAAAAAGTGTTTGCCTTTCAACCATGGAAAGTGAATTTTTTTCCATGTGTGACGGGGTTAAAGAATTAATGTGGTTTGATAATATATTACGAGATTGTATTGATTTTAAATTAACTTCTATTTCATATGAACCACCAATACTTTTTGCTGATAACCAAGCGGCAATTAATTTTACGAGATCTCCTATAGAGAATAACAAATCCAAACATATTAATGTAAAGTTATTTTTCATCCGTGAATGGTTATTTGAGGAACGGTTTGATTTAAAATATGTAAATACTAAAGATAACTTTGCCGATCCCTTCACAAAGCCCCTTACTAAAGGTGATATGTCTAAATTTGTAAATAAGGTATTTATTAAGTAAATGTATGTAGAGTAAATTTAAATTTTTTTTTTTGAACGTATAATATATATTTAAATTTTTTTTTTTGAAACTGAAAAATGTTTTTTTAGAGGGATATGTATGCATTTTCTTGGTGGGTTTTTCCTACGTTTTCCATTGTGTAGTGATGTATAGTTTAGTTTAACTTTTGTATGAGAGAAATTCGTAGCGCTACGTGTAATTGGTTATGTGTATGTTATGTAAATGTTTCATATATTTGTGAATATCATCGTTTTCTTATTTTGACAATGGGGGAATGGGGGAAAAAAAGGTTTCCTTGAAATGCTGTGCATATTTGCTCTGTATTAATATCTTGTTCTTTCTTTTAGTAGATGTGTATAGTAAATTGATAATGCTACTGTTTTTTTTTATTGTGAGTTGGACTTGTGGACTCTTGATCTTATGATTGACAAGCCTTCTAGCTTTGTGTGAAGTATTTTCTGTAGAAGACATATGTGAATCTGTTGTCAAGTCACTAAATATTCAAGGAATTTTTTTTTATTACTTTTCTAATAAAATTAATATTGTAATTGCTGACGTTTGTGTTTGTCGAATCAACACGGTGGGGGGCCTTGTTGTAAAATTTATACCCTTTCCGTGTTGATTCTCAAATTTAAATTTAAATTCATTCACTACTTAAATATAATTTAAATTCACTTTATAACCTTTAAAGTTTAAGTTATTAATTAAATGAATTATAGCGTTTAGTGCTATTTTCTCTTTTGATGCTGCCATTTGAGTTAAAGATATATTAAAATTAAAAAAATCTTAATGATAATTACTTTTAGTTAAAAATTATATTCCTTATTAATATATTTATGTTTAAGTCATTTGAAATAACTTTAATTACTTACCTCATATTTAAAAGCATATTTTATTAAAATTAACTTAAAGAAAAATATGTTTAAATCCTTTTACGGATTGTTCTTTTCGCTACTTAGCGAGGAGATGTAATATTTTTTCAACTGCAGAGTCTTTTTGCTTAGCACACAGATGGCGGCCGACTCGCAGCGTCGTGTTGCTATAGTTATGAGAGGCGTTCCTATTCTACAGCATCTAGTAGCTGTTACTTTGAATCCGTTTCGCGACTGTAAAAGGAGGTAGGAAATATGTAATCAGTCTCTTAAGCTCTTAAGCTCTGAAGCCCTTAATCTTTTAAGCGTTTATGTTTTTTCAGTTTAGCTCAAAGTCATGAGCTGGTATTTCGATATAATTATAAACTGTTTAGTTTTATTATGATTGTAAATTACGTTTTTGTGACTTGTTCGTTTAGTGTATCTAGTTATGTCACAATGAATAGTAGCTTTCTATTTGAACTCAGTATGGCAGTATTTTAAGGGTATTTAACCTTTCGTCAGCAAGATTCTACAATTGTTTCAGCTGGTTTAATGTTATTCATCTTTTGTTTCAACTTTAATAAACTGTTTTAATTGAACTTTTGTCTTCAATGAATGCCACATATATTTATCTTTTTTATAGCTTATTAGAGCTGAGCAACTATCATTTCACTGCACTGCTAATTCTGCAAATTTAACATAGGTGGAAATTGTTTTTTTCACAACAGTATCCCTGAAGTTGTGCGCGCGCAGCGCGCACGGAACTGCGATGCCGAAGGCTGTGGGGACCCGGTGCGAGTTTTTACCCGATGAGAAATGATTTTTTTAGGGGGCACAAAGGGCCAGGGAAGGAATACGCGCGCGCAGCGCGTGTATTCGGTAAGTTGTGCGCGCGCAGCGCGCACGGGACTTCGCTGCCGAAGGCAGTGGGGACCCGGTGCGAGTTTTTACCCGATCAGAAATGATTTTTTTAGGGGGTACGTAGGGTTAGGGTATCACTTAAGTTGTGCGCTTTTTTCTAGGGGGCATAAAGGGGCAGGGAAGGAATACGCGCGCGCAGCGCGTGTATTTATTGTGAAAAAAACAATTTCCACATATATCAAGTTAGCAGAGTTAGCAGTGCAGTGAAATGATAGTTGCTCAGCTCTAAAAAGCTATAAAGAAGATAAATATATGTGGCATTCATTGAAGACAAAAGTTCGATTAAACCAGTTTATTAAAGTTGAAACAAAATGATGAATAACATTAAATCAGCTGAAACAATTTTAGAAAGGTTGCTGACGAGAGGTTAAATACCCTTAAACATACTGCCATACTGAGTTCAAATAGAAAGCTACTTTTCACTAAACGAACAAGTCACAAAAAACGTAATTTACAATCATAAGAAAACTAAACAGTTTATAATTATATCGAAATACCAGCTCATGACTTTGAGCTAAACTGAAAAAACATAAAAGCTTAAAAGATTAAAGGCTTCAGAGCTTAAGAGACTGATTACATATTTCCTACCTCCTTTTTATAGTCACGAAACGGATTCAAAGTAACATCTACTAGATGCTGTAGAATAGGAACGCCTCCCATAACTATAGCAACACGACGCTGCGAGTCAGCCGCCATCTATGGGCTTAGCAAAGAGACTCTGCAGTTGAAAAAATATTACATCTCCTCGCTAAGTAGCGAAATGAACAATCCGTAAAAGGATTTAAACATATTTTTCTTTAAGTTAATTTTAATAAAATATGCTTTTAAATATGAGGTAAGTAATTAAAGTTATTTCAAAAGACTTAAACATAAATATATCAATAAGGAATATAATTTTTAACTAAAAGTAATTATCATTAAGTTTTTTTTTTAATTTTAATATATCTTTAACTCAAATGGCAGTATCAAAAGAGAAAATAGCACTAAACGCTATAATTCATTTAATTAATAACTTAAATTTTAAAGGTTATAAAGTGAATTTAAATTATATTTAAGTAGTGAATGAATTTAAATTTAAATTTGAGAATCAACACGGAAAGGGTATAAATTTTACAACAAGGCCCCCCACCGTGTTGATTCGACAAACACAAACGTCAGCAATTACAATATAAACTTTATTAGAAAAGAAATAAAAAAATTCCTTGAATATTTAGTGACTTGAGAGATTCACATATGTCTTCTACAGAATATACTTCACACAAAGCTAGAAGGCTTGTCAGTTATAAGATCAAGAGTCCACAAGTCCAACTCACAATCAAAAAAAAGTAGCACTATCAATATTCTATACATATCTACTAAAAGAAAGAACAAGATATTAATACAGAGCAAATATGCACAGCATTTCAAGGAAACCTTTTTTTTCCCCCATTCCCCATTGTCAAAATAAGAAAACGATGATATTCACAAATATATGAAACATTTATATAACATACACATAACCAATTACACGTAGCGCTACGAATTTCTCTCATACAAAAGTTAAACTAAACTATACATCACTACACAATGGAAAACGTAGGAAAAACCCACCAAGAAAATGCATACATATCCCTCTAAAAAACATTTTTCAGTTTCAAAAAAAAATTCAAATATATATTATACAAATTTACTCTATATACATTTACTTAATAAATACCTTATTTACAAACTTAGACATATCACCTTTAGTAAGGGGCTTTGTGAAGGGATCGGCAAAGTTATTTTTAGTATTTACATATTTTAAATCAAACCGTTCCTCAAATAGCCATTCACGGATGAAAAATAATTTTACATTAATATGTTTGGATTTGTTATTCTCTATAGGAGACCTCGTAAAATTAATATCTGCTTGGTTATCAGCAAAAAGTATTGGTGGTTCATATGAAATAGCAATTAATTTAAAATCAATACAATCTCGTAATATATTATCAAACCACATTAATTCTTTAACCCCGTCACACATGGATACAAATTCACTTTCCATGGTTGAAAGGCAAACACTTTTTTGCTTAAAGGTTTTCCAAGAAATAGGGCTATTATCCAAAAATAAAATTTGTCCCCCCATTGATACGAAGTCATCTCTATTCATCGCGAAATCAGCGTCAGAGAAAGCAGTTAAACATGGATTAAAACAATTCAAATTTAATTTCAAATCTCGAGTACACGAAACATACCCAAGTAATTTAATTAACCCATTCCAATGATTAAACCCCGGTGAATTTTGAAATTGACTGAATATATTAACTGCGTAGGCAATATCAGGTCGTGTCCTGTTTGCAATGAAAGATAAACATCCTAAGATATTCCGATATGGAAATTTAGACATTTCATCAATTTCATTTTGATTAGTAGGACAATCTTTTTTCGAATACTTAATGCCTTTTACAATAGGTAATGAGCAGAAAGGGATGTTAAACGACTTAAACCTGTCATACACTTCATTAATATATAATTCCTGAAAAATTTGTACTGAATCATTTTCATAATTAAATTCTACACCAAGTAATTTCTTGGTTTTACCTAAAATTTTTATATCAAATTTACATTTTAATAAATTAAGAATTTTGTCTATTTGAAATTGATTTTTACCAAACAAAACTAAATCATCTACATAAACTAATAAAACAATATAATTTTCAAAATAATATGAACAATTACACCAGTTAAATTTATTAAACCCTAAATCTAATAGTACTTTATTTAACTCATAATACCAGAGCCGACCACTTTGATGAAGGCCATATAACGCTTTGTCTAGTTTACAAACAAGATTTTCCCCTCCCTTTACAACATATCCTTTTGGCTGAGACATATAAATTTCTTCTTTTAAAGGTGCATAAAGATAAGCACATTTTATATCGCATTGAACATTATGCCATTTATAACATGAGACCAATAATGAAAAAAAGAAACGTATTACTGAGAAATTAACGACGGGTGAAAACGTCTCGTCATAAGTGTCCCCCTTTATCTGATGAAAGCCCTGGGCCACGAGCCTCGCTTTAAAGCGGGCAACGTTTCCTAGCTCATCTCTTTTAACGGCGTATACCCATCTATTTCCCAAAACTTTTTTCCCCTCCGGTAAATTAACCAGATGCCAAACTTTACGAGTTTTCATATTATTTATCTCATCATCCATGGCATTTTTCCATTCAATACATTCTGAAGATTTAACGGCCTGATTATATGTTTTAGGTATAGGGATAACTAGTCATGATTTTTTATGAGTTAAACTTGAAGTTGGGTTATTCGAGTTTTGCTGATCAACTACCCCCTCGAACTTATTACTACTAGAGAAATCAATAAAATTAGAGTCAAAAATTAAATTATTTTTATCACAATATTGCTTGACATCGTTCATTGATCTCAATCTAGTTTTAGTGTTGTCCGGGTAATAGAAGATGTCAACTCTGTCACTCATTTTTCTGGGTACGGGTTTTCTATTCCAAGTAATTGAAGAAAGAGGTTTAAGAGAAGATTTATCTACAGGAGTTTCATCGACGGGCTCGTCACTAGAATCATCGGGCTCACCTCCGAAAACAATGTCAACAGGATCGGAAACTTGACAATCAACTGGACTTTCCGGAAGTAAGTCCAATTCCTCCAGTGAGGTGCCCATCACCGCTCCACTGCATTTACTAAATAGCTGATCAGAGAACGTTACGTTTATAGTTTCAACTATTTTATCCTCATCCTCCAACCAAATTTTATACCCCTTAGTCTTTAATGAATAACCTATTAGTACTCCCTTTTTAGCCTTAGGTTCAAGCTTATGGTCTCTATGCTGTTTTGGGATCCCTACATACGAAATTAATCCAAATGGCTTCAGGTGTCTTACGGATGGTTTAAACCCAGTATATAACTCAAAAGGAGTCTTAATTTGTCCCCTATGGATTAAACGGTTCCAAGTGTACGCGAAATACAACATTGCATCGGGCCAGAAAGAAAAAGGCAAACCACTATCCGTGATAATAGCTCTAACACAATTTAAAGAAGTTTGATTAAACCGCTCACTTAACCCATTTTGCTCAGGTGTGAACGTGTTAGTTAACTCATGAACAACTCCATTTTTACTACAAAATGATTTGAAATTGTCATTTACAAATTCGGAACCATTATCCGTACGAATAGCTTTCAATTTTTTATTCAAACTATGTTCTGCCCGTGCAATGTGTCTCTCGAATACACCAAAAACCTGAGACTTATCCTTTAAAGGATAAACAGCAACCCTTTTAGAAAATCCATCAATAATGGACAAAAAGAACCTTTCCCCATTTTTACCAGTTACTTTAATTGGGCCCCAGACGTCCATAAATACTTTCTCTAACGGTGATTTAACGCCATGAACATCGGATGATTTAAAAGACACACGGTTTTGTTTACTAATCCTACAAGGTTCACAAAAAAATTTCTTAAACTTAAGTTTAGGAAGGCCCCTCACCCCGTTCTTCTTGCTAGTATTTACAATAGTATCAGGACTTACATGCCCAAAACGAGCATGCCAATACCCAATTTCATTAACTTTTGCAAGAGAAGCTGAAGGATTTTCTGGGTGCCCCCCATTCACTTTACTCCCCTTTTTAACTTTAGAAACATTAGGATATAAATAGTAAACACCGTCTTTAATTTTAGCAGTAAAAATATGTCTTTTATCTTTACCGAACACCGACACTCGACCCTTACCGCCAGTGTATGTGGCACCGTTCACATCTAATTTAGGACCTGATATTAAATTTTTCCGTAACTTCGGGGAATATAGCACATCTTTTAAATACAATACATTTTTACCAAAATCCAACTTAACAGTTCCTTTAGCAGTAATAGGAAAACTAATACCATCGATCGCGACAAAAAGCTCCTCTCCCTCCACAGGAGTATAATGCTCAAAAAGATCTAAATTTCTTAGAAAATGATTTGAAGCAGCAGTATCAAAAATAAAGCTGTCATCATCACTTAAATTACTAAAGTTAGCTTGAGCTATGTAGTAGGAGGGGGGAGATTTGCATTTGTCACGACCGTTGGAGTTATACTTTAAATTTCTAGGTTTAAATTTAACATTACTATTCAAAAAACAGTTTTTCTTAAAGTGGCCAATACGGCCACACTTAAAACAAGTTAAAGGCTTTTTACCTTTTTGCTGGATGTTCTGTATCTGAACACTGTTATTGGCATCTTTCTTAATATCACCCTCACGAATCTGTAGACGCGATTCCTCCGCTGTTAACTCGGACACAATATTCTGGAACTTGAACTGGTCGTTCTTCCAACGCAACAAATATTGCACTGCAGATTCAAACTTGGATGGTAGGTGTTGCAAGAGCTGAAAACAGCAGTACACATCCTCCATAGCATGACCAATTTCACGCAGCTGGTCCAGTATTCTTGATAAC
This sequence comes from Salticus scenicus, assembly GCA_963930645.1. Lineage (NCBI taxonomy): Eukaryota > Metazoa > Arthropoda > Arachnida > Araneae > Salticidae > Salticus > Salticus scenicus. The sequence goes on along the minus strand of OZ005653.1, from coordinate 110,589,635 downwards.
CGGGTTACAAAAGAATTCACCGTTTCATTCTCAGACATTCTACAATTAATGAACTCTGTAAACAGTCCCATATGATGAGCTCTAGAGTCTGATATAAAGGTCTTCTTCAAAGTCTCCCAGGCATCAATAGCACAATCACAATTTTCAATAATGCTTCTGACTTCAGGCGATGTATTCAAATATATTGTTGATAATGCAACTCGACTACGAGATTTAAAATCCTCCACTTGTTTTGAAGTTATTCCGGCCTCAGCATCTTCAACAGGCAGTTTTTCTTTTTTACATATTATATTCCAGCAGTTTCTTTCAATTAAAATAAATTTAATGTCCTTGACCCACGTAGTATAATTATTCATCCGTAATTTTTCAATCGTGGGGTTTAAACTTACTGCCATTTCAATTTCTTATCTTCAAACACTTAGAATGCCATAAAAACTATTATCAAAATTTTAATGCTATGAGCTGACAACGAGCCAAATCGCCCATAACCGCTTATTGTGAAAAAAACAATTTCCACATATATCAAGTTAGCAGAGTTAGCAGTGCAGTGAAATGATAGTTGCTCAGCTCTAAAAAGCTATAAAGAAGATAAATATATGTGGCATTCATTGAAGACAAAAGTTCGATTAAACCAGTTTATTAAAGTTGAAACAAAATGATGAATAACATTAAATCAGCTGAAACAATTTTAGAAAGGTTGCTGACGAGAGGTTAAATACCCTTAAACATACTGCCATACTGAGTTCAAATAGAAAGCTACTTTTCACTAAACGAACAAGTCACAAAAAACGTAATTTACAATCATAAGAAAACTAAACAGTTTATAATTATATCGAAATACCAGCTCATGACTTTGAGCTAAACTGAAAAAACATAAAAGCTTAAAAGATTAAAGGCTTCAGAGCTTAAGAGACTGATTACATATTTCCTACCTCCTTTTTATAGTCACGAAACGGATTCAAAGTAACATCTACTAGATGCTGTAGAATAGGAACGCCTCCCATAACTATAGCAACACGACGCTGCGAGTCAGCCGCCATCTATGGGCTTAGCAAAGAGACTCTGCAGTTGAAAAAATATTACATCTCCTCGCTAAGTAGCGAAATGAACAATCCGTAAAAGGATTTAAACATATTTTTCTTTAAGTTAATTTTAATAAAATATGCTTTTAAATATGAGGTAAGTAATTAAAGTTATTTCAAAAGACTTAAACATAAATATATCAATAAGGAATATAATTTTTAACTAAAAGTAATTATCATTAAGTTTTTTTTTTTTAATTTTAATATATCTTTAACTCAAATGGCAGTATCAAAAGAGAAAATAGCACTAAACGCTATAATTCATTTAATTAATAACTTAAATTTTAAAGGTTATAAAGTGAATTTAAATTATATTTAAGTAGTGAATGAATTTAAATTTAAATTTGAGAATCAACACGGAAAGGGTATAAATTTTACAACAGTATTCGTTAAGTTGTGCGCGCGCAGCGCGCACGGGACTGCGCTGCTGAAGGCAGTGGGGACCCGGTGCGAGTTTTCACCCGATCAGAAATGATTTTTTTTAGGGGGCACGTAGGGTCAATGAAGGAATACGCGCGCGCAGCGCGTGTATCTCTCAAGTTGTGCGCGCGCAGCGCGCACGGGACTGCGCTGCCGAAGGCAGTGAGGACCCGGGCCGACTTTTTACCCAATCACAAATGATTTTTTTTTTTTTTATTTCTTTTCTTAACACTAAAAGTTACTGTTAGTGATTCATTAATTATAGTGATTCATTTAAAAATACTGACCCGCTGGCGGGCGATGCCCGCTAGTATTTTTCTCAATCCGATGGTGTAAACGGCTTATCGATCGGACAATTAGATTTTTTTAAATTAACTAAACTTAAAAAAATGGTGGCAACAAATCACAAGCATTTTAACTTGGCAGACGATCTTTCCAAACATCTGGTGTTTAATGACGTCACGTGTTTTTGTACTGGGATTAAAAATTGCAATTTTCTATTTTCTTCAATTTTTCAAAATTCGCACATTTCAATTAGTATACAATCTTAACACCACAAAACAAACTTGCAGTTAAAATTTCATCGATTTTGGTCAATAAACAAAAGATTTACATTTTAATTACAAATTAAATTTTATCTTTACACGCCTGACATTTTATCTGTCGAAAGAGGATACCAGTTTCAAAACGACAGAAATACACTTAGGGTAAAAATATTTCTTTTTCTATTTACTTCCATTAACCGACTACCGTAGATAATGGAATTCGAAATTTCACCTGACTTACACGTTTTGAGGTCTCATGGCGCTGTAATAATTTAAAATTTCAATATTTAAAAATCTAATTATGTTTAATTTTTTTTTTTTTTTAATATGTCATTGTATACACATTTTAAAATACGGTTACATTATCGAAAGGGGAATTCGAGATTTCACCCGATTTACACGTTTTGAGGTCTCCTGATTAGGTTTTCTTTTGCATCGCAATAGTGGAATTCGAGATTTCAGCTTATTTACAATTTTGAGGTCTCCTGAATGGGTTATCTTTTGTATATCAGCTACTAATTAAAGTGTCGAAAGTGGAATTAGAGATTTATCCTGATTTACACGTTTTGAGGTTTCTTGAATGGGTTTTCTTTTGTATCTCAGCTGCTAATTAAAATAATTTCATAAGTAATACATCATTTGAAAGCTTTGTTAATTTGGAATTGAATAGTAAATTACAGAAATTCGATATTTCAACATTTCTCCTGATTTAAACGTTTTGAGGTGTCCTGAATGGGTTTCTCTTTTGTCTCAGTTACTAATTAAAAAAATTTCATAAGTAATACATCATTTGAAAGCTTTGTTGAGTTGGAATCGAACAGTAGATTCCAGAAATTTCTACCGCCAGATGGCGCTGTAATATTTTTAAATTACAATATTTCGATTTCTAATCATGATTAAATTTTTTTTAATGCGTCATTCGATACACATTTTAAAGTACTTTTACATTATCGAAAATGGAATTCAAGATTTCACCAGATTTACACGTTTTGAGGTCTCCTGAATCAGTTTTCTTTTGTATCTCAACTACTAATTAAAATAATTTCATAAGTAATACATCATTAGAAAGCTTTGTTGATTTGGAATCGAACAGTGGAATACAGAAATTTCTACCGCCATATGGCGCTGAAATATTTTCAAATTGCAATATTTCAATTTCTAATCATGATTAAACAATTTTTAATACATCATTCGAAAGATATTTTAAAGTTCTTTTATATTATCGAAAGTTTTCAACAGATTTACACGTTTTGAGGCGCCCTGATTAGGTGTTCTTTTGCATCTCTGCTAATTGAGTAAGACCGTTCAAAATTGGTATACGCAGGTTAATTAGAATGGGCTGAAATATTGGGGAAGAAATAGGCGTGCACCGCGCGCGTATCCCCTAACTTGTGCGCGCGCAGCGCGCACGGGACTGCGCTGCCGAAGGCTGTGGGGACCCGGTCCGACTTTTTAACCGATGAGAAATAATTTTTTAAATTTTCTTTTCTTAAGAATAAAAATTTGATTTGAGAAGGAATACGTTCGCGCGCAGCGCGCATGGGTCTGCGCTGCCAAAGGCAGTGGGGACCCGGTGTGATTTTTTACCCGATCAGACATGATTTTTTTTAGGGGGCACGAAGTGTCAGGGAAGGAATTCGGGCGTGCAGCGCGTGAATCCTTTAATTTGTGCGCGCGCAGCGCGCACGGAACTGCGCTGCCGAAGGCAGTGGGGACCCGGGCCGACTTTGTACCCCATGAAAAATGATTTTTTTTTTCTTTTCTTAAGAATAAAAATTTAATTTGAGAAGGAACATTTGCGCGCAGCGCGCGTATACCTTCACAAGTGCGCGCGCAGCGCGCATGGGTCTGCGCTGCCGAAGGCAATGGGGACCCGGTGTGAGTTTTTACCCGATCAGAAATAATTTTTTTTTGGGGGGGGGGCACGAAGGGTCAGGGAAGGAATACGCGCGCGCAGCGCGTGTATCCTTTAACTTGTGCACGCGCAGCGCGCACGGGACTGCGCTGCCGAAGGCAGTGGGGACACGGGACGACATTTTACCCGATCAGAAATGATTTTTTTTTAATTTCTTTTCTTAAGACTAAAAGTTACTGTTAGTGATTCATTAATTATAGTGATTCATTTGAAAATACTGACCCGCTAGCGGGCGAAGCTCGCTAGTTTTGATTAAAATTTGTCATTTGATTTGATGTATTTTTATGAAATGAAGCAATAAAAACCGCAAGAATTTATGCAAAGACCTAATATATAAAATTGACTCATTTGTCGTCATTCGCATTAAAATCATATGCGGAATAAGCTAATTAAAACTTGAAATAGCTAGTTACATCTCGTACTTCGAAAATTAAACAAAGCACCCAATATGGTTTCTAAATATCTGTGTGTAACGTATTTACTACTGGTAGAGTTACCCTATACAAAATAGCTTTAAAATCTAAAATTCAATTAATGGTACAGTTTAAAGTTTTAAGGTAGATCACACAGAAATATCGAAATCTGAAATGTAATGATTGAACAAATGTTGATTCAGTTTTCCAATTTCTATAAATTTCGTTTCATGATTTAACTTAGCGTATTTCCAAAGGACATCGATAACATGTGAGACATTTTTTTTTTTTTAACACAATTTTTTTAATAATGCGTATTTACAAAAGTATAACAATGATATTATTATTATTTTTTTTTTTTCATGTATAGTAATTTATTATATTTTTCTTTCTTTCTTTCATGTATAGTAATTTATCATATTTTTCTTTCTTTCCTTCTTTTAAATGTTAGTCGGAAATTTAATCTTAAATTCGTCTCTAAACTTCAAGAAAATATGTGTCAAAGAGTAAATACATGTAAGTATTTTAAAAAATTATATTTGAATTTAGGGATTTTATTCGAAAAATATATATATACGAGGAACATTAAAAAAGTAAGTTACACTTGTTCCTCCACGGATGACAACGTTGCGAAACAAGACCGAAGCTTGCGCAGAAAACAGTTCTGTTCCACGGCTTCCAACGGTAGCAATTTCATTCGGATAGTGGCAACCGTTGGTGCGTATTACGGGATGGAAATGGCGCATCAATCGGAAACTTATTCCAACGTTGAAGAACGTGTGACAGAACGTTTTTTGTGGGCAAAACGCTTCACGAGTACAGAGATTCATCGTGAAATATCGACAGTATATGGACCACACGCAATGTCACGTCCAGCCATCGTGAAATGGAGTCAGCAGTTTGAGGCACAGACTCGCACAGACTTAACCGATGCAGAAAGGGGAGTAAGGCCAGCAATAGTGAGCACACTTGTGTGCCACCATATTCAAACTGCTGGCACCATTTCACGATGGCTGGACGTGGCATTGCGTGTGGTCCATATACTATCGATATTTCACGACGAATCTATGTACTTGTGAAGCGTTTTGCGTACTTGGCCGTTGGAGTAAGTTTCCAGTTGACGCGCCATTTCCTTCTCGTACTACGCACCAACGGTTGTCATTATCCGAATGAAATTGCTACCGTTGAAAGCCGTGGAACTGCACTATCGTCTGCGCAAGCTTCGGTCTTGTTTCGCAATGTTGCCATCTGTGGAGGAATAAGTGTAACTTACTTTTTGAACGCTCATTTTATATGTATGTATGTATATATATATATATATATATATAAATTTCCCTCCAACCTACTACTTTAAAAAATACAGGGCGTAATATACATGGGCATAACAGTCATAACACTTATGCATTAAGAATGTATAAAGCTATATTGGATTTTTTTTTTCAATTAATATTAAAACTGTTTTCTTTTTAAATTAAGATTGATTTTTTTATGAACAAAATGTGTATTAATAGATGCAACATGTATAAATAAAACGTAACGTAAATGATACTTTTAATTTTATGTTAAATAACTCACTTTACATGTAACGATAATGTGTTAATTTCTGATCATCATTTAAATTTAGAAAATATATTACAAACAATCATATACCTCCGAATGGAAGTTGTCGGATATATTCTCTTCTGCTTCTGAACTGTATAGCATTTTTATTTATTAATTTATTTTTATTTTTTCCCCCACACCACTACTTTTAAAAATTATTTTTTTCTCTAACCTAAAAAAAGATTAAAATTCTGCAACAACACTAGACGAATATAACTATACTATAGTAGCAGTTAAAAAAAAAAAAAAAAAAAAAAAAAAAAAAAAAAATCGGAAGAATTGACAACTATGGAATTGTTAAGAAAAGCATAATAATAATAATAACAGTGTTTTATTAATAATGTAATGTATTTTCTAAATAAATTTTTAATTCTGATAATTTTCTCAATATTAACAGAAATTTTGTTCTTAAAAAGAAAAAAAAAAGAAAGAAAGAAAGAAAGAAACTTTTATGTATTTCCAATGTCAAAGAATAAAACTTCAATAAATAATCATCGGAACGGTAATATATAGTAGAAACTTTCTGGACAGATTAATTGCAAAGAACAATTTTTGCTGAACAATACGTTTTTATATTCTTTTAATTTTATACACGAAACCGCCTGTGTCAGGACAATTTTTAAGAGAAGAAATCGCTTAGATAAGCAATTCATACCATTAAATGAAAAATATATTAAACGTTAGAAAAACCTACGAAAATGTTAAAAATTATATAGGTTTATCGTCTTACATACCCTTTATGATACTTTAAAAATTTAACTGTACCATAACGCGCACAATTTAAACTTAACCGGAGCTCATTCATAACCAATTAATATATATATATATATATATATATATATATATATATAAGAAGAAGAAAATAAATGAAAATAAACAAATAAATAAAATAAGAAAAAGAAAAAAATCTTTAAAAAAAAGTAGATTTTGCAAGATCTCTCTTTCATTTCGCTTATAAGAAAAATATTTCATTTTAATGATATTTTAAGAAGCTATTTTGTGTTTCTAAAATTAAATAAGGCACTTTTTATTAAAATAAAAATCACTATGTAAACTAAAATCTTTTTTTCTTTTTTTTTTTTTTTTTTTCGATTTTAAATAACGTGTGTATTCAGTCAGGTGTAACATTGTAATAAAGACATTTTAAATAGTTCGTATCGCTCTTATACATGTAAAATGAAAATATATTACAAAATATTGGGTGATCCAAAAGTCACAGAAAATAATTAAAAACATATTATTCAAAAAGTACTATAACTTTATGCGTTTTCCACAGAAATGTGTAGAAAAATATATGGGATTTTTTTTATTTTTTATGTACATCAGCAATAAATAAATAAAAAAAAATAGTTTTTTTTCACTAACATATTGAGCTGTATTCACAGTTTCCTCTCACATTTTAACATATCCACCACATCAAATAACGCAATATTACAAATGCTGAGGCATTTTTTTTTTTTTTTTGAGAATTTCCAATGCGCAATGTCTGATGATAATTTTAATGAATGACGATCGTAACACTGAGCATTCATAATCTTTAGTCACGTTATTGAATATACTGCACCACTGTAAAAAACTTATTTTGCAATTGAAACGCCACCTAATGAAGAAAATGTAAACTAAATTGGTAATAAATCTTTTGTTACCTAAAAAAATCCTATGTCTTTCTGTGCACTTTAGTGAAAACTGCACTGTGCTACGGTCAATAACTTTTTTTCCTTTAATCAATTAACTAGTGGATCTGCAGATCAGGAGCCTCAACGTCCTATTTACATCAGACATTATTCAATAGGTCATTTTTATATATTCCTTAGTATATAATCGTATATATTGATTCGATCGACTTGTTACCATAATCAGATACATTCCTGAGGGGGCTTCCGCCCCCCTCAACCCCCAGCTGTATCTCTATTTGTATATCCTATAAAGTGTTACGGAATTGTAAATAATTGCATTTATTTTTGTATAAATGCTTTCAAAGAGGTTTAGTAAAGTTTATAAAATGCTAACTTTGTGCATTTCTAGTCGTTTTAGCGTTAAAATAGCCTAATTTTCCCTTAAAAACTCTTAAAAAAGCTCCAATAAGGGAAGAAATGGATTTGGCGCCAAATTTGGCGACTGTTTCCCTTCTTGGCGATTTTGTTGCCGACATTGGCGAGAAAATCCTTATTAGGGATATACCAAATATTGAAGCTCTAATCTCATTATTAGATACGAGAATTTTCCAGAACAGTCTGTGTTCGATAGAAAAGTATAAAAGGAGCATTTTTTCGCCAAGGCGGTCAGTGTTTGATCTGTGTCAGTTTCGTCAAATTCTTGCTTTGCTTTGAGCCTTTTTGGATAAGACTTTCTTTATGTGTTATTGCTAAACAGTTTCTAATGTTGTTTTGCTGTTAACGGCTGTAGTTTAAGCTATGTTTACTGGTTGAATTGAAGCTGATACTTGGTTTATAGACCTGTATTTTTCTGGAACTTTCTGTGAATACATCACTGAATTATTGGAAGTTTCGCCTTTCATTCTCGGACAACTTACGGAACCCAAAGTACGCAACAATATGTATTCTTAAGAAACGACGGTCTTGTATTATTTACCTGAAATTCATAAATATCAAATTTCATAACTACCAATTTTCATACAAAAAAAAAAAAAAAAAAAAAAAAAAAAAATACATAGCATATCGGAAATATTTTGCGTAAATTTTAAACTAATTTCCAATTCTATGCCCACAATTATCAACAGGAAAGCATTCTTTTAAAATTCTAATAAAATTTCATTATATTTGATGGGGTGTAACAATGTTAAAATAAACTTTTAAGAAATATCGACTATGGACCGTAATAGTACGAAATTATTTTATGTATCCCGGAAAAATTCACCCCTTACGCCGTAATGTTAAGAATTTTGGCGTGTCCCTATACGCAGTTTATAAACAATATAGCAATATGAACATGTGTATGAACATGTGTATCGAATTTCAAGCCAATAGCGTGATATTTGCGGCCGCTATCACACGACAGACAGACGGACGGGCAGAAGGAACACAAAATCCTTTTGATTCTCAAAAGAGGACCTCCACTGACGTTTCGGCAAAAATTGGAAGTCAATAGCTTGATTTTTGCGGTGGCTATCGCGGTACATACAGATTCTTCCCATAGGCCGTAATGATAGAAAAACTTTGGCGTGTCCCTGTACACGAACTACAAATGGAATACACACCTAAAACAGTACAGCTAATTCCGTTGGGCTCATGATTATGTGTACCAAATTGCAAGTCAATAGTGTGATTTTTGTGGTCGCTATCGCGATACATTCAAATTCCTACCTTAGGCCGTAATGATAAGAAAAATTTTGGCGTGTCCCTGTATACGAACTACAAATGGAATACATACCAAAACCTATAAAGCTGTTTTCGCTGGGCTCATGAACATGTGTGCCAAATTTCAAGTCAATTGCGCTATTTTTGCGACCGCCGCCGCAATACATACAAATTCCTCCCATAGGCCGTAATGATAAGAAAAACTTTGGAGTGTCCCTGTATACGAACTACAAATGGAATACATACCAAAAACGATACAGCTGATTTAATTGGGCTCATAAACATGTGTACTAAATTTCAAGTCAATAGCGCAATTTTTGAAGCCGCCACCGCGATACATACAAATTTCTCCCATAGGCCGTAATGATAAGAAAAATTTTGGCGTGTCCCTGTATACGAACTACAAATGGAATGCACACCAAAAACTATACAGCTGATTTTGTGGGGCTCATGAATATTTGTACCAAATTTCAAGTCAATAGCGCTACTTTTTTGGCCGCTATCGCGCGACAGACAGACAGACACAGCCCAAAACCGTTTTGAGTCTCAACAGAGGACCTCCACTGACGTTTCGGCAAAAGTACCGTTTTTCTCAGTGTTTTTTTTTTTTTTTTTTTTAATTGCTATCAAAGAATTCAGCTCTTGTGTACACAAAATTGACGAGATTTTTAATAATATTAATAGTATAAAAATGTATAGGCGTGATGTTAAAACATCAACATATGCATGTTTATTTATTTATTTTTATGTAAATATTACCTATAGTGTCGCTATTTTTTATCGAAAAAATAACAATAAAACTATAGAAAATGAAAATTAACTGAAAAATTACTCTCAATATTGAATAAAATTAATATTTTCGAACGATAGAAGACGAAAATAATTGTGCTTGTAATAACACATTTCGCAAAAAACATTAAAAATTTCTTTTTTTTTTAATACATAAATATTGGAATTATTTTGCTATTTTATGAACAATCTAAACGTGCTTACATTGAAAAACTTAACTTAATTAAAGAATGAAAAAAAAAAATATATATATTTAAAGCAACAATATATATATATATATATATATATACATATATATATATTGTTGCTTTAAATATCTTTTTTTTTTTCATATATATATATATTATACATATATTTTATATACATATATTATATACACATATATTAACATTCAATAATTTTAATCCAAATACAATGGCTTCATTATAATTCTTTGAATTAGTATATTTTCTTTCTGTTCATTTTCCAACAACAGAAAAAAAAAAAAAAAAACCTTGTATTTTAATAGCGTGTACATATAAGGGAGATTTTTTTTAATAATAAATTAAATAAGAAAAGCGATAATATAATGATGAAAAATACAGATCTTTTTTTGTGACTGCACTATTGGGATATGCTAAGGTATGATAAATTCTTGTTTTAGAAAGATTTTTCTAGTAAACGCGAAGTATTTCGTAGAAATCTCACAGGGTGAAAAATACATGTGCAGGTAGAGAACTTCTTCACTTAAAAAAAACTCAAAGCGTAAATTAGATTTTCCTTTTCTGAAGGGGAAAGAAAAAGAACTTCAAATTATATTTTTGTGAGTTTTTTTTCCTCCCTCATTATGGTTGAAGTATATCTTCATAAAAATACTCAAAACAGATCTTTGAATAAATGTTAAAAAATGATACCCAACTCTCTAATGGAGACTAGCAAAATGGAAATCATATATTTTTTAAATGTGAATCTAAGGATTGAGAAAGGAATTCAGAATGACGATAAATAATTCTATTTAAATGTCGAATTCTTATAAAATGAGTTTTATATATTTCTTGTCGTACATTGAATCAAAGAATATGTAGAATAAAAGTGTCTCATATATAAAGATAAGGCATACTATAAAAAAAAAAAATGTTAAAATATGAAAATTTTTAAACTAAACGAAATTATAGTGCAAGCGTTTAAAGTTATTTTTGTGGTTGAAACTTAGATAAATATAATTATAATGTAGCATAATGATATAAAGTTATAATTATATTGGTAATTTATTATTAGTAGTATAAGTAACATTTTATTAAAAAATAATTATATGTTGTTGTTGCCTTTTAGTTAAGGAGATTGTATATAAAAAATATTAAATAATATAAGTTTATATTTTAGTGATTTCGTGTTATTTATATAAATTATTTATATAAATTATTATATATATATATATAAATTAACCCTTTTTACTTTCTCTTACCCATAAGGTAGAGAAAGTATTGTTTTAGGGTAAAATTTTCAAACGTGAGTTTTTGTTATATTTACACGTTTTGATGTCACCTGAATCCGAAAATTATGATTTTAGCGAACGGTCTGTCTGTTTGTTTGTGTGTTATCAGCATAGCTCAAGAACAAATAGTAACAGAATGTTCAAACTTGGAATTCAAAATGTGTATGATATAGGGATGCTACAATAATATTTTCGTTGAGATGAAGCAAATTGTTCATGTATAGGGACACCCAAGATAATTCAAATATATTACCTCTAAGAGGAAATTGCAGGTAAGTCGAGTTAAACATGTATAGACTGCACTAAACCAATTGAAACGAATATACATATTTCATATGCGTAAAACAGCATGTCTCATGTAGAATATGGTAAAGAAATCATTCACTGTTCGTTTACACAAAATAATTAGATAAAAGTGCGACAATCGTTGCAAATTGATGGAAGTGTATCTCAGGCTGGGCCATGTATTATTACTATAGTATTATATTTTGGTGCACCATGTCGTCTGTATATAATCTTCGAAAGATATACAGGGATGCAAATATTTAGGCGATAACATTATTTTTTTGTTGTTAGTGGATATGCTTTACTAAGAATATTTTACCATTTCCTGGAAAGCTGTTCGGGAATCGAAATAAATTCCTCATATTATGACAAATAATATATGTTTTTAAGCTAAATATTTATCGCTTGCTTTTGTATATTTACACGTCTTGAGGCTTCCTGATTACCATAGTCAAGTTTTTAAACTTTTGATCTTTGTCTGTGTCTCTTAGAGTAACTTAAAAAAGAATAATTTTAGGAGATCCAAATGTTGTATTTTGAAGTTAATATAAGTTTATTGCTGGAAAAGTTTGATAAATTTCAACGAATTTTGCGTGTGAAAATTGGGGTGGCACTCTCCCCCCCCCCCACACACACACAGAACGAATTATCATATAAAACTATTCCGAAGTCTAATTTGAATTGTTTAACGTAAGTTTACATAACAGTACTCGTTATCTTACCTCTTAATCTCCAACTTGTATTTATAGTATTAAATTTCAAGGTAAGAGAAAGTCATGTGAGTGACACAAAACATTATTTCTGTGTAAGTATTTCTGAACTGATAAGTATAAAGGATTTAAGTCCAAAAATGTCGATTTTGAGTTAAGTACATAGTGAGACTCAGAAAAAAATTACCAATCGATTGGTATACAGGATTTAACTCTATGTCATTTAGGTTTTGAGAAAATCCATTTGTAAAAAAAGATTCAAGTCAGAAATTAATATTCATGTATGGTACAAAATATTTAATTCAATTTTTTCCCGTTATTAAATGAAGATTGACAACCACGGAATTGTATAAAGGGTATAAGTCAACGAAATCTCTTTTCCTAATCGATTCTTCTGCTTTATTTTTAGTTAGTTTAACTTTGTTTTTCGTCTCCTCAAAAATGAAGAATATGGACTTAAATCCTTTATACTTATGAGTGCAGATTTGTAAATATTAGTTTAAATTTTTTTTTGTTCCATAGCCTTTTCTACATAAAACTCAGTAAATTTCAGTCATAAACATGACATAATGATGCCCCTGCTTTGCAACCAAAATACTGCTTAGAATATTTTTACTTTTTTTTTTAGTATATTTTTGTTTATTCAAACCGAAAAATTTAGAGGAAAAAAAATACCTGTCATACATTTTTGTTATATACATCATAAAGTAACTGTTTCTTTTACTAAGAGAAAGTGTAAGTTTAGTTCAGTATAATAAAACTAGTGATTTTGTGTTGTAAACCACACTTATGTTCAAAATAAACTTAAATGATGAACAGAAATAAAGGTCATCTTTTTGGATTCAACAACACAAAAAGGTGAAGCTGAAAAAACGAAAAAAAAAAAAAAAAAAAAAAAAAAAAAACCTTGAAGCTGAAAAATTAAGTATTGTAGACCTGTTTAATTTGTCCAGCATGATTATAGTCTTTTTAGATTTAAAAAAAAAAAAAAAAAAAAAAAAAAATTGTAATCTAATTTTTTTTTTTTTTTTTTTAAGTTTCGCTTTAAATATTTTACATAGTTAACATTACTTTTTTAAATAACAAGATATTCAAGATTAAAAAGACAGACCACCAAATTAACGCCATGTGTCTACATCATTTTTTTTTTTTTTATCCTGTAGAAGTCAAGAATAAATCATCAATGAATGCTAGAAAATCCCCATTCATTTTTTCTAACTATCGTTGTATCTGTAGTTGTATCTTCTCATCGCGGCGTTATCAGCTTTTAACAGTATTTAAAAATATGGTGTAAATTAAGTGGGTAATTAATGTCACTCCTGTTTTTAAGATTGTTATTTTATAATCCAGAATTTTAGTAAACATTTGCTTAAAAAATAAATAAATAAATAGAAGGGGGGGGGGGGGGTTATCAATTGTGACTTTACATTAATAAAACCTATATTGTTCGTTATCCAAATCTGTCAAAAACGTGAATTTGTATAATTTTTTCTAAATTTTGGAGGGGAATTTATAGGGATAAAAGTAGCGTACTTTTAAAATTGCTCAATTTGAAATCTTTAGTTTATGTAATAATCCATAAACATAAAATCTATCGTATGATTTTAGAATATTTTTAATGAGAAAAGACGCTCAATATGTATGTGACTCAATAGGTATGGTTAATGTGGTTTCAAAAAAAATCTAAAAAAAAGCAGACAAAAGTATCTATTATATGCTGAATTTCATTGCATTTCAAATTCCTATAGAAAAAAAAATCTGATGTGGGCACCACATGACTTCCTTATACACTTTTAGAAATATACATAATGCTAAAAAACATTGTCACTGGAGCCGAAACATTTGGCTAAAAATATTTAAAAAAAATGCATGCATACGTAAAAAAAAATAATAAATAAAATTGTGCCTTGAGGGGACTCATGTCAAAGTTGTGCCTTGGGGGGGGACTCATGTCAAAGTTGTGCCTTGGGGGGGGACTCATGTCAAAGTTGTGCCTTGGGGGGACTCATGTCAAAGTTGTACCTTGGGGGGGGACTCATGTCAAAGTTGTACCTTGGGGGGGACTCATGTCAAAGTTGTGCCTTGGGGGGGACTCATGCCAAAGTTGTACCTTGGGGGGGACTCATGTGCCTTGGGGGGGACTCATGTCAAAGTTGTACCTTGGGGAGGGGACTCATGTCAAAGTTGTGCCTTGGGGGGACTCATGTCAAAGCTGTGCCTCGGGGGGACTCATGTCAAAGTTGTACTTTGGGAGGGACTCATGTCAAAGTCGTGCCATGGGGAGGGGACTCATGTCAAAGTTGTGCCTTGGGGGGGACTCATGTCAAAGTTGTGTCTTAGGGGGGGGACTCATGTCAAAGTTGTGCATTGGGGGGACTCATGTCAAAGTTGTGCCTTGGGGGGGACTCATGTCAAAGTTGTGCCTTGGGGGACTCATGTCAAAGTTGTGCCTTGGGGGGGACTCATGTCAAAGTTGTACCTTGGGGGGGACTCATGTCAAAGTTGTGCCTTGAGGGGGACTCGTGTGCCTTGGGAGGGACTCATGTCAAAGTTGTACCTTGGGGAGGGGACTCATGTCAAAGTTGTGCCTTGGGGGGACTCATGTCAAAGTTGTACCTTGGGGGGGACTCATGTCAAAGTCGTGCCTTGGGGAGGGGACTCATGTCAAAGTTGTGCCTTGGGGGGGACTCATATCAAAGTTGCGCCTTGGGGGGGACTCATGTCAAAGTTGTGCCTTGGGGGGGGGACTCATGTCAAAGTGTTCCGAACTTTTCTGTAAATTTCAAATGTCTAGCTAGTCGAGAAGTCAGTTAAATTGCAAGATTTGTCCAAACCGTTTTTGAGCTATTACCGTTTTTTGATACATTTTGCCCATTATGAACCTTATTTTCCTAAATATCTCCAAAACGGAAAATCATATAAAGTCCAAAAAGGGAGGTGCACAACTAGATGTTGTAACAAACCTATGTACCAATTCGCAACTTTCTACGTCCAACCGTTTTTGATTTATGCGACCTACACCCACACACCCACAGACACACATACATACAGACGACACGAAAAATCGTGTAAAGTCGCTTATATCTCTAAAACGAGAGCTCGTGTTAAGACGAAACTTGCAGGTGTGCAACTAGACATCATGACTGTCACACGTATAAATTGGCAACATTCAGCGATCATTCGTTTTCGAGCAATGTGAAATACAAAATCCATTTCGCAAATCGGGATTACTATACTTCCTTATACTTTGTATAAGGAAGTAAAAATAAATAAAAAATAAAATTGTGCCTTGAGGGGACTCATTTTAAAGTTGTGCCTTGGGGGGGGACTCATGTAAAAGTTGTGCCATGGGGGGACTCATGTAAAAGTTGTGCCTTGGGGGGACTCATGTCAAAGTTGTGCCTTGGGGGGACTCATGTCAAAGTTGTACCTTGAGGGGGGGACTCATGTCAAAGTTGGGCCTTGGGGGGACTCATGTCAAAGTTGGGCCTTGAGGGGACTCATTTCAAAGTTGCGCCTTGGGGGGACTCATGTCAAAGTTGTGCCTTGGGGGGGACTCATGTCAAAGTTGTACCTTGAGCGGGACTCATGTGCTTTGGGGGGGGACTCATGTCAAGATTGTGCCTTGGGGAAGGGACTCATGTCAAAGTTGCGCTTTGGTGGGGACTCATGTCAAAGTTGTGCCTTGGGGGGGACTCATGTCAACGTTGTATCTTGGGGGGGACTCATGTCAAAGTTGGGGGGACATGTTAAAGTTGGGCCTTGGGGGGGGGACTTCGGATCCGAAACAATTGGATAAAAGTGTTAAAAAATGCATTTTCACCGTGTTTCTGAACTATTCTGGAAGTTTAATATCTCTAACTAGTCGGGAAGTTAGTTAAATAATTTTTCTGTTGAATCATATAAACGCTGCTGAAGGCAGCAGTGACACGAAGCAATTGGCTAAAAATATTTAAAAAATGCATTGTCACCGTGTTCTGAGCTTTTCTGGAAGTTTTAAATGTCTAGCTAGTCGGGAAGTTAGTTAAAAATCGATTGCAAGATTTGTACTGGTAACGCTGCCGAAGGCAGCAGGAATCGGAAACAGTTGGCCAAAAATATTAAAAAAACGCATTGTCAACGTGTTCTGGGCTTTTCTGAAAGTTTCAAATGTCTAGCTAGTCGGGAAGTCAGTTAAATTGCAAGATTTGTCCAAACCGTTTTTGAGTTATTACCGTTTTTTGATACATTATGGCCAAAACCAATGTATATTTGGTCATTATGAACCTAATTTTCCTAAATATCTCCAAAATGGAAAATCATACAAAGTCCAAAAAAGGAGGTGCAGAACTATATGTTATAACAAACCTATGTACCAATTCGCAACTTTCTACGTTCAACCGTTTTTGAGTTATTACCGTTTTTTGATACATTATGGCCAAAACCTATGTATTTTTGTCATTATGAACCTAATTTTCCTAAATATCTCCAAAACGGAAAATCATACAAAGTCCAAAAAAGGAGGTGCAGAACTATATGTTATAACAAACCTATGTACCAATTCGCAACTTTCTACGTTCAACCGTTTTTGAGTTATTACCGTTTTTTGATACATTATGGCCAAAACCTATGTATTTTTGTCATTATGAACCTAATTTTCCTAAATATCTCCAAAACGGAAAATCATACAAAGTCCAAAAAGGGAGGTGCACAACTAGATGTTATAACAAACCTATGTACCAATTCGCAACTTTCTACGTCCAACCGTTTTTGAGTTATGCGACATACACACACACACACACACATACAGACGTCACGAAAAATCGTGTAAAATCGCTTATATCTCTAAAACGAGAGCTCGTGTTCAGACGACACTTGCAGGTGTACAACTATACATCATGACAGTCACACGTATAAATTGGCAACATTCAGCGATCATTCGTTTTCGAGCAATGTGAAATACAAAATCCATTTCGCAAATCGGGATTACTATACTTCCTTATACTTTGTATAAGGAAGTAAAAAAAATTATTAAATATGCTCGTGATTTTTTTTTAATGCAAGAAAATGCGTGAGGATTTAGCTTGATTTATGGATTTATTTTTCTCTATTCATTTGTTAAACCTCATATGTATATATATATTATATATTTAGACAAATTGATATGTAAAATTGATTTTTGTACCAAGTATATGAAAAATGGCAGAGCTGGAATTTGAACCAGGGCACTCCGCCTTTCATGGAGATGCTGTATAGCTGATGATCCAGGCATTTCTCCCATAATATCCGATGACAAAAACACCGTGTCTGCAAATTCATCAACCATGAGTGTTGTAATAAATCTAAAAATTATTTCATCGTTCGTTTTTGATAACTAAGTATATATATAGTATATATATAAATATATATATATATATATATATATATAAGTTCTTTTATCATATGTTTCGCAACATTTTTTTTCCCAACCTTTTGTCATATTATTTTAGTATTGACAGCGTTTATTACCATTAAAAGGTTAAAAGAAGGAAATCGAGACGGGCAAAGAATTAAATAAATTCATAGGAATATGTACTTGAAAATGCTGATGCTGCCTGTTATTTATTTATTTTTACGTTTTTAACGGATACATTTAATGCAGAATTACGAAATTCCCAATATGCTCTGATAGTATATATATATATATATATATATATATATATATATATATATATATATATATAATGAATTATGGATTTAAAGTGCAGACATTTCAATAATAAACATTTGTCATTCTAGTAATTATAAATATTTTAAGTTTTCTTTTTTTTTTTATCTTATAATTTTAAAATGGGTTAATTTCTCAAAATTAAGTATTCAATTTTAAACTAAATGGTTCCAAAATTAATTTATTTAAAAAATAAAGAGAGAAAGAAAAAAAGAAGAAAAAATGTGAACAAAAGACCGATTAAAAATGCAGACACTGAAGTTTAATTTTTAAAATAGGGTAAAATATCTAAAATAATACTTCGTTAAAAACTGCTTAATTTATAAACACACACACACACACATATATATATGTGTGTGTGTGTGTGTGCGTGTGCGTGTGTGTATGTGTGTGTGTGTGTGTGTGTGTCTATAGATAGATAGATAGATAGATGTAATTGTCCAATTTATTTATTTAAAAAATAATAATCATCATCTCGTTGTTTTAATAAAGTTCTGTTCTTTGGTAACAGTGTTTTAATTAAAATAAAGTATATGATATGCATATATTTTAAATTTGCCAAGTTAAGGTTTATTGAAATATGAAATTTAATTTATACACTATGTACATAGCTTCAATTGCGCTTAAACTATGTGTAATGTTCTTGATTAAAAAAAAAAAAAAAAGGTATTTCCTCATTCTCAAACAACAAATAAATTAATGTAAGTATAATTGAACTAAAAATAAACTAATGTAAAAAGGTTATTAAATGTGTAATTTGCGAAAGAATGTTAATGTTTTGCCATCGTCTCATACTATTGCCTTTGTAAGATTACTTATGCTTCCTTATGAAATTTGGTTTTTTGATCATTTTAAAATTTCTAGTTACTTTGTTTTGGGTGGGTTTCTTTGGATAATTAATTGACTTACTATTCTTCATTCCCATTATTTTCTTTTACTACCAAAAATTTTACACACACACACACACACACATATATATATATATATATATCATTGGAATACAACAGATTTGGTAAACCAGTACTTTATCAATACTTGCGTAAGAATTAATGAAAAAATAAAGATATAATCAAAAAATTAAAGTAAATAAAACGTAAACTATTTAAAAAGTAAGATTAAGTATGAATAATTTCCATTTAAAATAAAATTAAAGTTGCATTAGCCAAATCTGTAAATTTAATAGAAATTAATACTTTAGAATATTTTAAAATAAATAAGCTTATATATAAATATATATATACATACATGTTACGTTATCCGTAAATTAATGACATTGCGTTCCCTTAACCCTTTATCTACCTCCTTATGAAGCAGACAAAAAATGTGTTTGAAAGATTTTATTATTATTATTATTATTATTATTTAAGGGTTATTTAAGGGTCTTAAAGATATCTGAAATAAAATTGCGAATATCATCTCATAAAAGTAATTAATGAGAATTTTTTTTAAGTGTTTCTTTAGTGTAGCACTGGAGCTTTAAAAAGAGTAAATAAGGTTTTACTTTTTGTGTTCCTTACATATTTTCTAAGATTGATTGGATAATTTTGATGTAATATATGTACTAAATATAACATACGTGAATATCATGAAAATTGCCAAGCAGAAACAGCAATATCACCCTGCAAAATCTTCCCTTGAACAGAAACGGCTACAACTACACTGTTAAAAAAATGCAACTTGCCCGAAAGTCTCTGTAATTACAGAAAAATACGTTTTGTCAACGTAATTTTTCAGTAATTTACAATTTTTTCTCACATTACAGAGAAATTCTGGCAACAAAGTTACGCTTTTTTTAACAGTGCATGCACAGGAAAATTTATATTCATGGTAGTCCTTTCATTAAAGCGCTTTAATGATACATGACTTTGTTAGACATGAATTCACTGAGACAGCTGTATAACTGTGCACAAAATTCAACTATTTAAATGTTTTTCAACTAAAGCGCGATTTTTTTTCTGACATATATAATTAATTATAAAACCATTTGATATTTTGTTAAAAAAATTTAAGTTCTATGTTTGAATAATACTTCTAATTTCATAAAGAAAATATATATATGTATATATATAAATATACATATATATATATTTTTTTTTTCAAATTATTTTTGAAATACCTAGTGTTTTTAAAGTGCATAATCTTTGTCTGTACATACTGTGTGAGTAACAAATGGGGATAAAAATTGAAAAACATATTGTTAAAGCACATAATAATACTTAACACACTTTCATAAAACGAAATTACATTGAACTATGAAATAAACATTAGATACTCATCAAGTAAGCTATACGAACTACGTTAGTTCATTTGACTGAAATGCAAGCAGGGATTAGAAGTATTAAATATAAATGTGTTCATGTTTAGAGACGACGATAAAATGCATGCGCTAGAAAGCGAACTTATTTCAGTGAAAAAAAATCTGTAAAGTAATGACACAAACTATATTTTTAAAATATGTATAATAGGTTGCAGTGGAAAAAAAAAAAAAAATTGTTTTGTTTTTTTCAAATTGTAATAGTGACTAAAAGGTGTTTTTTGTATTTAATAAGAGATATACCGAGTTTCGGACTTTTTGTAATATATCTTGAGGGTCCAGTTTTGCTCCATTAAATATTTCCTTATTTTTATTTTCTTCATAACTCACATACGAATATCTCTCCTAATATCTAATGTAAAAAAATTGATATAAATGTTATTTAAGGACTGTGCAACGTTTGGATATCATCTAATTGGATATTGAGGGTCCAAAAGTGACACAAAATTCAAAAAATTGAGTAATTTCATTTTACAATTAACACAAATTAAATGAATTTCTTTCCATCAAATACTGAAGAAAAGTAAGGTTGCATGTTTACATTCGTAAATTTATTGCAGTGTGTCCATAATATTTTTTCCACATTTTTACTTTCTCTTACTCATAAGGTAGAGAAAGTATTGTTTTTGGGTCAAATTTTCGAACGCGAGATTTTGTTATATTTACACGTTTTGAGGTCCCCTGAATACGAAAATCATGTTTTTAGCAAATGGTCTGTGTGTCTGTGTGTGTGTCTGTCTGTTATCAGCATATCTCAAAAACAAATTATGGCAGAAAGTTCAAACTTGGTATTCTACATGTGTATCATATAGGGATGCTACAGTAAGCTTTTCGTTAAGATCAAGCAAATGATTCGTGTACAGGGACAATCAAGAGAATTGTAATACATTACGTCTATGGGGGAAATTGCAGGAAAATAGAGTTTAACGTCTATAGACTGCACTAAACCAAATGAAACAAATATATATTTTTTGTTATAGAGACAGTTAACTGGGAAAAAAATTTTTTGTGTATGTAGGAGCCTCGCCTCCCCCCTGGGGGGGAAGTCCCCCCTCGAGGGGAGTAAATTTTCATGATGGGTATCTTTCAAAAGAGCTCGCCAATACTTTTAAAACGAATGGTTAAACCATCGATCTGCGATAATTTTATCGATTTTTTTTACTTTTAACAAAAAAAAAAAAAATCGTACTTTTTTTTTTATTTTTATTTATTTTTTTTTATTGAGAATAAAGTGGACTTTTTTGGATATTTGGTGTTATACTACTTCTCTAATATGGAAATCGTCTGCCTTATCATAAAAGACAATTTTTTTAAATAATAATTTTAATAATTTATTTTTTAATAACCAAATAAAATTCTATATAATTGTAGGTGCATTAATGAAACGGGGGGTTGAGGGGGGCGGTAGCCCCCCTCACACAGAACTAATTATCATATAAAACTCTTCAGAAGCCTAATATGAATTGTTTAACATAGGTTTACATAACAGTACTCGTTATCTTACTTATTAGTCTGCAACCTGTATTTATAGTATTAAATTTCAGGGTAAGAGAAAGTCGTGTGAGTGACACACCAGATTATTTCAATAGTATTATTTTATAATGCTTATCAACAATTAAATAAGATGAAGATAATTGATTTCCAAAAGTATTATGAAATTATTTTACGAACTGTAATACCTTGCGCGGAGGATTTTCACTTAAGTGTGGTGCAAAAATTTAATATATCAGAATAATATCGAGGTTCCAATGCAGCAAGGAGAAAATCAGAGAAAAGAACAAATCGCGTGATAATGAAAATCAGAAGCTGCTGATCATGAATTGTTGCCCTCAAACGAAATGTTCACTGTAGAAAATAACAGTACTTTTGCAGGAGAACGTGCTGGTAAAATGTGTACCAGCATATTCTGATATTAAAATCAAATAATTTACAACAAAAACATCTGTAAAAAAGTGTCTATTTACAGATGTTTCTGCAGTAAATTACCCAATTTAACAGCAGAATGTTGAAAATAGTGCCAGCCCATTCTGCTGTAAATGTACTGTCATTTTTTACAGAGTATGTATTTATTAAGTAATGAAATACTTCTTTACTTAATAAATACACACATGCAATGAAGTGGAACCCAGAATCGGCAAAATGTCTGCTGTTATTGCATATAAATTAATGCTAATTTGAAATCCTGCCACGATTCTAAATGTTTCTAGGAAAATAATTCTTCAGATCAATTGATCATTTTAAAATACATTTTAAAGAACTTTTTACTTTTATATAAACCGTTTCTTTTTTTTTTAGAAGAGTGAGAGTATCAAACAAAATGTAAACAGTTATTTTATTTTAGTTAAAAATAAAAATCTATTTGATATTCATTACGAAATTTCCTAAAACTTGATAAATTCATTTCCAGAAACAACTGGAATCAAGGCACGAGTTTTAATTAGCTCTAATTTGTATGCAATAACAACTGAAATTTCACTGGCAGTGAGTTCCACTGAATTCCTATCGAGCTTTAAAACGTTGTGTACGAACAAATAAAATCTCTTAATTTCTTCATATGTCGCTATTGCATTATCGCATAATTCCTTTGGATCTAGCAGAAACCTAACCTTCAACATCACTCCTACTTTGATACTAAAACCCATGTTGAAATGTAAAATTAAATCGAGAATAAAATATTCCTCTATCTCTTAAATAAATTCACCTTGATTTAAAAGACGGCTAAAACCTAGGAACAACATTAACACACACAAAACGATTTCTGACACGATTCACGAAAAACATTTCTTTATTTAATAAATAAACACAATTCACAAAAGAAGGAAGTTACGATCAGCGGCTTTTGATTTTCATTATCACATGATATATTCATTTTTCTGCTCGCTGCATTGCTATATTGGGATATTTTCTGATTGTATTAAAATTTTGTACAACACTTTAAAAAAGTTTATAGGTGCCATGTTATTACAATTTGTAAAATATGCTGACAGCGTCATTTACAAACAGTAAATCTCGTCTTTTTTAATTGTAGTTAAGTATTGTAAAATAATGCTATAAAAGTAGTGGTAAAAATGTTACATACACCCTGCAATAAAGTTGTACCCATAAATATGTAACATTACTTTCTTTTTTTTCCTTGTTTAATTGATATTAAAAATTTTATCTAATTTTGCGTTAAATGCAATCTTAAAATACTTAGTTTTTCGACATTTATAAGATTTTTTATGCAATTGTGTATCAAGGTACTTTTATATAATATTCAATCTTTGTGCAAACCTTAAAGAACGTTTACTTAAACTTGTTTTGGTATTAGATATGTAGAGAGAGATTTATGAAGAGAATAATAATATTGAAATTTCTGAAATTTTTTGACATTTTGAGAAAAAGTTATCGTTAAGATATCTTAAAAATGTTCCGAAATTCGGTGTCTTTCTTATTCGATGAAAAAGAAAACTTTTGGTCGCTATTGCATTTTGAAATAAAAATAAAAATAATCTGGTGTGTCACTCACACGAATTTTTCTCTTACCCTAAAATTTAACACTATAAATACAGGTTGTAGATTAAGAGGTAAGATAACGAGTACTGTTATGTAAACCTATGTTAAACAATTCAAATTAGGCTTCGGAAGAGTTTTATATGATAATTAGTTCTGTGTGAGGGGGCTACCGCCCCCCTCAACCCCCGCTTCATTAATGCACCTACATTTATATAGAATTTAATTCGGTTATTAAAAAAATAATTCTGTTTTTTAAAAATAATTTATTAAAATTATTATTTAAAAAAATTATCTTTTATGAAAATACAGACGATTTCCATATTAGAGAAGTAGTATAACACTAAATATCTGAAAAAAAGTTGAATTTATACTCCATATTACTTAAAAAAAAAAAAAAAAAAAAATGTTAAAAATGAAAAAACAAAATCTATAACTTTATTTAAAATTATCGCAGATCGATGGTTCAACCATTCTTTTTAAAGGTATTGGCGAGCTCTTTTGAAAGATACCCATCATGAAAATTTACTCCCCTCGAGGGGGGAATCCCCCCCTAGGGGGCAGGCGAGGCTCCTACATACACAATATTTCTTTTCCAGTTGACTATCTCTATTACACAAAATATATATTCGTTCCATTTTCTTTACTGCAGTCTATAGATGTTAAACTCTGCTTACCTGCAATTTCCCCCATAGACGTAATGTATTTGAATACTTTTGAGTGTCCCTGTACACGAACCATTTGCTTCATTTCAACGAAATGCTTACTGTAGCATCCCTATATGATACACATTTAGAATACTGAGTTTGGAATTTCTCCTACTATTTGTTGTTGAGATAACAGACACACAGACTGATAACAGACACGCAGGCATCCACACAGACAGACAGACAGACACACAGACCATTTGCTAAAAACATGATTTTCGTATTTAGGGGACCTCAGAATATGTAAGTATAACAAAAACTCACGTTCGAAAATTTGACCCTAAAACAGGACTTTCTTGACCCTATGGGTAAGAGAAAGTAATAATAGAAACGTGAAAATCCACTTCTGACCTTACTATGGTCAAGCACTGGTGAGCCTGGCGTTGCTATAGTCAAATGAAATACAGTTAAGTTGCAGCAGTTTTTGGATAGTTATTTCATTGTGATTTTTATTCAATTATTGAAAGTATTGTATTGTGCTTTTGTGATTCTTATTGTCGATTGAATAAAAATTGTAAAGTGAACCTGAAAATAAGCTGTAACAAAAGCTGGAACATTAACATTAACATTAGTTAACATCGGACCATTTCGGCACCATTAAATTTCAATGTTAATTGTTACGAATTTACTAAATTGTATGATTTGGCGAGATTTTGGTGACAAAACTTGTGACTTAGCAATGAAATATCTGTTTTGGCGAAAAATTCCTTAATTAACGATGAAATTTTTGACTTGGCGAAGAAATTTGACGACAAAATTTGGCGAGGTTGGTAATGGAGAATGGTAGCTTTGGTGTCATTATATTTTCTTCCCACGCGAAAACCTTATATCTCTTCATAGACTAGGTATCTTGTTTCCACAAGATACCTAGTTGGCATAGGTGGACTATGCTCAGTTCCCCACCATATTTATGTTCTCATAAATTTCTAGTGCGAGACATATTATAATCATGTTAAAAAAAAATGAATTTGACCAAAGCTTGATACAGTGACAGAACGAATTCCCGCCTAATAGGCTATCCTCCGTTCACTTCGATATATTTATCTTATTCTAATCTATAATTTTAATTTTATCAGGGTCAGTTCCGTTCTTTAGTTTTCATGCTACTATTTCCAATGCAATAATCTTCAAAATTCATATTTATATGAAAAATTTGCAATTTCGCTATGTTGATAAAATCAAAAATTACGAATAATTTACGAAATTTTCCTATTAGAATATTTGTGTTCAATCATGTTCAAACAAATATCATAAATGTTATTTTGAAGTTGTCTAATGCATTTATGATCCTCAAAATTGAAGTTTATGCTCAATTTTGCCTTATTCTGACATGTTAAGTAAATCGTAAACTTCAAATAACTTAGGAAATTTTTTAATTGGAAAAATCATAGTCTATGATATTCATGCCAGTATCCTAAATAATATTTCGAAAGTGCTTTAAAATCTTCAGGATGAAAATATCCCTCAAGATTGACGTTTATGTGAAATTTTGCTCTATTCTGCCATGTTAAGAAATTCGTAAATTTCCAATAACTTATGGAATTTTTATATTGGAAAATTCATAGTCATTAATATTCATGCCAGTGTCCTAAATAATATTTCAAAAGTAGACTGACATGGTTACGATGAAAATATCTCTCAAAATTGACGTTTATGTGAAATTTTGCCCTATACTGCCATGTTAAAAAATTCGTAAATTTCCAATAAACTTGCGAAATTTTCAAAGTACCATATTTATAGTCACTGATGTTCCTTCCGGCATCTAAACTGATATTTTAAAACTGGTTTGATATTTTTACAGAAAAATGTTTCCATTTAATGCACGTTTAAGTGAATTTTTGTCCTATTCTCCCATGTTAAGAAAATCGTAAATTTCTAATAACTTACGAAGTTTTTAAATTCGAATGTTGCAAATGAATAGGTTTCTTGCCAGTGTCGAAAGTAATATCTTAAAACTGATCTGACCTCTCTGAGACAATTTGTTCTTGAGATATCGTGTACACAGAATAACAAACTAACGGACTAACGGACTAACAGACTAACAGACACCATACAAATTTTGTCATTTTCGGATTCCTCACACCTCAAAACGTGTAAAAAAGTAAAAAAAAAACGAGGATGAAAATTTTCACGATTACCTAAGTTCCCCATGTTATTTTAAATGCCTCAATAGCACAGAATGTTATTTTATATTTACGCAGAAGTCACACATATCTATTATAATTATATATATATTTATGTAGAATTATTTTACAGGTAATTATAATTAAGAAAATCTTCTTACCTGTATTCATCAAATTTAGCATCTGTTCATTCTATTCTTGTTTTGTTAGGTTAGACAGCTGAATTATAAACTCTTCTATAAAGAAATTATCCATTAATTGATTTATTCAGCATACTCAATTACGTGATGACTTTGTGTCTTAAATATTTAATAAAAGCATTAAGAAAAGAAAAAGAACATAAAAATAAATTTGTTTTTACGGAGCTACTAAAACACTCCGAATATTTAAAAGTCTACATGACAACTACTAAAGAAAATACATATACATGATGCAGGTGCGAGCGGTTTTTTATAGGCATGTCTGTGAAATATATTGGGCAGATAATTGTGATAATTTTCAACACCCCATACCTATAATATGATGGGGAACTAAAAAGTTAAAGGAAGTTGTAACGTATTACTCTCAATTTCAATCGTAATTTTTAAATTCTTGCCAAAACCGGCTTTCTAAATTATTCACCACAAAGAATATTCGTATTAAAACTAACGTGTTGTTTTAATTTCATATTTTTAAATGATTAATTAAAGCGGTTAACATGAGTTTTATATTTTGAGTGATCTTTTTATTTTTTGCCCATCATACTATAGGCATGGGGAACTCAGGTAATCGTGAAAATTTTCGACCTCGACTTTTTAACCTTTTTTACACGTTTTTAGGCGTGAGGAATCAAAAAATGACAAAATTTGTATGGTGTTCGTCTGTAGGATGTCTGTTAGTTTGTTAGACTTTTTACACGATATCTCACGAACAAATGATCGCAGAGAGGTCAGACAAGTTTTAAAATGTTACTTTTGACACTGGCCAGAACCCTATTCATTTACAACATTCGAATTAAAAAACTTCGTAAGTTATAAAAAATTTACGATTTTTGTAACGTTGGAGAATAGGACAAAATTTCACTTAAACGTGCATTAAATGGAAGCTTTTTACTATAAAAATGTCAGACCAGTTTTAAATTACAGTTTCGATGCCGGAATGAACATCATTGACTATAAATATGCTACTTTGAAAATTTCGCAAGTTATTGGAAATTTACGAATTTCTTAACATGGCAGTATAAGGCAAATTTCACCTAAAGGTCAATTTTGAGAGATATTTTCATTGTAAAGATGTCAGACTACTTTTGAAATATTATTTTGTATACTCGCATGAATATGACTGACAATGAATTTTCCAATATAAAAATTTCCTAAGTTATTTGAAAATTACGAATTCCTTAACATGGCAGAATAGGGCAAAATTTCACACAAGCTTCAATCTTGAGGGATATTTTCATGGTAAAGGTGTCAGACCACTTTTAAAATATTATTTAGGATACCGACATGAATACCATAGAGTATGGATTTTCTAATTTAAGAAATTCGTAAGTTATTTGGAATTTACGATTCTTAAAATGACAGAAGAATACAAAATTGAGCATAAACGGCCATTTTCAGGATCATAAATATATCAGACAACTTCAAAATAACATTTATGATAGTTGTATGAACATGACTGATTACAAATATTCTAATAGGAAAATTTCATAAGCTATTCGTTATTTAAGATTTTATCAACATAACAAAATTGAAAAATTTCCATGTAAACATGCATTTTGAGGATTGTTGCACTGTAAATAGTAGCATGAAAACTAAACTACGAAATTTACCCTAATAAAATAAATTAATAGATTAGAATAAGATAAATATATCGAAGTTAACGGTGGATAGCCAATTAGGCGGGGATTTCATTCTGTCACTGTGTCAAGCATTTTTTCAAATTCATTTCTCTTACCATGATAACTATGTTAAGAGAATGTCATGTTCTACAAATTTATGAATATATATATATATATATGATGGGGAACTGAGCAGAGTCCACTTATGCCAACTAGTTATTATTGTTTGCACGTGACGTAAGCATCAGATTATAAATTTAAGAAATCAAAGCTATAGAAAATGTCGGCTTCATCACAAATGACGAAACATCACTTTTTAACTTGTAACTTTTAAGCAATTGAAGCTATCGAAAAAGTTTAAATACAAAAATTGTTCTTTCGGCTGAAGCGGTAATTCGCCTGATACGAATTTTTCCTATTTTCAATATTTAAGAAATTATGGTCAAATGAAAATTTCTACCCCGCATCTACCCCCTTTGACCTGGATACCCCATCTATAAACTCGACCGAGATTTTTATTATCCTGACAACGTATCCCGAGCTGGTTAAATTTAAATAACAATAATTACAAGATAAAAAGAACTTTTTATATACCATATTTTTTAATTTTCTGTTGAATTATATAAACGCTACGGAAGGCAGCGTGGACCCGAAACAGTTGGCTAAAAGTATTTAAAAAATACATTGTCACCGTGTTTTGAGCTATTCTGAAACGCTATTCAAATGTCTAGCTAGTCGGGAAGTTAGTTAAATAATTTTTCTGATGAATCACATAATAAACGCTGCCGAAGGCCGCAGGGAACCAAAGCAGTTGGCTAAAAGTATTAAAAAATGCATTGTCACCGTGTTCTAAGCTATTCTGAAAGTTTCAAATGTCTAGTTAATCGGGAAGTTACATGATTGTTGAACCATATAATATATGCTGTTGAAGGCAGCGGGGACCCGAAACTGTTGTATAAAAGTATTTTAAAAAGGTATTGTCGCTTTGTTCTCAGCGATTCTGAATTTCAAATGTCTAGCTAGTTATATGATTTTTTAATAATATGATAAACGCTGCAGTACGCAGCGGAAACCGAAACAATTGGCTAAAAGTATTTTTAAAATGCATTGTCACCTTTTTCTCAGCTATTCTGAAAGTTTCAAATGTCTAGCTAGTCGGGAAGTTACATGATTGTTGAACCATATAATAAACGCTGCCGAAGGCAGCGGGGAACCGAAACAGTTGGCTAAAAGTATTTTAAAAACGCGTTGTCACCGTGTTTTGAGCTATTCTGAATGTTTCATATGTCTAGCTAGTCAGGAAGTTAGTTAAAAATCGATTGCAAGATTTGTACTGGACAAACAAACAAGAATCGAAGTTAATAGAAACATGGTAATTACTCCAGTTATCGTGTTCACAACTTAACATGGAAAAAGCGTTATACACACATATATATACCCCTCTCTCTCTCTCTATATATATATATACATATATATATATATATATATATATATATATATATATATAAACTGATGAACGGAGGGTGGTTTTGGGTTCTAGGGGTCATGATCGGTGAAGATATAAAGAATTTTTCCAGAAGTCGTGTCATGAGAACCATTGCAATAGGTAGATTTCCTGTAAGGAATCTACCTAGAAATGAAGGGATTTAAGCACGAATTTTTGAAAAATGATTGTTGGTGAAAGCTATAAAGCTATTGAAATCCTATATCGGATAAATAATAAAAATGTTTCAATTTTATTTTCTTTCTTTTTAGATGCAACCGACTTCAAAAAGCAATTATTTTAAACTACTAAATAATTGAAAAGTAGTGAAGTTTAAAATTGCGCCTAAAAGTTTAAAATAAATTCCTTCGCTAGTCAACATAAACAATATTGTTATTCATAATCTTTGAAGTCGGCGCAAAATTAAATAAAAATTAATACTCTTTGGAGATTTGCTTTGAGACAGATAAGAAGTTGTTTAAAAGTTGTTTTAAAAGTTGTTTCTTCAGAATCGTTGCAAGCGTCATTTTAAACCCAGCAATACTTTAAAGATATACAGAATATGAATAATTATCAAAAATTGACTAAAAAACTCATTCATAAAAAGTGTAATTAAAATAGGAATTAGTTATTTTTAAAACAAAAATTTATGCCAAAACAAACAAATAAAATGTCATCGCAAATACGGCGACAAAATTTTAAAAGGAGTCATGGGGTCCTATACTAAAACTGTACTTCTTGCGGAAGTATGAAATCTAGGTCATTACCTATGAAATTTATTTTGAAACTCTTCTTTGAGTAATTTTGGTTTCAATATTGCACAATAATCATTTGGGTATAATAATAATTTGGCTTCTGTTAAGTTAAAGTTTTTATTAGATGGCAAAATTGGTATAATACTTATGAGTTTCAAATTTTACAAGTAAATAAGAAATGAAATAAAGTGCGAAAATTTCGCACAGGTTTGCTAGTATGAAGTGTTACAATAAATTAACCAAAAATTGGTGCAATTAAAAGTGTAATCAAAGTAGGTAATACCTTATTTTATTGGTGCATCTTTTTAAAGATACCTTTTGCGATTTTTAGGACTGAGTCCCTATTAGTCTCAATCTGGGATTTTTGAGTTGTCGATTTCGATAGTTGGACATTTGTCGAAATCTAAAATTTATCGAAAATATAATTGAATAATTTGAAAGCGAAGTTATAATTTGAAAAAAGAAAAGAAAAGAAAAAAAAAAAAAAAAAAAAACTAATAGTCCTCAATCCTAAACTAAATTCTGCTTTTGCCAGAATTTCATCAAATTCTTTATTATTATTATTATTATTATTATTATTAATGAAAGAAAAAGAAAAGAAAATTAACAATAATCAGTATCGTTACAAGCGATATCGAATTTTTTTTTTTTAATAATTTTGAATTAGGAAATAAAAAGTGCGCGTGAACTGATATGAAATAATAAAAAAAAAACATTAAATCATTAAATTCATTTTTTTACTTATTGGGAGTACAAATTAATTCGGTCCGCTTTCAATAGATGGCTCTGGCTGATTTGTTTACTGAATAATGATAGATGTTTTTGGCATTGTTAGAAAGTTTTGACCTTTGCCAACCATATTCACTCAACGAAGCTTCGAGTTTTATACAACAACATTGGTTTTTTGAGCATTCAATATGTCGAGTTTTGTGCTAAAGAAACAACATTTGCGGGAAGTTTTGATTTTCTTTTTTAATTGGAAGAAAAGTGCCGCTGAAGCGCATCGATCGCTTGTGGAAGTTTATGGTGAATCTGCGCCATCTGATAAATCATGTAGAGAGTGGTTTCGACGCTTCAAAAATGGTGATTTTAGTGTCGAAGACAATGAGCGCCCGGGCCAGCCGAAAAAGTTCGAAGACGCCGAATTGGAGGAATTGCTCGATCAAGATCCGTGCCAAACGCAACAAGAGCTTGCAGGATCGTTGGGAGTCACTCAGCAAGCAATTTCCGTGCGCTTAAAAAAAAGGGGAATGGTTCAAAAGCAAGGAAATTGGGTCCCATACGAGTTGAAACCGCGCGACGTTGAAAAGCGATGTGGCAATTGTCGTTAAAAATTACTTGGAAACGTTGAAATGGGAGTTCCTACCCCACCCGCCGTATTCGCCAGACCTTGCTCCTTCTGATTATTGGTTGTTCCGACGGATGCATCACGATTTGGCTGGACACCGCTTCACTTCTTTCGAAGAAATTCAAGAATGGCTCGATTCATGGTTTGCGTCCAGAGAGGACTCATTTTTCAGAGATGGAATCCGAAAATTGCCAGAAAGGTGGACAAAAGTTGTGGCTACCGATGGACAATACTTTGAATAACATGTTTTTTCATTTTGATAATAAATAAAATGTTTTTTTAACGAAAAAAAACGGACCGAATTAATTTGTACTCCCAATACTTTTATTTCATATTATTTCACGTGCAGATTTCCCAGATTGAGACTAATAGGCCCTCAGACCTAATAAAAATAACGACAACCTAAAATATAATCATTGTTTTTTTAATTGCGTGAAAGATTTTTTTTTTTTTTAATATATTAGTATTTTTTTTTCTTTAAGAGTTGGTAAGATATATTTTAACAAGAAATATATTAGATTATTATTCTTATAAAACTTTAATAATAACTGTTAATAATGTTATAACAATCCATCTTATAATAAATCATGTTTATCAAAAATAACAATAAAATATTTCTAAGCTTTAAGAAAAGTATAGCAAGAAAAAATATTATTGTATATTTTATTCAAAACTATTACTTTTATATATATATAATATAATATATATATATATATATGTATGTATATATATATATATACTCCTAACTAAACATAATTTTTTTCCGAAAACAGTTATCATCTACGAAAACTAGAAATAAAATAACAAGAAAAATAAAAGCATATTTATTCACTTTAAGAAAATTCTCCATGTAATCAAATAAAACACTCTTTTTACTCTTTTGTGTATAGGTAATAGCATGAAGAATTTATATGACCTGGTACATTTTCAAAGTCATAACAGAAATATCATAAATAAGTGTTTAAAAAATTCTTGTACCATGAAGAATCTAATTAATATTATTTTCCTAATAATATTTTCTAACAAAAGATCCTTTCCAATGCTTATTAGTTTTATAGGTAGTAAAAGTAAAAAAGAAAAAGAAAACTCTTTTATTTCAATAATATTCTCATTTATCCTGAATGCAAATGTCTAATTTTTAACTTGACAGATTTTCACGATAATAATGGGAAACTTGTTTTACAGGAAAAGTAGAAAAAAAAAAAAAAAAAAAAAAAACATTTATATTTTTCTAGTGTTAAAGAATGAACCAGAATAAATAACAATGAGAGCGGTAATATATACCAATATGTTTCTGGACAGTTTAATTACGAAAGACAATTTTTGCTGAACAGTACGTTTTTATATTCTTTTATTTTTACACTCAAAGCCGTCTGTGTTAGGAGATTTTTTTAAAGAAGAATTCACTTAGCTAAGCAATTCATATCATTAAATTAAAAGCATTAACTTTAGAGCAAATAATGTGTTTGTTCAAAATTTTATTAATATAACTTTTTATACATGCTTTATGATATTTGGAAATATGCTATACCAATTTGCAAGATGTTGAAGCTGGTGTTTAATTAAAAATTCTATAATGTTTATTTTTACTGCTCGCGAAAACACAAAAGGGTGTTGTAAAAATTGTATATATTTGTATACATGAATGTCATCTGTGATTTTTTTTTTTTTTTAATTAATTAAAGATACAATATAATGATCCTGGAGTACTCCTTGAAGTATTGTCCTAGAAAATTATTATAATATTAAATAATCGATATCGCTAGTATATATGTAAAAATAATTTAAATTAATAATGCATAATTTTAAATTAAGTAAATTCTTTAATTTTGACTTTTTATAGATTAAAAACACCAGTTTTTGCAGCATTTTTCTTTGTTTCTTTTTTTTTTTTTTCCTTTAGTTTGTTCGTTTGTTTGTTTTTAATAAAATGTTAAAAAAGAATTCATCTCATATATGCAGAAAATATGCGAGAATGTTATTAATATTAATAAAAATAGAAGTTAAATGCGTAATATTAGTGCATTTTCATGAAAGTGTTTTTTGAAAGTAATTATTACTGATACTTACACTAGAGCCAGTTTTTGGTTTTTAATTTTTCATATTTTTTATATAGCAGTTGGAGCTCGACTGGTGCACATTAAATTCTGTCGTGGTCGCAAAATCCTCCAAGTTCCCACCAAAAACTATACCTCTGTTGGTACCGGAACATGGGTTTAACTCAGCCTTGATCCGGATCAAAATTCGAGTTCCTGTTGTTTGGCTGGTGCTGCCATCTTTCACCAGCTTCTGGAGCTAAAATCATTCTTCCTCTCTATGTGGCGCTCTTAAAACGGAAGGTGCACCCATTTTGCCTTAAATCCGGTTAGTTCCACTACCGGGGCTCGGAACTCCCGAGTGGCATACGACAACAACAACAACAACAACAGTTGGAACTAAATAAAAAAATATGAGGAAATAGTCTGTTATTTTTTACATACTGTGGTTAAAGATAATAGCACAGTTCTTATTAGAAATGGTGAAAAAAAAAATTACTCAAGTCAGTACATGGGTCAAGTGTCCCTAAGCCCAGGGAGACTTGACCCCCTACTTAGGGAGACATGACTCTCCTCATAAAAGTCAAAAAACTCATAGGTCTTGAAAGAAAAAAAAAAAAAAAAAAAAAAAAAAAAACAGGTTTTGTGATTTAAACGTTTTCTAGTTTTATTTTGTAGAATAGTTTAGTGAATACAAAAAAAAAAAAATTATTGTTTTCTTTTGTTTGCTTTAAGCTTTGTACGTTTCACATTAAGAGACTTTTTTCCTTTCTTTTGCCAACATATATTTTCTTTTCTTCTTTCTGCCTCTTTCTGTCTTCTATTTCTTTTATTTATCTATTCGCTCAAAAAATAAGCATTGTATTGCACAATTTCTTTTTCTTTCTTTTTTTAATTTTACATTAAAAATAAAATGCTGAAACCCACACCGTCGCCAATTTCTCATTGCATAGCTCTAGTTAAACGTAAAACACACCCAAATTCAATCCTAAAAGCAGTGCACTCTATTAGAAAAGAAACCAAAAGATTGCAGAAAATCGAATAAACCAATCAAATCGCTCCTAAGTGTCTCCATATGGCGCCATCATAGAAACCGTGAATTAAGTTTACAAGAATTGGTAGTTTCTCGTCATAGAATTTCGTAAAACGCAAAGTGAACCTATGGTCTCCGTTTAAACCCTAAAATTGCACTATTTTAGTTATTCATAAAATAAAAATGCATTAAATGAAACAAGGAACATTAAATTAATCACTGAGTCAAGTCTCCCTAGTTAGCTTGGGTCCAGTCTCCTTAAGTAGCTTTTGCTTTGTTAATTCTAACTTTTTTAGAAATTCCGTTACAGTTTTATAAATCTACTATATACCAAACTGTAGTTAAAAGAGTGACTAAAATAAGTATACTTCTGAAATTGACTTACCTCAAAACTGGAAGTTCAAATTTAACAGACTCCAAGATCTTCAAAATTTACTTGAAAGAAGCAGTATCAATCAACACTAAATTGCAAGAAAACTGCTGATAATTCTGGAATGACTGTTAACTGCAAAATGCTGTTGTATGATTGGTCAATCAGTTTAGTCACTGATATTTTCTTGAAATTTTCCTTTCTTGGGAAAACTCCGCGTTTGTCAAGTCTCCCTATGTGTCAAACCACCATAGTTTCCCCTATTTATTATTCGCTGAGAAGTAATAATAAAACTGAAAAAAAAATTGTGAATTAAAATATCAATCTATAATAATAAAAGAAGATGTGTGTCTGTCTGTATATCTGTGCATCTATACGTTCAGCCCCTACTGAACGAAGAAGTGCAAAATTTTACATACGGGTGCTCCGAAGCCTTCCCGAGGGGCTCCTGAAAACAGAATTTAAAATTTTTAATTAGTTCCGGAATGTAGACCTATGTCTAATCAAAAAGCGATCTCAATGACTCAGAATTCACCGCGATTGCGTAAAAATAGATATTTTCACGGAGTTAAAAGCAGAAAAAGTGGAAAATAAAGTAGAAATATTAGTCCGATCGTTACGAATTTGATACCAAATGAAAGGGGCTTTTTTTCCGAATCTAAGAGTGCAAGCGGCTGATCGATATAACAAAAAATTAAAAGTATTAAATTTAGTTGGCAACAGGCAGACGACTGTCTGCGATGAAAAAGGAAATGGTTGTAATCAATTAAGATATCACGTGTTTTATAGTGGGGGGAAAATTGCAATTTTCAGACTTTTTCAAATTTTCATTTACCGTACATTTAAAGGAATATTCGGCTTAGACAGCATATTATAAAGCTACTGTTCAATTTTCATGAAAATATATGAATAAATTGAAAAACAAATACCCATTTATTAGAAAAAGATTAAGTTTTCTTTTTTATTTTTCAACATTTTAAATTGAGATATGCCGTTGAAATTTCTTAGTAGTTGGTTTTAATGTCCGGTAATTCGATTGTGAATTATTTTGAAAGGGTACAATTATTAGGGAGGGGGGAAAAAGGGCAAAAATTGAAAAAAAAAAAAAAAAAAAAAAAAAAAAAAAAAGGTTACAACATTTGAAATTGGTTGGTATATTTAGATTTTAAGGCAAGGTAAATCGATTGTGGATATTTTCGAGTGTAAAATTATTATTAGCAACAGAAAAGGGGTGGGGGCTATGGGGCAAACATGTAGAAAAGGAACGGGAGTTTCGGAGAAAACAACGGAATACTCAGAACACCTTTATTCTTTAACATTTTGCAGAGTTTCGAATTCCAATTTCTGCTGACATATCGTACTAAGGATTTTTAACGTTATATAGCCCGGAATTATGCAAGTTTCGGAGAAAACCATGGATAAGTCGGACACAAATCTTTTTATAAAAATGTCTATATTAGCTTTGTATCTCAACTTCTAATTAACATAACTTCATAAGTAATATATCATTTAAAAAGTTATTTGAATTAGAATTGATGAGTATATCTTGCAAATCTCTGTCGATAGAGGATTTGATATTTTAATAATTCAATATCTAGAATTCTAATTATGCTTAAATTACTTATAACACATTTGAAATATTATGGACTTTTAAACTGATATAAGCCGTTAAATTTCGTACGGGAGTTTCAGAGAAAACCACAAAAAAATCAAGAACACCTTTATTACAATATCTCCAATTCTAATTGTGATGCAAGCTTTCGAATTCCGATACTACGTTCACATTCTTTATTAAAGATTTTTGTGAGCGAACATGTTATTTCAAATCATGAAACGTAAAGCGGTGCCTTATTCGCCACAGAGCGAAAATTTGTTACAGTTAAAATTTTCAAATCTATTTGCGGTATGGGCGTGGAAGCTGTTGTAAGTTCTAAAACGGGGATAAGACGCCACAGTCGCCACCGATATGGACTTTGTTAAATTCAGAATTTTGAAAGATCGTAACACGGTGAGCGAACAGGCTGTTTCAGATAATGAAGAAACTGGAAGAGAGCGCCGCAGGCGCTACCGAGCGGGAATTTACTTCGATTAAATTTTTCAATAAAGCTATTTTCACTATATGTCAATAAACTGTTGTAAGACCTGAAACGGGAAAAAGGCGCCGCAGCCACCACCGAGCGAAAGTTTCGTAAAGAAGGATTTTTCAAGGATCGCGAACCAGCTGGTCGCCGAAGGCGGCTAGTATTAAATATAATTTTCATTTTGGAACAATCGATAAAGAAAGTATCTGTTTTCTATATATACCAAAAAAAATTATGCCTTTAAAATGCCTTTAAAAAAGCTTATAACAGTAATTTTAAAATAAATGAAATAATGGGCTCTTCCCAGCGTCGTCTGCTCAATCACGTGATAGAGGAAAACGAATAGTCGAATTCTGAGAATCGAATTCAATTAAATATTGTTCTAAAGAACAAAAATTTTAATATTTAATATAAAATAAAATAAAAGTAATATTGTGCATTTGTAAACATTAGAATAATTGTATTTGTAAATTTACTAATTTTTAAAAAACATTTTATGTGTTTATTTATTTTTACCTATAAGAATCGATTTTTGTATATTGTAGTGTAACTGTAACATTAACTGATCTAACAATAAATAATAGCTTCTTGTGGAATGTTTACGGATTATAAATTGAAATTTTAAAATGTTTTCATTTATTTTAATTGCATAAAGGTGTTACAACAAGTTAATTAACTTAGTTACTGGTCTAAATGGATTTACGCAGTACGATATTGCACTGTCACTGATTTAAGTACGAAAAATCAGAGTATTTAAACATGGTCTTCATGAACATCAATAACAGGTATAAACTAAATGATGATTGTAAATGTATACAGCAAACAAAAGATGATGAATAATGATATAAATGGATTAAAAATGATGATGTATAAAAAATAACACAGATTAAATACGATTGATCAAAAATAAGAATAGAAAATATGTTATTTCAGCAATCGCTCTAGATAAACAAGACTTCGTCTGCTATTTGTTTTTCCTCTATCATGTGACCTCTGACGTCAGGTGGGAAGAGTCCATTATTTTGCTGTAGTTTTAGAATGTAATGTCGTAAGATAATATATTATTCTAGAGCAATAATGATTTTTTTTTTTTTTTTCTAATTCATTTTTAAAATTTGACACGCGTGAACCATTAGATGTGACTGTGTCGGTCTAATCTATTATACATCCTTAAAATATATATTTACTGTATGTATAATAAAATGATACGTCTTACAGATTCAAATATATACTGTTTTATATTTGATAAAATTTACTATCTGTATATAGATTAAATTATCTAACAAATATGTGTGTACTGAATATTTTAAAATTTATTTTTCTTCTTTTTTCAGCGAAATTCACTAACTTTAAGTGAGACGGAGATTTTTTTTTTATTTTTATTTATTTATTTATTTATTTACAGGCATAAGGTATATATTTATAAGGAAATAATTTAATTTAATTTATTTATTTATTTATTTTAACTTGGTTGTTGCATACTATAGAGTAAGGCTTACAATACAAGCATTAATTGATCTCTTTATTTATTGCTTCTCTATTCTTGTGATGTTTTCCGGTGGAATTTTTTCAGTGAGAGAGTACATGTGAAAAAACAAGTGTGCTCGATAATCAATGGGACACACACACATATATATATAGTCTCTTTTATATACTCTATATGAATATGTATATATATATACACTACCGCTCAAAAGTATTTGCCCACCATCCAAATAATGCTGTAAGACGATTTAATAATAATTTATTGTGACATTTCATAATAATTTATATTTTATTCAAAAATACAGATGTAAGTAAACTGAAAGATAAACAAAATAAATATTTAAATCATATTTTTGATTCATCAATATGGTTTCCTTTATTTCTTATTAATGCAGCACATATTCTTGGCATTCTCTTGATTAGTTTTTCCAAGCATTCCTTGCCGATTTTCTTCCATTCTGTTTGCAAAAGGCTCCACAAATGGGTAATTGATGTCGGGC
Source organism: Salticus scenicus (assembly GCA_963930645.1). Classification (NCBI taxonomy): domain Eukaryota; kingdom Metazoa; phylum Arthropoda; class Arachnida; order Araneae; family Salticidae; genus Salticus; species Salticus scenicus. The sequence goes on along the minus strand of OZ005653.1, from coordinate 110,549,851 downwards.
ATGATTTTCTGACTTTTCTGTCTAATTCATCCCACATCAATTCGATCGGATTTAGATCGGGAGACTGTGGAGGCCACTGCATTACTTTTAAGACATTCTTTCGTTCTTGTGTTTCCAAATACGCTTTGCATAGCTTTGAAGAATGTTTTGGGTCATTGTCATGCATAAAAATGAATTCCTTTCCAATTAATTTTTTCCCTGATGGAATAGCATTCTTTTGAAGAATTCTCTTGTACCCCTCTTTCTTCAATATTCCATCTATTTTAACCAGATCTCCAACAGAACCACCTCCAAAACATCCCCATACCATTACGGAACCACCGCCGAACTTTACTGAAGGTACTACGCATTGATCTAATATTTTTTCTCCAGCTGATCTGCGAACAAATATTCTTCTCTTAGATCCGAAAATCTCGAATTTAGATTCATCACTCCATAATACTTTTTCCCATTCTTTGGTTGTCCAGTCTTTATGTATTTTGGCCCATTGGAGTCTCTTTTTCTTATTTACAGCTCGTAACAAAGGTTTCCTTACAGCAATACGACCATGAAGACCAGCAGCTTGAAGTCTTCGTTTAACTGTAGAAACGCTAATGGGTACATCTCTATTTAAATTTACGTGGGCAGTGATTTCAGGTGCCGTGAGTCTACGGTTACGTTTAGATGTTGTAACTAAATATCTATCATCAGTAGAAGTTGTATTGCGGGGCCTTCCACTGCGTTTTTTATTAGCAAAACTATTTGATACTTGAAATTTTTTTACATTATAATCTACAGTTCGGCGTGGAATTCGTAAATCTTTCGCAATTTGGCGATTAGATTTACCACTCTGATGTAGACCAATAATCATAGCTCGTTTCTGAGTAGAAAGTTCCTTTCTTTTTGGCATAATTTCAATTTCTACTTGTATTAATTGAACACTGTCAATTTACTCAATTATTAATGGATTAAAGCACAAATATGGCGATAACCTATAAAACAAAATATATATGTCAGACACATAGTATATTATTATCATTATTAAATAATAAAATAGTTAATTAAGATCTCCAAATTAAAAATATAAGCCAAAAACAACGTCTATGAAATTTTCATTTTCATTGGTGTTTTTAATAAAATCAATTTACTTCTTGAAAAATAATTATATCTTAATTAATTTATAATATTTAGTAATGATTAGATGTGTATTTTATTAATTAATAAAAATTATATGTCTAAAAAATAATATGGTAAAAATATTAAAAAAAAACAAGGTGGGCAAATACTTTTGAGCGGTAGTGTATATTGGAACCAAATGTAGCAATAAAATTATAAAAAACACTAATAGTTTATAGACGACTAACTGACGTGAGTTTGGATCTTGGTTGCTCTGAAGACCTGTATTCTATATCTGGTTTTTCTTGAATCCGCCAAAGATATTTTCTTGATCCGCTAAAGATAAGACGCAGTGAGTGAGTTTTTGGAGAAAATACTTATTTTTTACCTTTCAGGTCTATGTTGAACATGGTGAACTAACATGTATGTTAAATCTCTGCCGCCCTCTTTAAATTTTCATACAAATTCATTTTCATAATGTTAGCGGCAGATCTAAAATTTATGTTCTTCAAAAGTAAATTATTCTTAACTAACTAAATAAATGAAATCAAGCCTCCTTCTACACAGCATTGCAAGGTCCCAGTTGTTTATTAAGTGCTTTGTATGTGGAGTAGGAACAGCAACTCTAAAAACAACTTAAGGTTTTTCGATAAAAATAATTATTTGCATACTACAAGTTTTCTTCATTTTATTACACGAGGACAAATAGAAAGTAACGTAACGATTAAACCGAAACACACGCTTAATACCCTGGACTGAAACATTGGATATATTTTTTTTCTCCTTTCTCTCGAAGTACAGTCGGCAGCAAAATTATTCGAGCGCCAGAAAATGTTATTTAAAAAAAGTACTCTTAATACAGATTTGTTAACTAAACCTTTGTCTAATCACGTTCTTAGTCAATCTCAGAATATGATTCGAAAAGGTTTTTTTTAACAAAACAGTATTAAATGTACTTTTTTTTTTATACGGGAAATTTTGCTAGCGCTTGAATAAATTTGTTGCCGACGGTAGGGTTATGATAGTAAAGGTGGTTATTTTGCAGCGTGCATTGCCTAAAATAACGTGGTATAGTCAAAATAGTCCATGTTCAAGTAAAATTTAAAAGTATAGTTCATTAAAACAATAAATTTTCGAAATTGTTTCCGCTTAGAAATAGTTATTCAAATTCTAATGTACTCCTACCTTGTGTTTCGTATGTTTCACAAAGATACTCAAAAAAAGAAAAAAAAAAAAGATATTCCAAACCAAATATTTCAGGTAAGAGGAATTTGCAGGACAACCAAGGAAAATTGCAAAATCTGAAGATATGTGAAGAAATTTTAGCATTTTGAATACAATGAATAAATGAAAGAATGCTAACTGAGAAAACGCAATTCAATGAATTAAAAAAAAAAAAAAAATCAGCAAAATTTACCTTTGAGCAAAACTTCCGGCAAATACCCATTAATTAAAATTCTGCCGTAATTTCTCATTTTGAACACCACTTTATATATAAATCAATTTTTGTATTACTATTTTGAAGATATGAACTACAAACGATTAATGAAGTTTACTTTATAAATAATAATAATAATAATAATAATAATAATAAGACTGCTGATAATCTTGTCATATAGCGGAAAACATCAAGTCATATCAGAAAATACGGGTGTGCCCGTTTTGTAGGTAAAAAACGGTCGTGACCGTAAAATTAAACGGGCGAAGGCCCGTGAATTTACCTTTTTTTTTCTTTAAACAGTGGAGTTCAAATTATAAATGTTAAATGGAAACATAAACTTTTCTGTGAAACCAACTTCAGTGGTGCCGTAAAGGTGCCAACTCCCCTTAACCAAAATATATCTCGAAATTCGAACACGAATATTAGCTATCAGATCTTGTCTTCCTAAATCAACACAATGATTAAATTAAATTTATTAATTAATTATCATATCTTGCTTTTATTTCTATTCCTTAAATCAAATCTCTTAAATGTTTCTTATTTGACAGTATTCAATATAAAAATTAAATTTCATTTTTAAAATCATAAAATATTTAGATGCTTCTCAATTCTAAATCAAATTACTTAGCGTCCTTATAAAATCACGTTCAGTAATGCCACTAATGTTAAAACTTAATCACCATCCTTAAATTTCCATACAAATTTGTAATATAATATTAGCAGCATATCTAAAATTTCTATATATATATTTTTTTTCTAATAAAGTGTTCTTAACTAAGTATATAAATGAAATCAAGATTACTTGATCTCATCATTTCAAGGTCTCAGTTTTTGATTGTGCGCTATGTATCTGAAGCAGCGCCAGTAAAAATAACTTAAGGTTTCTCCAGAAAAATAATAAAACTTCGTTGAAAAAAAAAAAAAAAAAATCGAGAACTGAAACCATTTGTGCGGATTTTTATCTAAAATTATCTCCTGAATCCGAATCTGAGCCTCATTTTGCCCAATCACCCAGTGTTTTGCCGGGACGCCTTCCCCTCTCCCAATATGTATCATTGTTCGGTAATTTTATAGCCCTGAATTAGTTTTGGAAGGTGAAAAATGATTATTTTAACACTTGAAAACACAAAATATAATGTATAATAAAAAAAATAATATTAATAAGAGATTAATAATATATAATAAATGTCATTTATAATTTTAGTGGCAGGCCCCTCCCCACCCTAAAATAATTTAACTTAAATTTTATAGTTTAAAATGACATAATTTCAATAAACTCATCAAGTTTTTAATTTAATAAATAACTTATTTTTTCGTTTTAATAAAATAACTTAATATCAATGAAATAAATGTCGTTTATTAGAACATTCCTTCTGTATTAATAAGTAACAACTTCATAAAAGAAAAAGAAAAAAAAAAAAAAAAAAAAAAAAAAAAAAAGATGAGTTTTTGTTTTATACGGTATTATGTTTTATTTTATTTTATGATTATTATTTTTTTAATTATCTGCAATGTGAAGTATTTTTTATTATCCCATACATAGATGGCACTACTTCATTTTTAACTTTACGAACTACTATCAACATTTCCCATCACACACCACCGAGTTTATACATACAAGGAAATTAATAGTTACATTAATTATATTTAAATTTAAACTACATATTAACAATTTTATTTTTAATTTGGATTATTATTGCAATCATTAGTTAAAAAATATCAAAACGTTATTATTTTTTAGTCTTTATTAAATAATTAGTTTATTTATTTATTTATTTTTGCAAATTGTAATATTACTTGAACTTCTGCTATCAATTAATATGATATGTAGGCTCCGTTTATTAACTCTCTTTTTCGAAAAAAAATTCTGATTGTAAATGCTAGAAATTATTTATTTATTTATTATTACTATTATTACTATTTTGTTTTTCATCAAAGTAAGTAAAAAATTTTCTGTTTTTACTTTACTTTCAAATTAGTTTTTCTGTATTAAATTTACATTCCTTTCAGAATTCACTATTTACGTTTATTTGTGGGTGAATTGGACAATGATATTTCTATTATTATTATTGTTACTATTTACAGAAATTCACCTAATATTTGCATATATTCATCAGTCACTAGACCAGAAAAATATTATTTTAATGTATGTTTTCATTCCTGAATTTCGAATATATATATATATATAGATAGATAGATGGATAGAGAGAGCGATAGGGAGAGAGAAAGAGAGAGAGAAAGTGATGCATATATGGTATTATATAATACTGATTTAACGAAATATGTATTTAGTTTAATTTTACGTGCAAAAATAATAAATAAAAAAATAAAATAAGAATAAAATAAGAATAAAATAAAATAAGGAATGAAAACATACATACTCAAAATATTAAAAGATATATTACGAAAATAAATAATTTTAAAATTCACTACAATTGTTGTATTTACAATTATTTTTTATTTATTTATTTATTTATTTTTTTACAGTGCGTTTTACTATTAAAATTCTAACAACCGAAAAAAAAAAAGCATAACTTCAACATTGTGTACATATAAGAAAAGTTTAACTAAATTATATTATTAAAATATTAAATAAATAAAGGGGTAATATAATGATGAAATATGTAGAATATTTTTCTTGCAGCACCTTTGGGACATGTTAAGGATGATAAATACTTGTTAAAAATAAATAAATAAAAGACTCAGCCTACAAATACGAAGTATTTTGTAGCAATCTCAGAGGGTAAGTAATACATGTAGAGGTATAAACTTCTTCGCTTCAAGAAAACTCGATGTGTAAATTAGATTTCCTTTTTCTAACAGAGAAAGAAAAGAAAAAATACTCTATCTATTATATTTTCATGAGATTTTTTTTTCATTTTGCATGAAGTATATCTTCATAAAAGTACTCAAAACAAATCCTTTGAATAAATGTAGAAGAATGACACCCAACGCTCTAATGGAGACTAGTGAAATGGAAATCATATATTTCTTGAAAGTGAAGCTAAGGATTGAGAAAATATTTCAGAAGGGCGATAAAAAAAAAATATATATATATATCTATTTAAATTTCGAATTCTTATATAATGGTTTTTTTTTTTTTTATATATATATATATATATTATGTCATACATTATAACGAGAAGTATATATGTAAGATCTATGAATGAGACATATGTAAATAAAAAAAAAAAAAATGTTTGATTTACAAAATATGCAACTTCTATAACTTAAACCGTATGAACTATTACTATATAATAATTTAAGTCCTTCTTTGTGACTCTAAATATCTTAAGTGTATGGATAATAAAAAAAATAATGGTACACCTTAATAATAATTATTATTATTAATGTTATCATTATCATCATCATCATCATCATCATTATTATTATTATTATTATTATTATTATTGTTATTTGTTTGAGTTTGAAAATTGTAAGTTTTAAATAAATATAAATAAGCTATTAAGCGATTTTAAATTTATTATGCAGTTTTATTTTCACTTGATTTTTATGAAACCAATTAGAATTTTGAAATTCTTTATTCATCAACCTTAATTTATTTTAGATAATTTGGAGTGGAAGGCTGATTTTTATACCAACTATGTGAAAAATACCAGAGCCGGGAATCGAACTCGGGCCTTCCGCTATACGCGCGGATGCTCTACCACTGAGCTACCCTGGGTGATAACCAGCTAGGCATGTCTCACATAATATCCATTGGCAAGGCCACCGAGTCTGCAAACGCAGCTATATCAGGTGACAATATTAAACGTGGCACAACTCCAATAGGCCACGAAATTATAATTTTGAAATTCTTTATTCATCAACCTTAATTTATTTTAGATAATTTGGAGTGGAAGGCTGATTTTTTATACCAACTATATGAAAAATACCAGAGCCGGAAATCGAACCCAGGCCTTCCGCTTTACGCGCGGATGCTCTACCACTGAGCTACCCTGGGTGATAACCAGCTAGGCATTTCTCACATAATATTCATTGGCAAGGTCACCGAGTCTACAAACGCAGCTATATCAGGTGACAATATTAAACGTGGCACAACTGAGTGGTAGAGCATCCGCGCGTGAATCGGAAGGCACGGGTTCGATTCCCGGCTCTGGTATTTTTCACATAGTTGGTATAAAAATCAGCCTTACTCCAAATTATCTAAAATAAAATCAATTAGAATTTATTTATAGAAATCAGCATCATTTTGCTTAACAAATTGGTATTAATAGTTTTAAGACAAAAGTGGGTGTTAAAACTGAAAAAAAATTAATTTAAATTTAATATTTAAATTTTACTAAAATATAAAAGTACATTACAGAATTAATCTGCAGGAATTTTAAACTTATTGTCTTTTAAAACTTTAAATGTTTTATATAGAAATGCGACAATGATTTTCTTTTTCGGAAAAACTGATTTCGAAAAAAAATGTTTTTTTTTTTTTTTTTTTTCGCTTATTTATTTTTACAAATAAAACTGTCAAACACTTTTTGCTAAAAGCATCTATAAATATCTGTAAAACAATTATAAAACAACTGTTATGCGAATGGTAATTTTAATCTAATATTATCTCAACTACAAATAAAACTTTACAAATCTGAAAATTTTGCAGTAATAAATTGAAAATTGCTGATTTGTAACTTAAAAGTTCATTTTCATCATTTTATTATTATTATTATTATTATTATTATTATTATTATTATTATTATTATGCTATTCAGCGTTTATTCAATGCTATGGTACATAGTAAAAAAAAAAAAAAAAAGTAACACCTGTAGCATTTATTTAGATGGTCGTCGATTATTGAACTTGAATTTGTAAAACAGCTTTAGTTCTTTCGATGTGTCCAGACAATAAAACAGTGCTCGTTAATCCACATAACAGGCATTTTCTTGTAGATATTATGATGAATTTTATTATATACGAATTGTTGACATGTTTAACACGATTATAGATGACCAGATAAGCATTTTACTATGAAATGGTAGGTATGATTGGGGTAATTAAATAATTTGGAGATGTCCAAAACATCGACTTTCACCTGTGAAATCATGCTGATGAAGTGACGCTCCGATTTTTTCATTAATTTCGAAATCAAATCGAAATCAAATTCAAAATATTTGATAAAAAATGGTTGTAATTATATTAGTATAAACACATACATTTTTTGAAAAGTTTACCACATAATTATAATTCAAACGGTCCTCACAAAACGCCAACATACACCATGAGGACACGGAACATTTAAAGCAAAAATAATGTAGCAAATTGTGAGACAAAAATGCATACATGGCGACAAAACTGCATTTATTTGCAAGATGAAAAGAAACCGAATTAAAAAAGTCCTATCATGCTATTGTAGATCTGCATTACATTAAAGAACGAATAAAACGTGATAAAATGTTTCGATAGAGTTGCAATTAGCAAAATATACGTATGTGGGAAGAGTGAGGATGCAAAAATTTAAAGAACATACTATATGTGAATTTAAGTTGCAATTTAGAGGTCATAAAAATGTGTTCGTTACATATTTTTTATTTATTTATTTATTTATTATTATTATTATTTATAAAGGATAATATATATATATATATATATATATATATATATATATATATATATTAGAATATGGGATAATCGACATCCCACGTTTTATGAGATGTCGATTATCGCATATTTTATTTATTTATTTATTTATTTATTATTATTATTATTATTATTGTTATTATATGATGATATTTTTTTTTTTTTTGAATATGTGATAATCGACATCACATATTTTATGTGATGTCGATTATCACATATTCTATATAAGTCTGACTAAATGAACCAGAGCCATCTGCGTATCAAGCAAGAATCTTAACACATAATTATTTTTTAGAAGGCTTCATAATGCATATTAATTTTTTTGTGAGGTCTTTTATTAAAATCAGTGTTCCGATATGAAAATGTAAGATATCAAAAAAAAAAAAAAAAAAAACATAGTGTAAAATTCATTGGTTGAAACATTGCATGTGTAGCTAATACAAAATATAAGTGCATTAAGCAAAGAATCAATAAAAGGAGCTTATGCAGATATTTATTTATTACTAAATAAAAACAAGTCTAGAGATTTAAATATTTTTCTAAGTATCTCTGGATCCTGTTTGATCCAAAACTATTTGTTTTTATAAAGGAAATGGATTGATTTAAAGAAAAATATAGGGAAACTATTAATACTTCTTGTCAGCTACCAAGAACAGAATGCATGGGTCAATTTTTAAAATTTAATAACATTTAATACAATAAATTTTAAAAAGTATTTTAAAAGTATTTTAGTATTCTGTTCTTGGTAGCTGATAAGAAGTATTAAAAATATCTCTCTATATTTTTCTTTCTTTAAACCAAGTTATTTTATTTAGAAAAATAAACACAAATTTTAAATTATAAAGAATTCATAATACACTTAGAAAAGTATTTATAACTCATTAAATTATTACTTTATAACTCATTAAAATTATAACTTATATAACTTATTATATATTCTTATTTAACAATAAGATATAAAATTGATATATTAATTAAAAAAAAGTAATAAATAAATAAATTTACTGTAAACTTAAAATCTAATAAATAAATAAATAGTATTACTCGAGACTTAAACTTTGATTCAATTACCAGGCATTGAAATGTACTTAAACAATATTAAATCGAAAACATTCTTTTAATTCATGATTTTTATATTGACATTAAAATGAAGAATAGTGTGTATGAACTAAAAATGTATCAGGAAGTACTCTATGTATATTGATAATTTTATTTGTCATTACGTTTATATTTTACTATTTTACATCAATCGGGGTCGAAATTTCCCTGGGGTGAGATGCACGGGTCGTAAACCACTTCCCGGGGGCGAAATTCCAGAAGCGAGATTTCCTAGTGGCGAAATTTCCAGAGGGCGAAATATCCACAGGACGAAATGCTGGTGGGCAAAATGCTGGGGGCGAGATGCTGATGACGAAAGTTCCGGATCCCAGCAAGTTCTGCGCTATAAAAAAACACACACAAAAAAAATAAATAAATAAATAAAAAAAAAAAAAAAAATGCATTCTTAAAAATTTAACATTAACATCTGCAACATATTGTGAGAGGAACCTGCAAAAAACATATCTAACATACATTTTCAGATCGGATTTTTCACATGAAAAAATGTGCAATATTAAACGACAAACCCTTACGAATATTAAATCATATTTTATAAAACAACTGAAACGGAAATGCCATAAAGTAAATATAATTTTTTATAGAAATAGTAGTCATGCATACTTCATTGCAAAATACTGTGCATGAAAGCTAGCATGAAACTTTTTTCATCCCAACACTGTTAGAAGAATGTGACTTTTTTTACGCATGATTCTGTCCGGGAATGTTATATAACCTCTTGCATGGCGCTTAGCTTTTTAAGTTTCCTTTGTGCGCTGAAACGTGATTCTTAATATACTTTAAAATTCAGATATTGCATTTATGTAATTGAATTAATATAATTTATAATGAAATTATATATTACAGTTTTCCACGACGCAAATTTTACATTTTTAAAAAGTAAATATTCCATTTCAGCAAAAAGTGATGAATGATATTAATTGATTAGTTTTTGGTAATGAAGTATTATTTATAAAATATTTCTCATACGTTCTTAACTAGTATGTTGAAGTCAACACAAAACGCTCTTCTTTATTTTCCTCTACATATTTTCGCAGCAAAAATGGTTTATTTAATTTATCTATTAATATAATTTCCCATGATGAAAGCACTCGTCTTTTATCTCAGAGAGTTTTAACACTAAATAACAAAAGGGAGTCAATTTATACCCGAAAAACACCACATAGTAGTGGATTTTTTTTTCTTTAACAAGGGGATAAAAGACAGATTCAGACATGCATTTTCTAAAACAAAATGGAAAATTTTATTCAGGACAACTCAAAATCCTTCAAAATACGGGAGCTAAAAATTTCCACAAAACTCATACATTTCTCTTATGAAAAAGAGTGAAGCAAAATATGATAAATAAAGCAAAGTATAAAAATAAGTAGATAAAAATTCTAGGGAGATAAATGATGGGAAGTTATCTTTAATACCACTAACTGTTTGTCAGTTTTCATCAAAATCAAAATTAAAATTAGAAATCTTAGTAACAGTATTTTAATTTTTGAACTCTAAAATTTATAATCTAAATGAAATTAATCATTTGCAAACATTTCTGATAAAATCATAAAATTTTGTAAAAACAACTATAGTTTGTTTTATAAAATTTTGACTTAAATAAATCATTATAATAAATTTTACTTTTATTGTTAAAATTCATTTAAGGCTGAAAAAATATCAATCACCTATGTTTCTGTATTTTCTGTATTTTCAAATATGTATATGCGTAAAATTACCTTATTGATCGATTCAGCATGTAATAAAATATTGATATTTGTATATTTAGTATTATTATTATTATTATTACATTATTATTTTGTTATATTGTACGCTTATATGATGTTCCATATAATTAACATAGAAATTCGGTTCGTAATTTTTCGATATCAAAGAGAATAAAAGAAAAAAAATCTTACATCTCCCCTATTTAACTAAAGCAAATCTTTAGCAAAATATCTTTTATAAACCAGTTTTTACTGGTGATATATATTTCTTTAAACCCAATATATATATTTTTTAAATAATAATAATAAAATAAAGATAAAATAAAATAATAAAGTGCAATACAATAAAAAACTGGTATGTTGTGTCTCTTACAAAACTCACTTCTATATCTTCCTATACAATGATCGCAGTACATTTTTTTTACGAAAATTACAAAAATTATTATTTATTAAATTTATTTTCTCTAATGAATGTATACAAGACTTGCATTTTAAAGAAGTATAACAATCAATTTCAAAAGAGAGTCAATTTTCAACTTTATGTATAAAAGAGAAAATGATATTTTATTTATATTATTTATTTTTTATTTATTTTTTTATATTTGGTTAAAAAAAAATAAGTCGATAAAACTATTTTAAATTATCATAGACCAATGCTTCATGCATGCGTTTTAAAAATAATGACGAAATCTTTTGAAAAATTTCGCATTGAAAATTTATACATATATGGTGAACGTTGGGAAGGCTTAACACCCTACGAAAGGGGACGTAATGCCTCTACATATACGTTTTTTTCCTGGTTAACTAACCATATTTTATATATATATATATATATATATATATATATATATATATATACATATATATATGAAATTTCGAAAAATAGAAATTTATTCTCATTATGTACAGATAGACGAATTTACTATACATCGCTACTACATTTGTTTTTTACATTGCTATATTAAACCTTATGAGAAAATGGAATAAACGCGCCACCTGTTGAGTACTTGATTTACAAGTGTAGTCAGCATTAGCTTATCTCAAAGTTCAACTAAATACTAGTTGAATTTGGTTCCTTGGTTCGGAAGATACATTTTCTACAAAACATTTGATACACAAACATAGACATATTCTTTAAATAGTCAAACATTTTCTAGACATCTGAAAACGTGAAAATCCATGGATAATTTTCTTGAATCTAAATATTTCTTCTTACATACAATAATGTAATGATAATAATAACAATTATATGTATATAGCATATGCCGTATCGAAGAAAAAGTTTTTTTTTTTCGTATAATATAAAATTAAATGACTTTGACTAAAGCATTTCTTATGTTTTATGTCACAAAATTTATTAATGATGTAGCATGTTTATTACGCATATGAAGATAATATATTTAAATTAAGATATTTAAAATGAAATTTTTACTTCATATATTTTATGGTGATTTGTGATTGTCTAGTTGCGTTCTGTCACCTACTAAAGTATGTACTATGAGTTATGGGACACCCTATAAACAGGTTATTATTACATTAAAATAGTAAAGAAAGTGATTATATTTTAAAGATAAATAACTGTATTGTTTTATACATATGTTTTAATATATGTTTTTCAGCTCAATGAAATTCCACTTAAAAAATAAAAATATATAAATTCCAAATTAACTTTTACTTATATATAATAATAAATTCCTTAGTTTTTAAATTCAAAAAATTGTCTTAGAAATCTATTCAACATTCCAAACAAATGATATTTATTTTATTAAGTTGCTTAATTAGATAGCAGATGTTTTTAAAAGAAAACAGTTGACTTTTAGTATATAAAATAGTAATTAAAATTCTAATAACCATTTGTAACTGAAAATTGAATTACAAATTTGCTATGTTTTACTAAATGTATTTGGCTGCTTTAAACCACTGCGTTTTAAATGAATATTAGTAAATTTTAATGCTAAATATGTTTATTTTAAAGCTAATCTAGTTTTTTAAGTTTTATTTCGTTATTCCTTGTTTTTTTTTTTTACTTCCTTATACAAAGTATAAGGAAGTATAGTAATCCCGATTTGCGAAATGGATTTTGTATTTCACATTGCTCGAAAACGAATGATCGCTGAATGTTGCCAATTTATACGTGTGACAGTCATGATGTCTAGTTGCACACCTGCAAGTTTCGTCTTAACACGAGCTCTCGTTTTAGAGATATAAGCGACTTTACACGATTTTTCGTGACGTCTGTATGTATGTGTGTCTGTGTGTGTGTGTGGGTGGGTGGGTGTAGGTCGCATAACTCAAAAACGGTTGGACGTAGAAAGTTGCGAATTGGTACATAGGTTTGTTACAACATCTAGTTGTGCACCTCCCTTTTTGGACTTTATATGATTTTCCATTTTGGAGATATTTAGGAAAATAAGGTTCATAATGGGCAAAATGTATCAAAAAACGGTAATAGCTCAAAAACGGTTTGGACAAATCTTGCAATTTAACTGACTTCTCGACTAGCTAGACATTTGAAACTTACAGAAAAGTTCGGAACACGTTGACATGAGTCCCTCCCCCAAGGCACAACTTTGACATGAGTCCCCCCCAAGGCACAACTTTGACATGAGTCCCCCCCAAGGCACAACTTTGACATGAGTCCCCTCCCCAAGGCACGACTTTGACATGAGTCCCCCCCAAGGTACAACTTTGACATGAGTCCCCCCAAGGCACAACTTTGACATGAGTCCCCTCCCCAAGGTACAACTTTGACATGAGTCCCCCCCAAGGCACACGAGTCCCCCTCAAGGCACAACTTTGACATGAGTCCCCTCCAAGGTACAACTTTGACATGAGTCCCCCCAAGGCACAACTTTGACATGAGTCCCCCCCAAGGCACAACTTTGACATGAGTCCCCCCAATGCACAACTTTGACATGAGTCCCCCTCTAAGACACAACTTTGACATGAGTCTCCCCAAGGCACAACTTTGACATGAGTCCCCTCTCCAAGGCACGACTTTGACATGAGTCCCCCCCAAAGTACAACTTTGATATGAGTCCCCCCGAGGCACAGCTTTGACATGAGTCCCCCCCAAGGCACAACTTTGACATGAGTACCCTCCCCAAGGTACAACTTTGACATGAGTCCCCCCAAGGCACATGAGTCCCCCCCAAGGCACAGCTTTGACATGAGTCCCCCCCCCAAGGTACAACTTTGACATGAGTCCCCCCCAAGGCACAACTTTGACATGAGTACCCCACAAGGTACAACTTTGACATGAGTCCCCCCCCAAGGTACAACTTTGACATGAGTCCTCCCGAGGCACAACTTTGACATGAGTCCCCTCAAGGCACAATTTTATTTTTTATTTTTTTTTACGTATGCATGCATTTTTTAAAAATATTTTTAGCCAAATGTTTCGGCTCCAGTGACAATGTTTTTTAGCATTATGTATATTTCTAAAAGTGTATAAGGAAGTCATGTGGTGCCCACATCAGATTTTTTTCTTTTTGAATTAGCTTTCATAATCTTAAAATCTCGTAAATTTTGTGAAACAATAAAAATGATATATTTAGAAAGATTTCGATTGTAATTTAGCATTATATATGAGCTATTCTACTATAATTTTAACTTTGAGATTAATGAAATTAGTGTAAAGAAAACTTAAGAAAGTCACGCATAATGTGTGTGTAAATGTTTATGAATGTTTCAAAATTGCTAAAAAATATTCAGCAGTGAAAATTTATAAAGGGATTTTATTTAACTGACAAACTATTCCGAGCTTTTGTATCAAAATTTCCTTATAGTCCCCATGATGTTTTAAGGCTGCAATGTTCATATTATGTAAATCTTACGCTTATTATGCTTAATGGTGTTCACTACATGATACTAAAATGTAGTAAGCACAAAATGTACACTATTGTCGAAGGACTTTTTCTCCTAACGCTGTAGTAAATGTCACAATGTAAGAATTTTTCCAATTTTGTGTTAATTTATTTAACTTTACAATTATATAGCTATGGAAAATAGGTTTAAAGTTATATATATGTATATATATATGCCTCAGGGACTTAACCCTTTGTGGCTTGCAGTCCTCACTGCGAGGACGCAATTATTAAGCTCCAGCTGCAAAAACTCATCCCGAAAATTTTTTAGCAAAAATATACGTTTATAACGTAGCAAAAATGTTCGTTTTTTTTTTTAAACGTAAAATTTAATTTTTTTTTTTTTTAATTTAATTTTGTTCGTGAATTCCGGTGGCAGGGAAATTTAAATTATCCGAATTACTTTGTGCCGCAAAGGGTTAAAAGTTAAATTTATCGTGGGAATGCCCATGTATATATATATATATATATCTTTTTTTCGTTAAAGATTTGCTAAAGGAAGTATTATTAGAAAAGTAGAAATTATATAATTTTACTTTTCACAAGTTTTTTTTTGAAACTTCGGAATATATTTCAGTTATGACATATATATTTATCTTGCATACAAATAACATATCATTTTATTTATAGAGAAATTCATATATTGTGTAGGAAGAGGAAAGTAAAGTATATAAATGATTTTATAATTTATTGAATCTGAACAGTTATTTGCAGTTTAATTATACTTAATAAATAATAAAAATAATAAAATGTGTTTTTTATATTACATAAAATTATGCTATTCTTTAATAATATTAAATCAATAATTACAAGTACGTTTCTTGGTGTTATTTAATATCAAATATATCATTACATATTATCAATAGAAAATCAAAATATTTCTAATATTCAAAGAAAAGGAAGTCAGTCTTGAACTCTAAGAAGTTTTTACAAACTTAAAATCTATTTTTTGAAATCTTATTTGTCTTATAACAAGATTCATCTTTATCTTTTGAATTTTAAATTTTGCATGTAAATGATCGCATTAAACTTCTTTCTGTCACGCAAAATCCATTTTAATGCACACGAGCTCTAGAGCTTTCACTCATATATGTTTCATACGTTTTTAAATTATTTGGAATTCAAAGCAAAAATGCAGTTCCATGATTCTTTATTTAAGTTACTATTTTTAACTACCTTTATTTGAATTTTTGGAAATGATTTGTTGGTACTTATTAAAATATATATATATTAATAATAATAATAATAGTAATATTTAACATTAATGTATCAAAATTATTTCTGTTATTCAAATTATCATTAAAAAATTGCAGGAGAATGCATAGAAAATAGAGAATATTTTGATGACAAATCAGAAATCAAAAATGTTTTTTTTTCTTTCTTTTTAAGTGTCATATACGACTTATTGTTCTAGGTATATGGTTATTACTCATAATTTTAAATATTAGTAAAATATCACAGCTATCTTTTGTAAACTTTCTCTATTTTGAGCTGTAATGACTCGCTCTCTATTTATACGTATAGTGCATGTGTACGAGAGAGAGAGTATGAAAATTGTTTAAACATAGGAAGTTTGAAAACTCCAAAAATTTATTCGCTATAATGATGTAACTGTCAGAACAGAAATAGCAGTCACATTGTTATTTTTGTTTAAATTTTCAACACATATAATTCTTAAAAAAAAAATAAAAAAAAATAAAGAAAATAAAATAAAGAAATAAAGAAATATAAAAACTCATACAGTGGAACCTGTAAAAGTGACCACCTTGGTAAAGTGACCACCTGACTAAAGTGACCATTTTCCAAAATTTTAATTTTCATCCATACAGAAGTAATGGGAATTTATCTGCTATAGTGACCACCTGCTTAATGTGTAAAGTGACCAGTTTCTCTTTTATTATAATGATATTTGAACCTGTCCAAAGTGACCTTCACATTTTGTTCCTCTCATCTACTATTTCCCTGAAATACAAAAGAAACTGATTTTTGAAAGAGGTAAATGTTAATCTCTCCCCTTTGAGGAATGTCAATCCCTCCTCCCCTATTTTAAAAAGGATTCCTTTGTCATATGGTCTCAGAAATTCTAGTAATAAACCTGCACATGTTCATTCATTGTACTGCTTGCAAGATTTGTAACATTTAACATTGAATTTTAGTTGTATGAACTTGTAGTCTGGAGAATATTCAGTATCTTATTGCTTTGATATTTTTTCAAATTTCTGTTTTTAATGCAGTTATCTTTCTTCTTAAAGTATGGAGAATAAAAAGGATGAATCTAAAGAATCTAAAAAGTATAAAGAGTTGTGTTTAAAAGATAAAATTGAAGTTATTAATTTTCTAAAAAATAATAGTCAGAGTAAAGCAGCTCAAAAATTTCAATTGTGTAAGCAACATTTTTAAAAGAAAATCTGAATATCTGGAAAGATTTGAGGAAAATGAAAATGAGTCGATGAGTCGGAAAAATCGTAAAACGAATAATTTTGAAGTAAATAAAGCTACTTTTGAATGGTTTAAAAAAAAATGCGTGGGATGAATGCTCGAGTTTCAGGACCTTTGCTACAAGAAGCAGCTTGAGAGTTTTCAAAAAAACTAAATGTAGAAAATTTTATTGCTTCTAACGGCTGGTTAGAATCGTTCAAGAAAAGGCATAACATTTCTCAAAAAATTTTGTGTGGAGAATCTCATGATGTTGATATGGAAACAGTAGAATCTTTTAAAAGACGGATTTATGATCTGCTAGAGAATTACAAGAAAGAAGACATATTCAACGCTGATGTATGTGGGTTGTTTTATCGGGCAATGCCAAACAAAACATTAGCAATGGCTAGAGATAAATGTAAAGATGGAAAGATTTCAAAAGAGAGAATTACCATTTTGCTTGCTTGCAGTTCAACCGGAGAGAAACTAAAACCTCTTGTCGTAGGAAAAGCCAGAAAACCAAGATGTTTTAAAAATCTTAACATAAAGAATTTACCAGTCTCATGGTATGGAAATAAAAGGGCATGGATGACATCCTCTACTTTTACTGAATGGGTTGCACAATTAAACAAGCAGATGAAGCAAAGAAAGAGAAAGATTCTATTATTTATAGATAACTGTCCAGCCATCCAAGTGATTTTTCGTTTTCAAATGCGAAAGTACAGTTTCTACCAGCTAATACAACATCACATTTACAGCCGCTAGATCAAGGAATAATTCAAGCTTTCAAGCTGCATTATAGAAAGTTATTGCTGCTTATATTTATATTTATACATATACACATACATATATATGTATATGTATAGCTGCCAAGTTTTTTAATTTATTCCGGAATGTTGATAGCCCCGCCCTTGTTTCACACCGTAATCTTTGTAGAAAATTTTCATTCAATAAATAATTGCAAATAAATATGAAGAAAATTACTCTAAAAATACAACGGTGTGGAAAAGGGGTGGGAGTAATTACATTCCGGAATAAATTAAAAAACATGGCAGCTATGTATACATATATATATATATATATATATATATTTATATATATGGCTAATGTAGTGTCTTCGTAATAAGCTATATTGTACCAGTTGAAACTTAAAGAAATATTTTGTATTAAAAATAAATAAATAATAAATAATAAAAAGCAACATTTTCAGTAACTGTTCATTTGAAATTCACAATTTTGTAAGATACATTTAATCTATAAAGATTATAAAGATATAAGGTAATAAAAATAAAAAGATTATAATAACCACCGTAAAATGGAAGGTGTACGTTAATAAAGAAAATATTTTTAAATTAGAGTATATCGAATAAAATTTTAGCGTTATTTAATGCGATATAACTATCTCCTTTATAAAATGCAATTTATAAGACAATATTTGACATAAAACAGCGCAATATATTATAAGAAGGAATTGGAAAAATATTTTTCTAACCCACACCTTCAGATTAATTTTCCACATAGAAACATGACTAATGTTAAATTTCAAATTCATACTAATATTAAATCATATTTTATAAAACAACTGGAATAGAAATGATATAAAGCAAATGTGCATATATATACATATATTTCATAGAAATAGTGGCCTTGCATACTTCATTGCAAAATACAGTGCATGGAAGTTAAAATGAAACTTCTTTCATCTTAATACTGTTAAAAGAACGTGACTTTTTTACGCATGATTCCGCTCGAGAACGTTACATATATTCTTGTAAGGCGTTTAGCTATGTTTAAGTTTTCTTTATATTATGAAACGTGATTCAAAATATACTTTAAAATTCAACTGATGTATTTACGCAATAGAGCTAATATTATGTATTACTTTGGAATGAAATTATGTATTACAGTTCTCTATGACGCACACTTTTCTTTTTCTTTCTTTAATGACTATTTCACTTCAACAAAGATATAAGGAATAATTTTTATTAAACTAACTTGGTTATTATATATATATATATATATATATATATATATATTAAAAAAAAAAAAAAAAAAATCTGACACTGCACTGAGAAAAAGATATAGACCTTCATCTGGACCGTCTTCATCTGGAATGAATAGGTAATCATTTTCTAAACTAATAAATATAAATTTCTGTGCTAAGCGTATAAGGTATGCGAATAACTTGGATATACGAGATAATTAAATTTTCTAGTCTACACTTTTCTAGATGGTGAAACAATATGTTAACTATTATGAATATCATGAATTCTTTGTATTAAGAGGAATGTTTGCTTGATTTCCTAGAGTGAGATCATAAAAATAAATAAATAAATAAATAAATAAAAAGTTACTAAAATTTCCGCTTGTAAATATAACTTGTTCGCGATTGTATTCAGTGATTTTTGCATGAGACTACAATAAAATATAAATAAATAAATAAATAAATAAATAAATAAATAAATGCTCTAGAATTCTTATAGGGTTTTTGGAATTCGTTTGCAAAGAAAACTAGATTTTATAAGAATGACAGGAAAATATTTTTACTAGAGCAACAATTTAGTTTCTGGATGTCAGTCACAGACTGTTTTCCAGTGCAAATGCATTATTAAGCAACATGTTGTGACCATTGTAAAACATATTATTCTTTTTTTTCTATACAAATGCAAGCGGCATAAATCATAAATTAAATTTATTATCTATTAAAAAATTTATTTCATGATGGATTCACAAGATTTCCATTTCAAGAGAAGTGATCCTCTCAAGAGAGTCCCATATTGACAAACACTAAAAATATGATATGCACCAGGTGTCCAGGTAAGTCTGCAAATATTTCAAAAATTCATATAATAATGAAAAAAATTAAAACTTTAACCCGGTTTGCGAAAAATATATTCTTGTGAAGGAAGATTTTTTTTTTTTTTTTTTTTTGGTAAAGAAAGAAATAGTTTAAAAGTTCATCGATAGAGAGCGCTGCATAGGCGTATTAACAAATAATATGCAAATCAGTGTCCAAGAACTTGCAAGTTTTATTATTTATAGTTCATTTCTATTTTTCTCCTTACTTACACATACATATGATTTTAAATTAACCTGTCTTCTTCGGTGGAGATTCAATCACAATGAAATCTTTTGCAATTAATCGGATCTTTAATATGCTGCAATCATCGTTGTAATTCGATTGCAAATTTTAATTTCTGATGATGGGGGACATATGTAACAAGAATGACATAATAATGTTTGTAAAAAAATTTTTCCACCCAAATAAATATAATGTTATGAAAATTAATGATTTACTTTGGTACAACTCCTTTTATCGACGAAAATGTTTATAATTTTCTTGGGAAAAAAAAAAAGAAAAAGTTATTTCCTACACAAATTCCCGCACTATATTTTTTTTTTTAAATTATTATTTATTAAAAGTATTTTTCGCGCACAAAACTATAATAATATTTCACTTGCAAATGAATAGCACTTATTCTTTCTCATGGACACATGAGGAAATGCGCTTTTTCTCGCTATATATATATATCGTTAAAGTATGCATAAATAGAAAGCTTTGTTTAAAATCATCACAGTTCAATGGTTGAAGAGTTCATTATGACAAGTTTCTTTTTTTTTTTTTTTTTTTTTTTTTTTTTTTTTTTTAATCCATAGTGAAAATTGACACCCACACAGAGAAGGGGGGGGGTGTTCTTCTCAAAGCGGATATGGTATGCTCCTAGATATAGGGGAAAGTATGTGAATAAAGAATACCATTTCTAGTTGAACTCAGTAGCTTTCTATTTGAACTCTGAAGTATTTTGAACTATTGCGGATGTTTTTAAGAAAACCGTAAATAAAAAAATGCAATATATTTATTTATTTATTTATTTATTTATTATAAAATATAAGCAGTGTTGAAAAAATTATCACCCATTCAAGTTTTACAAAAATTCTAAATAATGTGGAGTATTTGGTATTCCGTATTACCCAAATCGCCGTTTTGGAGTATACTCAACCTCCATCACACAGATTCGTATGATACAGAATCCACATTTTTATACATGCACACAGAGGCAGACATTTTCTTAAAATGGTCAAACTGTCTTCGGATCACCTCAAAAACTTTAAATACAGGAAATACCGGAAGACTAAAGTTTTCACAAATCAAATATTTTGTTTTTATGCATTAGCATAAAGTATATATATATTTATATATCAGTATATATATGTACATATATATCTGTATATTTATTTTGTTTATCTAGCTATCTAGCTATCAATATATATGTACATAAATAATTACAGTATCTAAATAAATGCATGTTTTATTTCTTTTAGAAAATATATATATGGCGTTTCTGATCGTATAATTTAAAATTAAAAAATAATCTTAAACATTTCTTATGTTTTATGTTATAAAAATTGTTTTCGATGTAGCAAGTTTATTTTCCATATACCGGTAATATTTTAAAATTAGGGTTTTGAAAACACAAACTTAACGGTGTTTTAAATATTTTAACTAAACAGAATAAAAAAAACACCAATGAAGACAAATATGCAAAAACATCTTATATAACCAAAATCTTTATAGCTGATTTTCCCCTTGAAAAAGTGCATAATGTTTAACGTCAGATCCATACAAATATTAGATAATATTTTCTAGAACAACTGAATTCGCAATACTATAAAATAAATAGATTTTTTTAGAAAAATATGGGTCTTGCATACTTCAGTTTTAAACACTGTGCATGTAAGTTAAAATGAATTTCTTTCATCTCAACGTCGTTAGGAGAACATGACTTTTTTACGCATGATTCCAATGTTATGTATATTCTTATACGGTGCTTGGCTTTTTAAGTTTTCTTTGAATTTTAAATTATGATCAATAATGCACAATCATATGAGGTATTTATCTTATGTATTTGAGTTAATTATATAAATTTAATTTAAAATTTAATTTTGTACCAAATAAATAGGCAGAAGAATTTAATATTTATGTATTTTATAGTTTTATTATTATTATTATTATTATTATTATGTGGCACATTTCTCCAATTAAAAGAGAGGCGTAACATGAAAATACTACTGGATAATTTTTCAGTTAACAGTTAATAATTTATGAGGTAATTTTGTAGCAAATATATATATATATATATATTATATTATAGAAAGAGAGAGAGAGGGAGAGAGAGAGAGAAACGTCTTATTCATCAGTCCCTGAAGAAGATTCCCATGCGTTTTTGGATTGCTTTTCAATTTTTATCGGTTTATTACCAATTTATTTTTGCATTATACTTCGTTTTGCTAGATTTTCCGCATTGGTTTATAAATTCAGCTATTCATATATATATATACCTATATATATATATATATATATATATATATATATATATATATATATATATATATATATATATATATATATAGATTTAAAAAAAAGACAGTTTTTTTTTTTAAATTGTTCTTCTGATTTTAATTTCATATATATATATATATATATATATATATATATGTGTGTGTGTGTGTGTATGTGTGTGTATTGTTACAGTGATCGTTCAAATCAACAAGAAATCAGATAACTACATGCCAATTTGTAACCACAACTATAGACAACCTGCAACCACCTACTTATGCCGTATACAACCAGTAATACCTTCAATAAATATGTATACAAAATACTCGCTTGAATTTTATCCCCATATATACACATGTGTGAGTATGACTGTATAAACCTCGAAAAAAAAATTATTTTCCAAACAGGTCTAAGTTATACAGAAAAAAAAAAAAAAAAAAAAAAAAAAATATGTACGATTCTGCCTCTCACTGTTTTAAGCACCATGTTTGAAGAGTGTACTGCGCGCGTACAAAAATTTTAAACTATTTAATTTTACCTGCATTATGTCGAAACCCAAAATTTACCAATATTGTTTTCCCGTCCACCTAAATTTTTCCTATCCGGCTGAAATACACAGCTGTGCCCGTGCTATAATACTGGAGTATTTCATGCTATGCGAAAGAAAATAAATGTTTAAAAAATTCTTATTATTGACACCATATTTGTATATCTCATATATTTAATGTTACCAATATGCTTTTAATTAATGGTATTTTAATTTCAAAAATTTGCAGTGAAAATAGATTTCTATAATGTAGGAAAAAAAATGGTGTAAAATTATATAACAATATTGAGTCAGCTTACCATGTAGGAAAATAATACGACCATGAAGAGAAGCGTTACAAACTGTTCCTATGTAACCGCTGCATAACGTAGTATAAGATTATGCAGTTACACCTGGTAACATTTCTCTGCATAGTTGTGGCAAGTAGCTGCTTCATTATTGTTTTGTAATATAGCAAACACTTTTTACAGTGTAGCATTGTATTCAACTTGAAATTTCGTCTTATTTATTACTTTGTTTACATAAATGTTTATTTTGTATAAAATACAGATAGAGAGAGAGGCAGACTGGTTAGCAGAAAGGATAATGGATAATCCAGTTTGACTAAATGCTTTTTGGAGGAAAGAGAAAGAAAACATACAATTAAGGCAAATTTAATAAAATCCTGTAGTAATAGTTTGATAGTACGCTACTACTGGTCTACATGTGAATGTATGTTATTATGCCGATTATACATGATTTTCTGTACCAAAAATATTGAAGGATATGCCCTTTGAAAGTATCTTTAAAATGACTCGTATAACTCACAGAGTTACGGAGAAAATCCCGGAAAACTTTTAAGATTTTGACCAGGAAGAAACTAAAGTAAGGTGTTGTGTTTAAATCCGACGCTTTATTTCTTGTAATTGACAAGCACCTGGTTTTAGAAAATGGAGATTCGAATTAGAAATAGTAGTGTATATTTGTTTTAGTCCTTATAAGTGCATAAAAAACCGTGCATTGTACTGATGTAAAAGGACAAAAAATTGTGTAAATATATTATTATTATTATTATTTATTATTATTATTATTTATTATTATTATTATTATTATTATTATTATTATTATTATTATTATTATTATTATTATTATTATTCTTTTATTTATTATTATTATTTTTCTTAATAATGGCTTTTAACTTATTTCAATGTCATGTGGTAAAATGAATTTCTAGCATTAATTCCATTCTTCTGGATTTTTTGGCATACTTATTATTTTTTTATATAAATGTCTGTATATTTTGTATAAGAGAGAGGGTGGGAGAGAGTAATCTATTTAAGTTGAATTCTTTGTTATTGGAAATAGAAAAACAGACTAGTCTTTACCTAATTTTAAATAAAATTTTAAATTATAGTTTGCCACCACGCTGCTATATGTCTACTTGTTAATATGTTTCACTACGTAGATCAAACCGTATTTTTTGTGGGAGTGATCTAGATCTGAATGAAATGCCTTTGAAAGTGTCTTCAAAATAGATCCTGACCCATATAACCCTTTATTAAGCTTTACATAATTTGTTTGAACACGATGAATGGTAAAATTTTAATAACATAATTTATACATGTATTGCATCGACCCTATTATTAATACGCATTTGTTTTTTATTAATCACGGAAAGTTGTTATTTAATCAAGTTAGACTAACAGGACTTGCAAATTTTATTTCCTTTCAGTTTAAAATATACCTCATACAAAAAATAACAGTGATAGTTAGGTTATTAAAACATTTATTATTATTATTATTTTATTATTATTTATTTATTTTGTTATACTTTTGAAATGAAGGTTCTTATCACATTATGATTAAACCATAGTGTGACAAATATATACATTATGTAATAATCCAAAATAATGGAAACTGCCATCAAAATATTACTTTTTAAGAAATGAGAATAAGAAGATATTAGACATTATAGTCCAACGAACTGGCTTTCAATTCTGTAAAAAATTCTGACGGAAGGTCTCACGAATCTCTAATAGAAACAATTACATACAGCGCAATCTAAAGAACAAGCAGCATTTCGAAGTGGTTTTATTACCATCGATCATATATACACTCATATATACATCTATCATATATACAATCATATATACATCGATTATATGTACAATTGATCATATATACAAGACATTATTGAAAGACGTAATGAATACAAATTCTTTCTCTGTGTGTTTTTGAGGACTATGAAAAACTTTTTTTGCTCTGTATCATCACAAGTAGTTATGGACGAATTAAGGAATACTAATAGTAATTCATGTAATATACGCCTTAATGGAAACATTTGTAAAGAAACAACAGCAAAATTAAAACTCCACAAAAGGAGTGATGCATTCAGAATCATAAAGGGTGTAAGACGAGGGTATGTATTTTGACATAAACTCTTCAATGCAGTATTTCAAGTAAAAAATAAAAATAAAAATTAGAAGGAAAAGGCATAAAATTCGATGGAGAATTGATCAATTGAGGTATGCGGATGATATTTTAATGCTTGTCTCAACATTTAGTGATCTGCAAGACACGCTTCATGAATTAAACAAAGAAATATAGCTTGTTGGATTGAAAATTAACCTCTTTGACATTATGCTTACGAAACTTGGACATTAACGTGTACAACTATACAAAAACTTCAAACAACACAAAGGAGCATAGAGAGACAAATGTTATGGCGAATTTTGAATTTCTACAAAAACAAATTTTTTTTTTAATTTTAATATTTTAAGTTTTACCAGAACGGTTTCATTTTATTCAAAACTTGTATACTTTTACAAAACTATATTTTTAAACCCTTAGGACAGGAAACTAAATTTTTTTTTAATTTATCAATTCCACAAAACTATACCTTTTTATAATTTTTTTAAATGTCAGAAAACAAATTTTTTTTTTATTTACCAATTTTCAAAAAACTATATGTTTCTATAATTTTTTTTAAACGTTACACGAACGGTTTAATTTTATTTAAAAACTTTTATATATATTTTTCGTTTTTTTTTTTTAATTCAAAAATTGGGTGTAATTGCACTTAAGAATTTTCTTAGCTCATTTACGAAAACAAGATAGTCGGTTGGAATGGAATGACCGTTATCCACATATGGTGTTGACAACAGTGTCGCAGAAATTTCCATTTTCTGGGAAAAAACAAGCGCTAGGGAGCTGTAGGAATTTGTTCGTGTGTGGTTAGTACCTCGTTCGCAGGAATTTTTTGTTTTTGGAAACTCAAAAATGCTATCTTGCTAGTAAAAATGGTGGAAGTGGTACGTAATTTGAGAATTTAAGGGGATCTTGGGATTACATAAATTCGCGAATAGTGTCAGGAGAGTTCAGAGTTTAATACTGGAATTTTGTGAGAATCCCAGATGTTTTTTTTTCTTCTCACAAACAGGGCATCTGGCGGGAATTTTTTTTTATTTTTTGCTTCATGGCAAAGGGGTGAGGAATGCTCTGCCTCGTGCCGAGTTAGCCTATCACCGCGTGAGGGAATCACGACTAGGTGTGGTTTTTTTTTGAAGGAATGGATTTTCATTGGGTAGTGAATAATTTAGAAATCCCGGCTGTCAACACTAGCTGGAATGCTCTTCGCTCTTTTTGGAAAAAAAATTAATTATTCGACGTTAGGACAGCGATGTACCACGACATGTGAAAAGGCCGCTCTTAAAAGGAAGGGGAGCTCGCGGGCTCCCCAGAATATCGCAGAAGGTTTTTGAGTATTCGAGCAGCATGGTCGCCCCTTCGAACTTCTCCCTAAGGTCCGAGGTTAGGCCTAGAAATAGACGTAGCATAGAAGCACTTCCTGTGCATGGCCGCTAAAAACATTAATCCGGTTAGCATACTCGCTACTAGAATTTGATTAGTGATGTGTCAAAAGCAGTTTCTACTCATCTGTCCGAGAATCTGAGCGGTAATAGGCATCTATCCTGAATACTTTTCGCTCAGAGAAAATGGACTTGTGAAAGAATATCCGCCAGTTTATAGACAATCAAAGTTGCGGATGGGTTCAAATTCTAGGGCCCAATTTCAAATGTATGTAGTACCTCAAGAGCTAACGTGGAACTTGATGTTCTCCTTTGTGAGGCCGAAAGGAAATGCTGGTTAAGAATTACCTAAATGCCAAGTGAGGGTTCAAGACATACACAGAATATAATAATCCTCCTAGTATCCCAGTATCTACTCTCATGTTTGTCGACTACAACCCCCGCATTGAACGAGAGCCACTGCCTAGGACTAGCAGCGTGAAAAGTTCCCCCCCCCCTCTTCGGACCACAACTACACGACTGGAAGACTCTTTCTTAATTTGTAAGTTTTACGCTATTTTTTTTAGTATTCTCTACCTTGTTGAATGTTATCCTATAATATAAAATGATTAAATACTAATCCCAGATATGTTGAAGTAATTGAATGGGGTTCAAATATATATATATATATATAAAGCAAAAAAAAATTTTTGTGAAAATTATGGACTATAAATTCTTGTTTTTTTTTTTTTTTTTTTTACCAATAACTGTGTGGTTTGATTTTGTCATTAAGTAAGAGTTATTTCTTAGAAATTATGTAATAAAATTTTATGAATATAATTTATTTTTATTTATTTATTTTATTTATTTTATGTTCTAATACAAAAGAAAAAGGGGTAGAAACCTGATAATAGATAAAGAATTTATGAAGTTAGTAACTTTACAAAAAAAAAAGTTTTATTTAATACTCAGTGATGGCGGTGTCTCCTTGTTAATTTTGTATATGATTAAGGAATAATTGAGCACATAGTTAAACCCAAAGTAATCGAATAGATCAGAGAAGCTATGATATAGGAATAGTAAAGCTTTAATATAGATTAAATGAAGCTGATAATGATTATCATATATATAAAATAAAATAAAATAAAAAAAATGTTGGAAAGAAAAATTTATGTGAGTTTTAAACACAAATATGGTCAGGAATCATGGGCAGTGAGTTGGTTCAATCCTCTGATTTGGAATTGTGTTTTGACTGCTAATAGTAATGTAAATAAAAAGAGAAAAGAGTTATGTGTATTATTTAGACTATGATAATAGGTGGTTATAACAAATGAAAATTAAATTTTTGTTGCTTGCAATTCCAGAGGAGGATTGAGCTAACAGTTTCCTTTTTAGGTCCAGATGTATGAAGAAATAAAGTTATTTTTACATTATTTTTCTTTTTATTTAATTTAAGTACTGCCCGATTCCCGTTGATAAGTGAAATACTTGAATTAGAGTTGAAAACAAGGAGGTCTAGATCAAATATAGTAGAGATATAAATTTATTAATAATATTTTTAATACTCAAATAGATGAAAGAAGTGAATTTTTTTATACATGTTCAGTTTCCTTCAAGATAGGTAACAATTGGACATTGCTATCACTGGTGTTTTTACCTGGGCTAAAATTGAAATTACAGAACGCGGTTTTATTTTAGTTATGATTAAAGAAAATTATTCATTGAATTTGTTTTGAATATTCAATCTGAGGAGTAAAGAGTTCGAAATTTTCTTTATTTCACTATACGTACAAAAGTATAATAAATGCTGATGCTTTCTTTAGTATAAGGTAGGGATATGAACTTGCTTGGATATAGATCTGTATGATTAAGATTGTTTGATAATTTAGTAGAAAAACCCTGTACTGTAACCTTTTGGCTTTACATCAGAAAACATAGATATACTAAATTACTTGTAAAAATAATAAGTTAGAATTAAATTTAAACTCGAGTTTTTTTTGTGTTTCTTTATTTGATTTTGCAATCTCTTATATACAAAGAAAAGGTTGTAATCTATTGAATTTTAATATTTAATAATTTGATAAATTTTTATTTGAAATTAGAATTATTTGTATGGATAAAAAAAAAAAAAAAAATATATATATATATATCCAGGCAGAGTTCAATTTACTAGTGTAAACAAAATTTGATGGTATATCTATTTCATAAAGAGTAAATAGTTTTTGTTTAAGGGAAGCATCAACTTTAAGAAAAGTAAAGAGAAAAGGCCATTATAACAATTAAAGTAATTTAGTAGGATTAGGAAAATTTACATATGTAAAAGATAAAAAGATTAAATTAAAAAAATAATGTTGTGAAAAGTAAAAAGCTAAAAAGTAAAAAAATATCACAACATTAATAACTGGTGCCATGTGATCAGGATCTTTATTGCGGAAAGAGTTATTAATAAATTTAGTTACTAGAATATTGTTGGCGCTAGGTTGATATTTTTATAGAAAAGATTCTTTTTTTGTTGATGCTTAATGGTGTTGATTTGGAGTATGCTATTTCTTTTGTAAAAGATTTGTATTCCCTTATTGGTTAACTGTAATTTGATATTAATGATTTTATTATTTCTAGGAAGTGTGTATTCTAGTATAGCTTAGTTATCCTTAGAGCCAAAAAAAAAAAAAGTTTTGATATTTTTTTTATTTTATTTACTCAAAAACTGTCTGGTTTAAATGCTAAACTTATACAAAAATTATCTTTATTACTATACTTAATTTTTAAAATTTTCTAGACTCCTTATAAAAAAAAAAAAAAAAAAAAAAAAAATCAAATAGAGGAATATAAAAGAGAAAAATATATATTTAAATATATCAGGGTATAAGAAATATATATAAATCGTCGTGCGGTAAAATAACATCCTTCATTGTTTTATTCTTTGAAATTGTTTTCATATGTATAAAAAAAATTTTTTTCTTATTGTGTTTTGTGCTTTTATGATTTTTTTTTGCATAGAAGTATATTTATATCTCAAAACTGAGTGTGATATAAAACAGTAGAATGTATTAAAATAATATACTAAATTTGGGTATTGCCCTCTCCTTGCACTTGAAAAAGTTTCCCCTCAAGGAAAGGATATATTTTTCTTTTTCTCTCTCTCTCGGTATATATTTTTGTTTTATTATTTATTTACTTAGCCCCCTATATATTTAGATATAATTTGATCCAAAATTAATGATAACAAAATATTTTTCCCAGTCTATTTATATTTAAAATTTTACAAAAGAAAAGAAAACACGATTTGATAATTTGTATTCAGAGTACTGTCTAAATGCTAAACTTTTACTAAACTATGTTTATATATATGTGTATTTTTTAAATTTTCTAGACTTGTTATTTCAAAAAAAAAGGGGGTAAAGATTTTTTTTTGATAACTTGAAGGTAATTAGATTAAACAGGTTAATTACAAAAATGACAGGTGACAATCATAAAGGAACTCCGGTAGAGCCTGGCCTAGAAGGTAGTGGACTTCAGAATGATTCACTAATCGCTCAAAGTCAGAATTCGAGTGCAGCCCTGACAGTGGGGGTGGAAAATGCGCAGAGTCAAAGAAGAGCGCTCCTCTTAGATAACCTTTCTTTAATTCCGGTTTTTACAGGAAGGGACCCCACATTCTCAGTTAATGAATTCTTCTCGAAATTTCATGAGTTCGCGGGTTTTTTGGGTTGGAAGCAGGAAGAGCTTTTCTTCGCTGTCACTCAGCGGTTAGCTGGAGCAGCACAGAGCGTGTACAGGGATCACAAAATGCATGTCAAAAATTTTGGGGAGTTAGAAAAATTATTAAAAGATAGATTTGGAGCAAAGGAAGATTTGCATCGTTGCATACATAATTTTTGGTCTTTTGTACAATCACCCGACATGTCAGTATCGGATTTCATAGTCAAGGCTAAGGTTAGAGCCAGGAGAGCTCTAGAAGCCCAAAAAATCCCCAGCGAAAATTTAGCGCAAACTGAAAATGAATGGTTGCTAGCTCTTTTATTAAAAAACTTGAGGCCCGAGATTAGAAAAGGAGTTATAGCTAGGTCCCCTACTACGGTTGAAGAGATTGAGCGCATTGCGCTTGCAGAAGAGGAAGCTTTTCTCTCGGTTAGCCCCCAGCAAGTATCTAGCTCAAGCGGCTATGTGGCTGAGTTGGCCTGCGCGGCCCAAGTAGCGACCCAGGATAGGTCAGCAACTCCCCACCAGACACTAGCGAATCTTATTGCTGATTTATCAGTACAAGTTTCGCAGCTTTCCTCAAAAGTCCAAAGCCTCGAGAGTAGGAGAGATGAGCGACCACCTCCGAAATCTAAAAAAGACATTGTGTGCTATTATTGTAGTAAAGTCGGGCACTACAAGAGCGAATGTTTAAAGAGACAGAAAGATGTTCAACAGAATAGGAACTCAGCCCAAAATGCTCAAAATTATACTTTCAGAAGCGGATATCGTTCCCAGGGTAGGGGAGGTGCTCAGGTAGGCACTGAAAGATTGCCAAATAGTGCCCACCATGAAAACAAACCTTTAAACTAAAAGGGAGCTCACCTAGAGAGGTAGCGGCTTGGGATCCTGCACCTTCAACACACATACCTCAAAATAATGAATATTTCTATTCAGGTTGGAACAAATCTTTTGTAAATGAACTGCCTATATTATCATTTTTCTATAAAGGTCAACATCATAATGTGTTAATTGATTCTGGGTGTTCCTGCAATTTGATAGCCAGTAATATTGTAAAAAAAATTAGGGGAATAGGTAAACAGACTTGTTCAACAAGTCTCAGAACACTTTTAGGCGGTGAAGTTTCTTTAAAAAATAAGGCAGAGCTACAGTTTAAATTAGGAAAAACTGAATTTTCTGACATTTTAGCTATATGTGAAGGTTCTCTATCTCCAAGTTTTCAAGTTATTTTAGGGATACCTTGGCTTAATAAATACAATGTTAAAGTAGATTTCAAAAACAAAACACTTACTGGAGATAATTTTGAAATTTTGTTTGGGTCTCAACAAGACCAGTCTGTTAATTATGGCACTGCAATGCTCAACCCTATCCCCATATATGCAAAAACAAAAAAAATTATTCCCTCTCTCTCAGAATCAGTAATACCGGTAAAAGTAAGAAACATGAACAATTCTAATTCCAAAAATGTGTTTATTTACCCTCATAAATTTATCTCTGATTCCATTGTCATTAGTCATACAGTTTGCTTAAATAACCCGGATAAGTTGTATGTAAAGGTTTTTAATTTAACAGAACAGCCTTTTCATTTAAATAAAAATTGTCAACTTGGATACTTAGAGGAAATTAGGGAGGAAGAGCCAAAGCCCCAGGTAAACTTTGGGGAAGTGACAGAAATTGGAGCATTGGAAAATATAAATTTGCAATGGGACACAGAGTTTAAATTAGATCACTTAGATGAAAATTTAAAAGAGGAGGTACAGAAATTTTTACAAAAGAACTCTGATGTTTTTGCTGCCTCAGTACTTGATTTACCAGGGTGTGACACTGTTATGCACAACATAAATTTAAGTGATGACACCCCTGTTAGGAGTTCTCCCTATAGAGTTCCCTACAACTTAAGAGAGGAGATGAATAAACAAATAAATACTCTCATCGAAGCAAAAATTCTTGTGCCATCTAATTCTCCATATGCATCCCCCATTATTTTAGTTAAGAAGGCGGACGGTTCATTTAGGCTAGCATGTGATTTCAGGAAATTAAATAATAAAATAGTTAGTGACAATTACCCTATCCCTAATATCTCTGAAACTATAGACTCTTTGGCAGGCGCCAAATATTTCTCCACTTTAGACCTTACTAGTGGATTTTTTCAGCAAAAGATACCTGAAAACCAGCAGCATATTACAGCAATTGTGACGCACGATAAGCTATTGCAATGGACCAGAAGTCCATTCGGTTTAAAATCTTCCCCCGCAGCTTTCCAAAGATTAATGAATTTTATTCTAAGTGACTTACAACATCTAAACATTCTAATTTATATAGATGACATCTGCATAGCTTCTAAAGACATAAAATCCCATTTTGAAAAATTAAATTTAGTTTTTGATAGGTTAAGAACCCATAATTTACGTTTAAAGCCCTCTAAATGTCATTTTTTTAAATCTCAAATAACATTTCTTGGTTTTAACATTAAAGATGGTGAAATTTTTCCTGCAGACAAAAATGTTGAGGTGATCAGTAAAATTAAGCGTCCAGTAAACAGAAAACAAGTTAGATCTTTTCTGGGATCTGTGGGATTTTACAGAAGGCATATAAGTGATTATTCGAAAAGAACAATAAACTTAACTAATTTGACAAAAGAAAAGACAAAATTTCAATGGACAGACAAAGCTGAACGAGAATTTTTAGATATGAAAAATGAAATTGCTAAAATTCCTTCTTTGTTACTTCCCGACATGAAAAAAGATTTTATTTTGTATACAGACAGTTCAGCAGAAGCCATGGGGGCGGTTTTATGTCAATATGATAATTCAGGTTTTCCACACCCTGTAGCATTTGCTAGTAGAAAATTAAAAGAGGTTGAGAGAAAATATTCGGCTACTGAGAGAGAACTCTTGGCTCTGGTTTGGGCAACTCAGTATTTCAAATGTTACATTTTCCATCGAAAATTCATTATTTACACTGACCACGCAGCTCTTACTTATGCATTGAAACTTAGGGACCCCACCTCTCGAATTGCTAGATGGTTATGTGCTTTAAGCGAATTTGAATTTGTCGCCAAGTATATAAAGGGAAAATGTAACTCCGTAGCGGACTTCTTGTCAAGGTTTATAGATCATGATTTACAAGTTGAGGATAACCCTACCATAGACTGTAATGTACTGGAAAATGTCAATCAAGAAATTCACACCTTAAGTAATGTAGAGTTTTTAGAGGAAATCAGGCGAGCTCAAAGCCAAGATAATTTTTGTAAATATGTTAGTGCTAGATTGTGTAAAGGCTTACCTATTGCTCCTAAAAATTATAAATTTTCAGTAAATAAGGAAGTTATTGTATGCAAAAAAATTAACCCAATTCACAAAAAGGAAAAAGGTGAGAGAATTGTTTTGCCTAAAGCTCTTGTGCCAAAAGTTTTCCGTATGACTCACGAGTCTCCAGTGGCATGTCATGCGGGTTTTTACAAAACATTTTTTAGGATAAAAAATAATTATTTCTGGAAAGGGATGTATTCAGACGTTAAAAGGCTAGTGGCTTCCTGTCAATCTTGCTTAGAATTTAGGGCACACAAACCGAAAAAATTAGCTGAGCTACAGAGATTAGAAATTCCAAATAAACCGTTTGATACCATACACTCTGATATCTGTGGTCCTTACCCTATTACTGAAAGGGGAAATAAATATATTGTAAGTTATGTTGACAGTTTTAGTAAATGGCCAGAAGCTTATGCAGTACAAAACATCACCTCTGATACGTTGGCAGAAACTTTGGCCGACTTTATCTCAAGACATGGGGTACCCACAAAAATAATTACTGATAAAGGTAAAAATTACATGAGCGAAGCAATATCACAGGTATACAGTAAATTACAAATTAATCACAGACACACTTCCAGTTATCATCCCCAGTGCAATGCGAAAGTTGAACGCCAGCATGCAACTATGAATAATGCACTCGCTCATTTAGTAAATAATAATCACAATGACTGGGATGATAAATTAAAATTTGTACTTTTAGCTATGAGGTCAGGTATACATTCCACAATTAATGAAACACCCTTTTTTGTTACATACGGCAGAGATATTCAACTTCCTTATAATATTTTCTGTCAAAAGGAACCAATTAATTATAACGACTGCCCTACATACTGTGAGCAACTAATTCCCTCTCTAAAACATACATTCTTACAAACCAAACAATTATTAGAAAAATCTGCTGAAAGGCAAGAAAGTTATAGGAAAAAGTTTGCTATTGATAAACATTTAAAGGTAGGAGATCTGGTGATGCTGTATACTCCAGTAATTAAACCAGGCCTTTGTAAAAAATTTAACAAGAAGAACTCAGGTCCTTTTCGTGTTATTAGAAAACTAGGTTTTGTAAATTTTGAGATACAGGAAGTGAAAAATCCAAACAATGTTCAAATTGTGCATGTCGACAGATTATCGAAAATAAAAATTAAACCCGTATTCCCTGTCTTAGATAGTATAGAGAATGAACTGACAGAAAACATTACAACACCACAGGTACAAGTTAATGGAGACCTACACCCTGTAGTGGAGGATATTTGGGAAAAGTATAGGTTAGCGAGAAAAGAAAAGAGGAGAAAACGATTTCTCTTAAATTGTGTTGGTTCACCAGAAAGTGATTCGCAGATTATTCACAGTTCTCAGGATCAGCCAGGGTTTGATACTGTTTTCGAGTTAAATTCCCCTCATAGGACTCTGGATGAGCAGGTGACAGGTTCGATTCCCAGCCATACCTACCTTCTCTAGTGTTTAACCCTTTAGATTCCTCGCCTACAGTTAGTGAAGCGGAAAATGAGGAAGTGCCGGGTTCAAATCCCTTATATCTTTTACCCTCCCAAGAGATTAAAGAAAGGTCGGTCTCTCCTACTGTCAGTCAAGCCGAACTGGATTTCTCGCATATGCCAGGCCAGTCAAAAGTGAAAAGGTCTAGAGTTAATTTAAAAACTGCGTCAAAAATCCCCACACACCAATATTCACTGAGAAAGCGAAAGTGAATTTTGGTATATAAAATTTTTGTAAATAAATTTTTTTTTTAATCTTTATTTTGATATGTTATGTGTTAGTCTATGTAAACACTCAAGTCTTATATTAGTATTTTTTCTTAAAATGCCAGAAATTTTGAATGAAACTGTCATTTTTTCTTTTCTCGCATTTTTTATACTTGAAAAAAATGTAGGAAAAACTTTTTATTTTATTGGTTTTGGTTTTGTCAGGATAGCAAAAAGCTAAGTTAGAGCAAATTATGATACTGTTTATTGTATTCTTTGGATGCGAAAAAAAAAACTTAGCAGTTTTCGATGGAGTTTATTAGGAAAAATGTAAGCATTTTTATGCAAACCTGTCATGTTTGAGCCATTGTTTATACTATGTGGATTTCAAAAAAAAAAGAGAAAAGGTGCGGTGAGAATTAAAAAAAAAATTTTTTTTTCATTGCACTGCAGTATAATGCAGGAACTACATGATTATAAATGTAAAGTGCCGAAAAATGTTAAAATGGACATATTTACTTGTCCACACTCAGTTAGAGTGAGAAAGAGAGAATGAGAGAAAAAATTCTTACCTCTAACTGTTTTTTTAATCATATATACAATGGACTTTCCTTGTTATATTGGTTTTCTGGATGTAATCCCATTACAAGGAGAGGTTATTCAACCGTACATGATAATTTAAGAAGATTTTGTGTTTAATTATGCACAATGGGTAGAAAAAACACTTGGTCATTTTGCATATTTATTTTTGTATATACATACCTTTTTGTGTTCACACTTCATTATTTTCTATATATATGTTTTTTTTTGTTGTACTTTATTTACCATTGACCACCGGTGGTCAGACAAAAATCGATGTATCATCACAACTCGGTATTTATATTTATTATTTATATATATATATTATCTTCTGTGTAACAATGTCTATGTAATCAATTATTATTTTTATTTCTATGTAAAATCTAGTGTGTAAAAGGATTCTTCCGGACGTGTAGCCCTGTCCGATAGATTACAAAACCTTATTGACTAGGAAAATTTCAATCCTAAAAATGTCAAGTCCGCTTTGAAGTATAGCAAGTAAATTAGCTTTGTCGTAAATATTTACATCACCGCGTCGGTAAGGTTGGTTGGTTGGAGAACTCCCCATCAGGAGAGAGAAAATAGCGGTTCTTCAGATTGAGTGGTTGACTGCAGTTAGTTTCAGTCGAAAAAGAAACTCCCGTTAAGTTCGTCGCGTGATCTGCTTGAAGATTGATTGATGGGTAAGGTGGAGCGACGGAAGGGGTAGAAAAATATCGTCTGCTGTTAAGCGCAAAGAGAGAACAGATCAGCTGTTGATTGAACACAGTCCGACTCTTAGCATCGAGTTTGTTTACGTTAGCTACGGTTTTTTGTAGCGATGACTCCCGTTTGCTGTTTTCATTCCTTATACACACCGATTACATTATTACCTTATATTTATTACACAAAGACTAATTTTAATATTATTTGAGCAAGTATTAATTAAAAGAACTTAGTTTATTTAGTACAATTTTAATTTCGGGAACTTAGTTTTTTTTTTGGAGAAGGACAGGAATCTCAGATATAAGGCCTGATTTGGGGTGTCTGGTAAGGTGTGTGTTTGGTGGTTCTGGGCAATTTATGGATCGTTGTTTGATTTATACGTTCGCCTGGGACACTTTAACATTCTCTTTTTCTTCAAAAAAAAAAAAAAATCATTTTAAACTCTTGCAATAAAAAAAAAAAAAAAAAAATACAAAAAAAAAATAAAATAATTTTTTTTTTTTTTTTTTGCATAAAAGGAAGGGTGAAATGTTATGGCGAATTTTGAATTTCTACAAAAACAAATTTTTTTTTAAATTTTAATATTTTAAGTTTTACCAGAACGGTTTCATTTTATTCAAAACTTGTATACTTTTACAAAACTATATTTTTAAACCCTTAGGACAGGAAACTAAATTTTTTTTTAATTTATCAATTCCACAAAACTATACCTTTTTATAATTTTTTTAAATGTCAGAAAACAAATTTTTTTTTTTTTATTTACCAATTTTCAAAAAACTATATGTTTCTATAATTTTTTTTAAACGTTACACGAACGGTTTAATTTTATTTAAAAACTTTTATATATATTTTCCTTTTTTTTTTATTCAAAAATTGGGTGTAATTGCACTTAAGAATTTTCTTAGCTCATTTACGAAAACAAGATAGTCGGTTGGAATGGAATGACCGTTATCCACATATGGTGTTGACAACAGTGTCGCAGAAATTTCCATTTTCTGGGAAAAAACAAGCGCTAGGGAGCTGTAGGAATTTGTTCGTGTGTGGTTAGTACCTCGTTCGCAGGAAATTTTTGTTTTTGGAAACTCAAAAATGCTATCTTGCTAGTAAAAATGGTGGAAGTGGTACGTAATTTGAGAATTTAAGGGGATCTTGGGATTACATAAATTCGCGAATAGTGTCAGGAGAGTTCAGAGTTTAATACTGGAATTTTGTGAGAATCCCAGATGTTTTTTTTTTCTTCTCACAAACAGGGCATCTGGCGGGAAATTTTTTTTTATTTTTTGCTTCATGGCATAGGGGTGAGGAATGCTCTGCCTCGTGCCGAGTTAGCCTATCACCGCGTGGGGGAATCACGACTAGGTGTGGTTTTTTTTGAAGGAATGGATTTTCATTGGGTAGTGAATAATTTAGAAATCCCGGCTGGCAACACTAGCTGAAATGCTCTTCGCTCTTTTTGGGAAAAAAATTAAT
The DNA here is from genome assembly GCA_963930645.1 of Salticus scenicus. Classification (NCBI taxonomy): domain Eukaryota; kingdom Metazoa; phylum Arthropoda; class Arachnida; order Araneae; family Salticidae; genus Salticus; species Salticus scenicus. Next base: position 110,511,498 of record OZ005653.1, on the reverse strand, counting down.
TATTCGACGTTAGGACAGCGATGTACCACGACATGTGAAAAGGCCGCTCTTAAAAGGAAGGGGAGCTCGCGGGCTCCCCAGAATATGGCAGAAGGTTTTTGAGTATTCGAGCAGCATGGTCGCCCCTTCGAACTTCTCCCTAAGGTCCGAGGTTAGGCCTAGAAATAGACGTAGCATAGAAGCACTTCCTGTGCGTGGCCGCTAAAAACATTAATCCGGTTAGCATACTCGCTACTAGAATTTGATTAGTGATGTGTCAAAAGCAGTTTCTACTCATCTGTCCGAGAATCTGAGCGGTAATAGGCATCTATCCTGAATACTTTTCGCTCAGAGAAAATGGACTTGTGAAAGAATATCCGCCAGTTTATAGACAATCAAAGTTGCGGATGGGTTCAAATTCTAGGGCCCAATTTCAAATGTATGTAGTACCTCAAGAGCTAACGTGGAACTTGATGTTCTCCTTTGTGAGGCCGAAAGGAAATGCTGGTTAAGAATTACCGAAATGCCAAGTGAGGGTTCAAGACATACAGAGAATATAATAATCCTCCTAGTATCCCAGTATCTACTCTCATGTTTGTCGACTACAACCCCCGCATTGAACGAGAGCCACTGCCTAGGACTAGCAGCGTGAAAAGTCCCCCCCCCCTCTTCGGACCACAACTACACGACTGGAAGACTCTTTCTTAATTTGTAAGTTTTATGCTATTTTTTTTAGTATTCTCTACCTTGTTGAATGTTATCCTATAATATAAAATGATTAAATACTAATCCCAGATATGTTGAAGTAATTGAATGGGGTTCAAATATATATATATATATAAAGCAAAAAAAAATTTTGTGAAAATTATGGACTATAAATTCTTGTTTTTTTTTTGTTTTTTTTTTACCAATAACTGTGTGGTTTGATTTTGTCATTAAGTAAGAGTTATTTCTTAGAAATTATGTAATAAAATTTTATGAATATAATTTATTTTTATTTATTTATTTTATTTATTTTATGTTCTAATACAAAAGAAAAAGGGGTAGAAACCTGATAATAGATAAAGAATTTATGAAGTTAGTAACTTTACAAAAAAAAAGTTTTATTTAATACTCAGTGATGGCGGTGTCTCCTTGTTAATTTTGTATATGATTAAGGAATAATTGAGCACATAGTTAAACCCAAAGTAATCGAATAGATCAGAGAAGCTATGATATAGGAATAGTAAAGCTTTAATATAGATTAAATGAAGCTGATAATGATTATCATATATATAAAATAAAAAAATAAAAAAAAAAAAAAATGTTGGAAAGAAAAATTTATGTGAGTTTTAAACACAAATATGGTCAGGAATCATGGGCAGTGAGTTGGTTCAATCCTCTGATTTGGAATTGTGTTTTGACTGCTAATAGTAATGTAAATAAAAAGAGAAAAGAGTTATGTGTATTATTTAGACTATGATAATAGGTGGTTATAACAAATGAAAATTAAATTTTTGTTGCTTGCAATTCCAGAGGAGGATTGAGCTAACAGTTTCCTTTTTAGGTCCAGATGTATGAAGAAATAAAGTTATTTTTACATTATTTTTCTTTTTATTTAATTTAAGTACTGCCCGATTCCCGTTGATAAGTGAAATACTTGAATTAGAGTTGAAAACAAGGAGGTCTAGATCAAATATAGTAGAGATATAAATTTATTAATAATATTTTTAATACTCAAATAGATGAAAGAAGTGAATTTTTTTATACATGTTCAGTTTCCTTCAAGATAGGTAACAATTGGACATTGCTATCACTGGTGTTTTTACCTGGGCTAAAATTGAAATTACACAACGCGGTTTTATTTTAGTTATGATTAAAGAAAATTATTCATTGAATTTGTTTTGAATATTCAATCTGAGGAGTAAAGAGTTCGAAATTTTCTTTATTTCACTATACGTACAAAAGTATAATAAATGCTGATGCTTTCTTTAGTATAAGGTAGGGATATGAACTTGCTTGGATATAGATCTGTATGATTAAGATTGTTTGATAATTTAGTAGAAAAACCCTGTACTGTAACCTTTTGGCATTACATCAGAAAACATAGATATACTAAATTACTTGTAAAAATAATAAGTTAGAATTAAATTTAAACTCGAGTTTTTTTTGTGTTTCTTTATTTGATTTTGCAATCTCTTATATACAAAGAAAAGGTTGTAATCTATTGAATTTTAATATTTAATAATTTGATAAATTTTTATTTGAAATTAGAATTATTTGTATGGATAAAAAAAAAAAAAAAAAATATATATATATATATATCCAGGCAGAGTTCAATTTACTAGTGTAAACAAAATTTGATGGTATATCTATTTCATAAAGAGTAAATAGTTTTTGTTTAAGGGAAGCATCAACTTTAAGAAAAGTAAAGAGAAAAGGCCATTATAACAATTAAAGTAATTTAGTAGGATTAGGAAAATTTACATATGTAAAAGATAAAAAGATTAAATTTAAAAAATAATGTTGTGAAAAGTAAAAAGCTAAAAAGTAAAAAAATATCACAACACAAATGTGAAATGACACAGAAAGTGAAATACTGGGATAAGGGAGCAAACCAGAGTTACTAATATTATTTCTAGAGAGAAGAAGTTAAAATAGGTCCTGTATGAGTACCTTGTGAGAAGAAATTATGATAGATTGACCAACAAAGTCTTTCTTTGGATACCAAGAGGTAAGAAAAAACCGAGGAAGAGACTACTGTTTCGTTGTATGGATAAAATTATGAAGTTTGGAAGAGCATAATGGAGAAGAATTGCTGAAAACAGGGTAGATTGGAATCACCTAGGAGTGGCTTTCACTCTGCAGTGGATCGATAAAGGCGGAAATTGATGATAACCTATTAAATTTGTTCATTTGAAATTGACAAAATAAACCTAATGCTCACTTGCCAACGCATACGCAATTACTTATTTAGAAAAGAATATTTTCTTTTATTACATATCACATCTTGTCACATTAAAATAATAAAAAAATAATATCACTTAATAAAATTAATTCATTGAGGGATAAATTTATTTTAATATATGTTTTTCTGAAAAAAAAAATCCGCTCAAAGAAAAAAGTATTATTCCAAATTATTCTTTTAATAAGAAAAAAAAAAAGAAAATGTGTAGTTTTTAAAAGTGTAAATAATTTGTCTGCATAAACCATTCAATAATGGGGGGGGGGGATGTCTTTTTAATCTTCTGTTTAATTAGAAAATAAGTATTACTTAAAAAATTACTTTTATTATGATGTTATCCAATAGTACTTAATTTAAATGGAAATTACCATACCTAAATTAAAATTTAATTAAAAATTTTACTATTTGTAAATGGATTAATTAAACCACTGAGTTTTAAATGAGTATTACTAAATTTTAATTCTAAATATTTTTATTTCAGATTTTTTTTCTCTCATTAGTCATTGTTTATATTTCTCCTGGGATTCACCTTCATAATATTAAAACTTCGTAGATTATGTGAAGTTAAAAATAAATAATAATATGTTTACACTATTTTACATTACAATATACAAATAGAATTGTATTTATTTATTTGTTCTGTTTTTTCGTTTTTTCACAACAATATATATATATATATATTTATATATTAGTAAAGTTTTTCTAGATAAAGTATTATTAGTTTATATAGTAATTAATTTTCTTTACAAAATATTTTTCACAATTTACTTTTGTAACATTGAAATATAATTCAATTATGTCTTAAATTTATCTTTCATTACAGGAATATATAATGAGTGTGTATTATTATTATTATTATTTTCTTTTATAGGTAAAATTTAATATTGGTTAAAGAAAGAAAGAGATATAAAATATATAAAAAATCAGTTTTAATTTGAACATTTAGGTTACCAAACTAAGTATACTTTTAAAATAATAGATATATATATATATATATATATATATATATATATATATATTTTTTTTTTTTACATAAAATTCATGTAATTCATTAATAACATTCAATTTCTAATTACAAGTAATTCCATTTGTGTTATTTAATATTAAGTATGCATTTGCATATTATCAATGGAAATTCAAAGCATTTCCAATACAGAAAAGGAAGTCACTCAAAGATATTTTTTCAAGCTTAAAATCGATTTTTATGAAATCTTATTTATTTTCTAACAAGATTCATCTTTATCTTTTGAATTTTAAATATTGTATGTAAATGATCATATTAAATTTCTTTTTGTCACGCAAAATTCGTTTTAAGGCACGAGTTCTAGAAACTTTATTCATATATGTTTCATGCATTTTTAAATTAGAAGGAAATCAATCTAAAATGTAATTCCATGATCTTATATTTTCAGTTACTATTTTTAACCATCTTTATTTGCATTTCGAAAAATAGTTGATGAAAAATATACTTAAATCTTAAGTTTCAAAACTAATTTTGCGATTTTTATTTTCAATGAAATAAACTTAAAAAATAGAGAATGATTTGATGACCTATATCAGAGATTTTTTGTGTATGTATTAAATATTATTATTTTTTTTTATCAATACCTATTTCATAATTTAATTTATAATATTTAATATTTGTAAATTTTAAATCATGTTTTAAGCAATTTACATTTTAACCTGTTCATTTGAGTGTGTTTTTTGTGTAATAACTTTAAAACTATCTTATTACCAATACGAATATATGCTTAATCGATTTATGTTATTGCCAATTATAGATGTATACATCATTAGTTGTGAAGGTAAAATTAGTGTCATGTTTCATATCGAAACCACCTGTGACTTATAAATACATGGACATCATGTATCTTGATTGCAGATGTTTTGACCGAAAGTTATGATCCGGTCTTTACGAAATTTTGAATTAAAATTTAGTCAAACAGTACGGCAAATGCTGCACTAATGGAAGGTTTGAGTTGTTATACCCCACGGGGGCCTTACATCGAAAAATCATGGTCCTAACTTTACAAAATTTTAAATTTCTAGTTGAATGGATATTAGTATGAAAAATAATGCACCATTCAAAGGGGGGGGGGGGGGTCTTACCCCATGATGCTTTATCTCTAGAAAATAAGGTTCCATCTTTAGGAAATCTTAAATTAGAAGTTTAACGGGTCTTAGTATAACAAAGACTGCAACGTTGAAATGGGGAAGGTCTTATCCTCTATGGTGTCATATCTCGAAAAATCATGATCCTAATTTTATGAAAATTTAAATTTGGCGTTAAATGGGTGTTAGTATGACAACGACTGCACTGTCGAAAGAGGGAAGGGTCTTACCCCAACGTTGCTTTATCTTGAAAAATTATGGTCTTAACTTCAGGAAATTTTAAATTTGGAGTTGAGGGGGTATGAAAAAGACTACACCGTCGAAAGAGAGGAGGGTCTTACACCCCACGGTACCTCATCTGGAAAAAATATTGTCCTGACTTTACAAAATTTTATATTTGGAGTTAAATGGTTGTTAGCATTACAAAGAATGCACCATTAGAGGGGGGGGGGGTCATAATGGCCGTGGTGCATTATCTCGAAAAATTATGGTCGTTACTTTACGAAACTTTTAATTTGGAGTTAAATGGGTGTTAGTATGAAAAGGACTGCACAGTTGAAAATGGGGGGGGGGGTCCTATTCGCCGCGGTGCTTTATTTCGAAAAAATGTGGTCAACAAATGTGGTTACTTTACAAAATTTTAATTTTAGGGTTGAATGGGTGTTAGTATGACAAAAAACGTTCCATTGAAAGGGGAGAGTCGCTTAACTCCCAAAATGCTGTATCTCGAAAAAATATGGTCCTAAGTTTGCGAAATTTTAAATTTGGAGTTAAATAGGTGTTAGTACGACAAAGACTGCACCATTGGAAAGGATAGACTTATACCCCCTTCCCCCCGCGTTGCCTTATCTCGAAAGATTATGGGCCAAACTTTCAGGAATTTTAAATTTAGATTTGAACGACTGTTAGTATATCAAAGACTGCACCGTTGAAAAGGAAGAGTGTGATATGCATATGAATACATATTGTTATGAAAACATTGATATTTTTGTGAGAGATAACTGATTCGTAAATAAACAAACAGGTTACAACCACAAAAAAAAAAAAAAAAAAAAAAAAAAAAAAAAAGAACAACTGAAAAACTGCTACTCCAATCACAAAAGTCATGATAATTGAATTATATATACCGTCGAAGAAATATATTAGTCTTTCCAGCAATGACCTATTACAGAATCTCTTATCGGCAAATTTATAACTTAGTGTTTAATAAAAATCCTTCGAGTATGATGGCCTATTTTTGTTTTCTTTCCCGAAAATTAGAGGTGAAGAATGATACATTTTAACGAAACAATGAATTCAGTTAATAGTGCGAAAGGATTTACTATATCTTTGTAGCCAATCCTGATTTTGGTCTAGGCATCGAATTTGGTGAATTTGTGTCGAATTTGGCGACTTGGTGACTATAGTTCAAACTTGCCAAAGTTTGAAAGCTTTAATTTCAATAAGAACAGATTTCTTGAATTTTCCCGAAAGACTCATTAGTTTATAGCGCTAAACTAAATTCTTCAAAACAAAGTAAAGTGCATTCATCTACTAGAACCTGCTTATATGCTAACAATTACTTTCTACATATAGGCAAATTTCATAACATCATCAATATAAGCAAATTTCAATTCATCAATATAGGCAAATTTCATAACATTACCATTACGTGCTCTATGCACGTGCTCAACATTCATTAAAGTGCATTCGTCATCTAGAACCTGTTTATGACTTTAAGAATTACTTTCTACCAACAAAAATGTCAGATAGAGAAATGGCAAGTTTCATAAAAATATCAAAAGCCCTATTTAGCGGCTGAATATTCGTCAAAAAAAAAAAAAAGAAAAAAAAGAAAAAAATCGTGGACAAGAACCTGTTTATGTCTTTTCAAATTATATTCTACACACAAAAATGTCGACAACTTATATATACATAATAATATCACGACAACATAATAATATCATAACGGGCTCTATCATTAGCTTTGTTAAAAAATCTCTAGGATATTAGATCATTTATAATGGCCGAATCCTTTGTATATTTGGCCATTATTAATATAAATTTCGTAAATATCTCCAAAACGGAAAGTCACAGAAAGACCAAAAAAGGAGGTGCACAACTAGACACTATAACAAACCTATATACCAATTTTAAATATTCTACGTTCAACTGTTTTTTACATATGCGAGATGCATAAATGCATACACACATACACATTTTCAGACGTCACGAAAATCGTGTAAAATGAGAGCTCTTATTAAAATGAAACTTGCAGGTACACAACTAGACAACATTACAGTCGCACGTATAAATTTACAGCATTTTACGATGATTCATTTCTGAGCTATGTGAGATATAAAATCTATTTCGCAAGTCTGGAATACAATACTTCCTCACATTAAAAAAAAAAAAAAAAAAAAAAAAAAACATCTATTAGACATGAAATGTTTTATGCATATTTGAATGTCTCACGTTTAATACTTCATTGATTGCTTCTGCACAGTTTGACAAGCATTGATTACATCATCGAAAAAATCGCACAATCTAATTAAGAAATGTTCATGAAATATAATAAACATTTTTTTTTTTTAACTTCTTTTCAAAATAATTTTCAGGCAGGTTAATTAAGCACTAAGATTAAGGTTAAATCCTTGAAAAAAATATGTTTTTATTAGAATTTTTAACATGACGTGCTACTATCCACAATAGTGCCATTATATATGCATTAGAATAGTGTATACACTAAAATTTATTAAAATGAACTACGAAACTGAAATTTCATAAATAAATAAATATTTTTAAATTTTATTATAAATTTATTCTTATATTGGTAGAAAAGAATAAAATATCGAAATACCATGTATTTTAAAAGACATAGTGCATAAATTAAAACCTAAAAAATATGTTTTTGAAACGTTTTAAAAAATTTTAAGTGTTAATTTCTAACATAAAATTACATTTCAATATAATATTGCACTCAAGCAAGTAAAAATGTTATTTATTCAATGTTCAAAGCTGCCAAAATTACAAGCTTTCCCTTCTTTTATTCATAAAAAAAAAAAAAAAAAAAAAAAAAAAAAAGAAAGGAAAAAGAAAGAAAGAAAAGAGTCCTAGACAAAGGAGTCTTTTTAATAATGCTCTCATATCAAAATAATTAGCAAATTTAAAAGATACTTTTTTTTAAAACAATGGCTTTTCAAACAAGAAATAATCTGCAGCTGATAATAATTTGTCAGTCGTGCATTTTTTTTTTTCCATAAAAACAAAAAATAATAAATGAATAATCCTGGTGATTCATTTCTCATGCTTTGTTATTTTTCTATTATACGTCTTACATATATTTCTTTTTCAATGAAACGTTTTTTTATGTCTGAAAATCGATTTTCTAAGCATAGGATGAAAAAAATATGAATTGAATTTAAACGTTTACTCTCGAGTAATAAGTATACTAAGCAATTAGTTTTAATTTAAACTAAATTAGACATTTGAAGACATTTTTTCTTATTAATCATTAATATATATATATATATATATATTTAATTTTCTGAATGAATTTGTAATTTTATAACTCGTTTCTCTTGCATTCTAGAAATACGTTACATTATCTATATCATATACATATATAGTTCAACCTCGTTAATGGAAACCTGAAGGGTGATGAAAATTTGTTCATGTTATTAGTATTTCATGCTAACAGTACTAACCTTCATATTACTAATTTAATCTTCATTTTGAAGTGGATTGTGGATACAGTTAATGCTAAAAGTAATTCACGTTAACAGTGTTCACGTTAGCGAGGTTCGACTGTATATTGAATAGCCATTGCAATAAAATAATAAGGCTATCCTTCTCATAGACTAATAAGCTTGCTCGCACACAAAGCCAAAATAATAATGCTAAATTAAAAAAAAAGGAACACTTACATTACCTTTTTAAAAGAAGATTGTTTATCAACATGATGGGAAAAACATTGGATTTATCAAATTTCGGTAATAGTGAAATCATCATTTCTGGGTTCATAGATACATCAATTTCAGAAATGACGCACTTGAAGTCGTTCACTTGAAATCGATTATGTGCAGACGTTGGGAGCGCTTTTCGAAAGCTTTGTATGATGATGAAACTGCAAGCCAACAATATAAGAAATACGCATTGATTTCAAAAGAGAGCCGAGAGTGTTACAAATTCATCAAAATGACCGAAGGGCTAAAACGGCCAAAATAACAAGCAGCTACAATAGTAGCGATCCAGACAGTGTGTCTCAAAACACTGTACAACATACATTGATGTGTTTGGTCCAACGTAGCCGACGACCAATTGGTGTTCTTGTTCTAACGACACAACATCACTAGCAACTCATGCAATGGGTCAAGGAACGTCGGCATTAGAACGTAAAATAATGTAATAATGTCGCAGGTCCGATAAATAATGTCTTACTGCCAATCACATTTACGGACGAGACTAAATACAGCGAATTTGAACGGACACCCTGGCAGGTCAGCGCATATTTTACCGAATACAAAGCCGCGGTGTTACCATTAATGTATAGTCTATGTTTGTAATATAAACATTAGATTATCTATAGAGAACACTTATTGAAGGTCGGCGTTAAGTGAGCATCATTCAAGACAAGGTGCAGCCTTAATGGTAAAATAGTTCCTGGTGTGTGATGGTTTTTAGCAACAGAAGGATGTATCATTTCACAAGGGTTTATCATCAGATAGGGTTTCGAGGAAAATTCTGAAAAGTTTCCTGTCGTATCTCGGCCTTCGAATTCTCTTAAATTAAACCCAATCGACCCTTTATTGTTCAACCTTATAAACAGGATTCGAGCTACCACCCTACCACCACCGAATGTATCAGAAATTTAGGACCAGATTTCTGGTACCAGATATCTCACATTCCCTACCAGCACCTTTTCGAGTAAATTGATCGTCAGGTGTTGGCAATTTTAAGGACAGAATGTGTTCCTACGTCATATTAAATAAGTGGTACTAATGTAATGGCTTTTCGTGCATATACACAAAATATGAAAACGCGGAACTATTTTGTTGCTTTAATTTTTTAAGTCAGTGCATTGGAATTCTCTTTGATGTCTCAGTACACCAACTTAAACACTTATTTAATGTATACCTATAAAAGTAAAATAGGTTCATCAATACAATCTTAAATTTCTTACTAAAACTGGAACTTAGATAATAAATTAGTCATTGATACTTTTTTTGTGTAACTAAAAATAGTGAAAATGCGTGGAACTGAAAAATAAGTGTATAATTCGATTTTTCTCATATGCAATTCTTTTTAATAGTGTAATAACTGACTAATAAACAGCCTGTCATAAATTTTAGTTACACCAAAACGATTATTAAATGATTAGTAACGTATTTCTTTCAGAAAACAAAAGAATAATATTCATTTGGAAATATATATATATATATATATATATATATATATATATATATATATATATATGCTTGAAAATATAGCCAGAATTTTTTTAATTTAAAAGGTGTATTAGTATTTTACAAAATAAATAAATAAATAAAATGAAAATGTCTTTATTATTATTATTATTTTTTTTTTTAACCCTTTATTGTATCTTCAAAAGATGTATTCTAGAAAATACTATTTTTGATTCTAGAGAATAATAATATATATATATATATATATCTATACCGGGTGATTATAAAAAACTATCCCGACAAATGGACCGTAGAACCATACTGTTCACATAAACTGAATAAAAGTTTTGTGCAATATAATTTGAGGTATGCGCTCAAGAATCATATGAAAAAAACAACAGTTAATATTAACAGTTACGGTTACAGTGACAAAATTTCAAATATTTCAAATGGCAACCCCTACTTTATTTATTCGAATGAGATCTCCATAGAAAAAAAAAACATAAATAGCATTTGAACGGTACCTGTAGGGCCAAAATCGCAAGAGCTAGGCTGACTAAGAAGAAAATAAAAAAAACTGTGATGTGCACACCAGAACACAACTTTTATTTTTAATGACGTCAGATTTCACACTGAGTCTTTGGTTCTGACTGAAGCCTACTTATTATGCTTCGAAATGAGAAGAGACCAAGGCATGCTTAATTTCGAATTCACATTTCCAGTTAACGAAAATTGATCCTCGTCCGTCTACAGAATGCTTGAAAGCAAACTGCTATTCCCGTCATACCGGATAAGAAATTCTTTCGCAAAATCTATCCGTAGTTGGTTAAAACTTGCTTGCAACTTTTGGAGACCTTCGAACCGATACGGAAACATTTGGAGAACAGGACATCGTAGAAATCGGCAGCTGTAGAAAGTGTGAAAATCTGAGTGCACTTGCACGGAGATCTTCGTTTATCGCCTGATGGATTTTTGCAATAGTCTCGACAGGAACGGAAACTCATTCACGGCAAGATCTATCGCATGTGCAACCAATTTCTGGAAATTTACGAATCAAGTCCCGCACAGATTTTACAGTACACGGGCTTCAGCTTCGCCTATAGTGTCTGCTGCGATACACACCCAAAAACGCAATGTCTCTGCTGCACTTTATCTATTCAGTTAATATTTTTTTTACATTTTCCCACGTTATTTCCCTGTAAGTCCATATTGTCCATATTGTTCACAGAGCGAGAAAGCAAGATACACATCATGCATTTCACAATGCATTTTTTCCCCTCTACACTGTAAAAGATATGTCCTATTTGCTGCCAGAAATTCTCTGTAATTTAATAAAATGCGAATAATTTACGAAAAAATTACGTTGTTAGAACGCATTTTCTCAAATTACAGAGAATTTCTGGCAGCTAATAGGACATATTTTTTACAGTGTAGTGCGATGACGCCAGTCATGACGGTGTCTTACGACTAACCACTAACCTCAAAATTAGAGCCCTTATACAATAGCCTTACACGAAATTAAGGATACAATAGTCTCTTCTTTTGGTTTCGAAGCAGAATCAGTAGACTTTAGTAAGAGCCAAATACTAAGTATGAAACGTGAGTAATTAAATATGAATGTCGTGCTGTGTAGGCACATCACAATTGTTTTCTCTTCTCTTTTTAGTTTACCTAGCTCTGGCGATTTACGTGTTACAGGTACCGTTCCAACGCTATTTATGGTCTTTTCCTATGGAAATCCCATTCCAGTAAAAAAAAAAAAAAAAAAGTAGTTATTGCGATTTGAAATTTTGTCACTATAACCGTAACTGATAGAGTTTAACTGTTTTTTTTATATGATTTATGAGCGCGTACCTCAAAATACTTAGCACCAAATTTTTGTTCAGTTTACGTGAACGGCGTGATCGCTATAGTCTGATATATGGAAATAGTTTTTTTTTCTTAAATCACTCTGTATATAAAAGCTTAATCTTTATATATATGTATATATATATATATAATTTATTTCGCAGAAGAGAAAAAATCAAATAACGACGTACATTATTTGCATATGATTGTATCTGGAGTAATAAACGGATTTTAAAAATAAGCATATTTAATTAATATTTCATCTAAGTACTTTTTTTTCATAATTAACTTTAAGTATTTTAAATAAACACAGGAGCACAATTAGAAAAAAAAAGTAGTTTAAACAAAAAAAAAAATATATATATATATATAGTTAAACCGAACTTGTAAAAATGTTTTCATTCCTGTCTTTAATTGATAATTTTTTATGCATATTCAAAGTCAGATTGGAATTGTGGTTCTAAATAAAATTATGCATTAATTATGATTTTTTATTAATATTTTATCATTTTTTTAAAAAAATTTTGAAGTTTACAAAAAAATGTAATTAATGTAAAAATGTAAAAACTTTGTACAAACACTTTAAGTACATATATAAAGGGAATAAAAACAAATACGCTGATAATTAGAATTATTCATTCATACTCTTTATCACTTTTGCAATAAAAGAAAAAAATCATTATTTTATGACATATACTGTAAATAATCGAGTAATACACACACACACACACACACTTATATACATATATATATATATATCCTTCTTAGAATTATTATTATTATTATTATTATTTTTTTTTTTGTCAATAATTTGATGGTTTCCATTTTTATTGGACTTTTACACATTTTAAATCCCAAAATTATTATTTTTGAAAGTGTATTAAGTATTTTTTTTTTTTTTTTTTTTTTTTTTTAAGTTATTTGATAAACAATTGTTTTTCTAAATATTTAGTTTCATAACAATGCCATCTGAAAATTTAAAAATGCAATACAACTTAAATAACGTTTATATTATTTTCTATCTGGTGGTTAAATGATTATAGCATCGACTAAAGAAAACAAGTATTGATTTCGAGCCCGGGAAAATCTTGACGTCTCCATGGTTCATGATTTATTGCTACTCGTTGGATTTGCCTCGCTTCGGGCAATTTCTCTTTCAGGAAGCTCCTGATGTCCAGCTTTTACTTGACTTTTAATTTCTTATTTTCTAGCACCTGTCCTTTATTCATATCTATGATACTGTATTTTCACTATTCGTCAGTGTCTTCTTATCTGCAAGCAACTTACCTTTGAGAATTACCAAGGTTTCCATTTTACAGTTGATTCTGATTGTTTTCTTGAATTAATGTAGTAAGTAGATATTACACAGCTTGTTGCTATTGTTTTCTTTGTAAGTTTTATTTGTGTTTCAAACGAATTGTAGAAACAAGAACACAAAAACATGTGGAACGCATTAATTTTTAAAACTTTTCATCAGTACGTAGTTGTTGTATGTAAAACCTTCAATGTGCTTTGTCTACGTTATCACACAGCGGACAGACAGAAGGACTGAAAAACATGCAGATACAGATAAAGTAATTGATTTCATAATCAATCTTAAACATTGATGGAAAGTATTATAAATGCTTAACGCAAAAGAAAATACAGGGATTAGATTTTAATTGTGGGCCTTAATGTATGTGAATATTTTAGTGTAGTCATGTCAATCTGAAGGTTTATCATATCATATTCTATACAACGTATTTCTTTAGCATATTAGCATTTAATGTGAATTTCTTTATGATTTTTGCAGTAGAAACTTATTTAAATGGGATTTATTAAAATGTCTGTCCTAAAACGTAATGCATTGCATAAATTGTGGATGTCCCTGTAAACATACCAGTTGTACAGGACCTATTGATTCCATTTTAAATAAGTAACATTCCACAGTGAGCTTGAATAACATATATCATTTTTTAAAATTTCTGTAAATATGTAGAGACGCTGGGGTGAGCTGATGGACATATCGAATGAAGTGCAGTCGGACAGACAAATGCAAAACTCAAAATTAATTCGCACTTAAAAATCTTAGAAATTGTTAAAAATGCTTAATGTAAACGACAATGCATCTTTATCAAATTTCCAATAATGACCCTTAATGTAAATAAATATTTTTGTACGGACCTGTAAATTTAATGCTATTCATACTATATCCTATATATATATATATATAGCATTTTTTGGACATATGAATAAAATAATTCAATTTTATTAAGTAAACGTAATTATAATTTTGTTTATAGAAATACCTCTCACAGAAAGTAATACTTTGGAATGCTTTCGGGTGTTCCTGTAAATAAACCAGCGATGGTATTTACACCATTTTCTATAGAAAATATTCGATAGTGAGGGTGAATTACTTATTTCAATTCCATTAAGATTAACTTAAAGTAAAGTTTCTAAAATATTCTTTATAGAAATGTCTCTCATACAACACAATGCTTTGGAATACTTCCAGGTGTCCCTGTACACAAGGAATACTGTACAATCCTGTACAACCAGTATAGGAATTGACTATATTTTTGATAGGGGACATCCGATAGTGATGTTCAATAACATATATCAGTTTCAAGAATTTCCATGAGTATTTACGGGAGTTATTGCGCAGATAGTCAGACAGACGGATGGATGAACATCTACCTGACAGACAGACAAACCGAAGTCATTAACGGAAATGAAATTCCAGCGATAATAAACTTTAATGTAAGTGAATATTTTTATGTGGTCCTGTAAATGTTAATGCTAATCATACTATATTCTATAGAAAGCATTCTTTGGTGCACATGGATATTATGATTTAGTTTCATTAAGATGTCTGCAAAGTTAAGTAATTAAAATTTGATTTACAAAAATACCTTTCATAGAATGCAATGCTTTCGAGTATTTTTGGGTGTACTCAAACCAGTTGCGGTATTTACTCCATTTTCTGTAGAATACATCCGATATTGAACTTAAATAACCTATATGAATTTTATTAAGATTCGTGTAAAGTTATTAATATATGGTTTATAGAAATAATTCTAATAGAACACAATGCTTTGGAATAATTTCCGGTGTTCCTCTACAATGGATATATTCACTCCATTTTCAATAGGAAACTTCCGATAGTAAATTTGAATAACATATATCAATTTCAAGAAATTCCATGAATGTTTAGGTGAGTTAGAGCGTGGACAAACAGACGGACATACACACAAAGCGAAGTCATTAACGCTTTTGAACCTTGTTGAAAAGTGTTAAAAAAGTTTTCGGGGAAAAAAAATAAGCAATTTTTTTAATATGTATATATATATGAACACTAAACTTAGGTTTGAACTATTTATATGACTGTTCAGTTTAAGATCAAATAAGTATTTAAAAGCTTACATTAAGAAATAGTTGGCATAAGTGAACTATTCTCAGTTATATTATCAGTATATTTGTTCTTATAAATTTCTGCTACATGGCATTTATCATTCATGTTAAGAGAAATGAATCTGACCAAATACTGGAAACGGAGACAGACTGAAATTTTCTACTTAAGAGAGTACGCACTGTTTAATTAGATTGATTTAGCTTATCGTAAATTGTTAAGCTAGTGGATCTGCAGATCAGGAGCCTCAACGTCCTATTTGCATCACACATTATTCGACAGATCATTTTTATTTATATCATATTATATAACATATATAATATATAATATTTTGTATATATATATGACTGGACTCGATTTTCTCGCTACATAAAAAGGTAAGTTTCTAAAAGGGGCTACCGCCCCTCTCGACCCCCTGCACTATCTATCTTTCTACATCTATCTCTATATACGTGTATATTTATATATTTTACATTACATATTTTACATATTTATATATTTTACATTATTTATGAAATACAAATGGAAACACACCAAATTATATGTGGCGCATGAACAT
Source organism: Salticus scenicus (assembly GCA_963930645.1). NCBI lineage: Eukaryota > Metazoa > Arthropoda > Arachnida > Araneae > Salticidae > Salticus > Salticus scenicus. The sequence goes on along the minus strand of OZ005653.1, from coordinate 110,495,281 downwards.
GTGTACCAAATTGCAAGCCAAAAGCGTGATTTTCGCGGTTGCTATTGCGCGACAGACAGACACACAAACGGAACACAAAATCGTTTTGAGTCTCCAAAGTGAGGCTTCCACTGATGTTTCGGCAATCAATCTAAAAATAATTTATAATATTAATCATAGGATATACAAACAATATACAGCATTCTGTTGATTTTTTCATACCCAAAATATCCTGTTATACCCTGGTTAAAACCTTCAGAAATCCCGTAATCTGCCAGATATCTGGCTCTATATTACATATATATTAACAATTTAAAATTACCACAAAATATCCAGAATTCCAGTGAAATACGTATCCAGTTCTTTTCTGTATTCTATTGGTTACTAACTGGCTTTGTGAGATTCGCTGGTCACTATATATTAATGAATCATTTTGTACAATTGTCGTTTTTAATCTTTCACTTTTTTCCTGTATTTATTAAAAAGCCTCAAAAATTTTAACATATATCGTTTGTTATAATTGAGTTATTTCAAAAATAGTTCATTTGCAAAAATGTAACTTTGGAATGACAACATTCTTTAAAAACATAAATTGATATTCTAAAAGAGAGCTTTTATTTGTTATTCAGACGAATAAAACTTTTACCTGTAACATGGAAAAGTATTCCAAAATCTCTACATATAATGAGAAAATATGACCTTTTCACTCATTTATTTATCAACGTCGAGCTAAAAACATGCCGTTTGGACAGTTGGTCCTTTTTATGACGTAGGGGCTCACTATAAGAGGATTTAACGAAATTAAACCATAATATGTTGAAAGGGGCTGTCGAGACTTTTAATCTTTACACTATATCTCTGCAATGGTTTCCATCACAAGCTTGAAGTTTAGAAAAATCTCTTCTCTTTGGCCATAATTAAAGTTGAAGATAAGAATTTGGAAAACATTTAGCCCTTAAAGGAGCAAAAACGAGCGTCTAACAGCTCAGTGCAATCATCACAAGTGGAAAATCGCAGTGGTTTAAAATAAATGCTTAAAATTAAAATATATATATATATTTCTTCTTATACCTTAATTACTGTAAAATATTAGGATCTCGTAAAATTTAGCCTTTAAGGTTGTGAAAAGGATGTCTAGAATTTCTACCCTCTCTTCACGCGGAAAAAATTCCAGTGGTTTCTTGTGGAAGCAATAAATATAGAAAAAAAAATTCTCTTAAATTCAAATTAAGGTAAAATATAAGAATCATACGAAATTTAACACTGAAAGGGATAAGGAGGTTTAATAGATCAGCCCGTTTTTTATTGGTGGAAAATCACAGTCGATTTCAGTAGCATTTTGCAACTAATTTGAACAAAGCTTGGTCGTCATCAAAAATGGGAATAAACAGTCTCTGGTCAATTGGTCAAATTAATCAGATTTTCTATCAATTTTTCGTTTTTTTTTTTTTTTTTTTTTTTTTTTTTACTTCTCTGTGCGAGAAACGGGTAGAATTGTTTATTGTAATGTAATTTGAAGCTAAGATTACTATTTAATAAAACTTATTCTATCGCTAGTAAATTAGAACCCAACACAATCATACTAAGGAGTATTGGTATATTATATTTATAATTTTTTTTAATATTAGGTATTATATATTTTTTAGTATTATATTGATTTCATAACAGTAGTAGTATTAGTATTTGATTTTATAACAGATTTTTAAAATGCACCTTACCAATTTTTTATAACTATTTTATGAGAAACTACTTAATGCAAATATTATGGATATACTATAATATATATATATATTAAATATTTTAACTAAACTTTACAATATAACTGTATGTAATGATAACAAGTATTGTATAAAAAAACAGTTTTCAGCTAGTTAAGCTAACAAAAATTTTAAATAATGCCACTAATATTAAAACATTTGTTTTTAATGATCTATTCAATAGTATTAATATAAAGCACAATTCCATATTTACCTCGAATACTTGATAACGTCTCTGCTTCCGGTGTAGTGTCTTTTGATTGCTGAGATTCGTTATATTTATCCAAATATTTTTTTCTTAATAGCTGTAAATAGTTTTTAGCATTGTTTGTGATATCCATGTAAGTTATCTATTGTGTTTTTGTCATACTATGTCACTATATTTTAGTTTATATGCGGAACGAACGTTAAAAATATATTGGCATTTTTTAAATTTGTCTTCTTCATAAATTACTATATTTAGATCATCAATAGAACAACCAAACACACACTTTTTGACCATAGTCATGATGTACACAAACTTTATAACTCAATTATCAAGTTAAAACAATGTTCGATAAATGAAACAATAATATCAATATAACCTATGTAAAAACATACTTAAAAATATATCTCGCTCCATTTATTCGAACTTTACTAAACATCAAAATAGCGATCCTCTGATGCCATAACACAAATACGCATCCAAAGAAAGAAAGAAAAAAAAATATCGTCTGCAAAAAATTATCACATATCATGTATATTTGTCGTTTGATGGTTAATTATTCCTTTAAATAAAATTGATATTGATGCAGAAATAATAGCAAAATATAAAAAAATCAAATTAAATAATTGTTTTTAGAATCCCAAATATAAACTCCAAAAAATTATTTCTCTACGTTTATTTAATAAATTCAAATAGTTTTAAATCTCATAATGTGTCTCGTTTATTTATTTATTTATTTAAAATTATAAATAATCAGTCTACGCGTAACTCTCAAGCACGTCGAGCGTTTACTTAAGGGAAATCGAGTTACAGAGCACATTTTAAAGGCATCTACCATGCCTTTAACCATTTCTTTTTTGTCAGCCATATGGTGCATTAGATTTCTCTATATATAAGTATTAAAAAACAGCACTTGGAATCCATGTACCTTATAATTTTTTTTTATGCATCTTAACGGCACTTTAGCGCCGTCTGCCGACATGTTAGTCTGTAACAAACTGGCAGCCAAAATTTTTCCGTATTTCTTAACCATAAAATAAAGCTTTTACAGTTATCAGAATTCCATGTAACCTATGATTTTTTTATGCATCATAAAGCCACTTTACAGCCGTCTACCGGCACGATAGCCACTAACAAACTGGCAGCCAGAATTTTTCCATGTTTCTTAACCATAAAATGAAGCTTTTACCGCTATCAGAATCCATGTAACTTATGATGACATTTTTAATGTTGCGAGCACTTAGACTATAAAGAAAAACAAGTCCGCACACCTAAAATCACGAAGCCGCGGTTTTGATTCGCTAATCGGACCACAAATATAACCAATAAATAGTTTCCGCACACTAGAGAAAGAATCGCGGATTCTCCCGAAGACACTTGCAGCGGGAAGCAAACTTTACAAGGTGCGTTGAGCCAGGAACGAACGGCTGCAAGGCGATGAGTGCAAAACGAAGTATATTCGCATGGGAATTAAAGGAGGTAATGTACACTAAGCGACCAAAAAAAAAAAAAAAAAAAAAAAAAAAGCCGCACTTGAATATTTTCCTTTTTACCTTCTGTAACCGCTAATTTTATTTAACGAGGCCACGAAAAGTATTAATTTTTGAATGAAAATCAAAAAAATATTTTAATACGTGAGATGGCAAAACAATTAAATGTTAACGAAACATTGTTAAAATGGTATTTAGCAAGATATAAGAGTTTTTTGCCGTTTAAACTGAAAATTTGTCTTTAGGCGGCCATGTTGCTCATCCAAGCGAGATGACCGTAAGTTAAAAATCCATTGCTTTAAAAATCGGATTGTATTACACATAGAATATAAAAGAGATTCAGAAAAATATTTAGCAGCATAATGTCTCTAACTACCGTGCAGCAACTGTTAAATAAACCAGGTTTAAATGAGAGAAAATAAAAAAAATCCATTCTTAGTGAAAAGCAATAGGAAAGCGAGACCTCAGATGGCTAAACAAATTTAAAAAAATGGTTAGTTAATTATTGGGTGAACTGGTTCTCTCTGATGAGTCAAGTTTAACTTATTTTGAGCTAAAGAAAACAAGCAGTTTGACAACGAAAATAAGACCGACTTAATGAAAATCTCAGTTTTAAAACAGTGACACATACTCGGTACATTATGGTACGGAAGTGCATAACTTTTCAAACAGTCGGCCAATTTTTTATGCTTAAAGGATCTATTAACTCGAAATGGATAATTAACTCGAAAATGGTGCCTGACCGACAATTTTGGAGGTATTTTGGACATATATGCAAACAGCATTTCGAGATGATTGTCGCACACTTAATTTTAATTGAAAATAACTTATGCCGATTTTACTATTTTCAATTTATTCTTCTAATAATATAATCACATCAGTTAAGATTTCACTTTCAGAAGAGCTCCAGGAAATAAGTGTTTTTCCGTTCCTATCATTATTCCTCAAAAATTCTAATAAAACAATAAATACAAAAACCAAACTAAACCGTTTTTCTATGGTCTCCTTTTTAATTTATAAATTGAATATTATATTAATTTTAATAAACCATGGTATATATTATTTTAATTTTTATTATATATCTTTTTTTTTTTTTTTTTTCATGCTTTTAATCTCTTTTTTTTTATTTACTCTTTATGATAATTCTAATTTAGACGTTCAACTATTTTGGCTAAGAAATTATCCCGCGGATTCTCTTCGCTATGAATTTTCCTCACGGACGTGACAATGATAATTCACCTTATTACGCGGCGTCTGTGTGTTTATTCATTTCAAATTGTCAGAATTTCCAATCCATTCCCATGAGAACCTATAATTCTGTAAGTAATAATATTTTTTCCACTTCAAGTTAAACCCCACAAAAGATATAGTAGAATTTCTTCTTTACTAGACATGGAAATAGTCCTAATCACGATCCGCTCAAAAATGTTTCGTCTATAAAAATGCGGGGGAGAGAGGAGAGGATTCGAAATTGGCAGCCTACAACTCTGCCAGAACTATAAAAAGTTTTTTGTAATATTTGGCACATTGAAATTTCTGAGATTAAAACACCGTATAATACTATGCAAATTTGCATTAAAGCAGTAATTCCATACAAAGGTGGAATTAACCCAATGCAGAATACATATTTGTAATAAAAAGTTGCCTAGATCTAACAAATAAATAGTTTAATTTCATATATTAAAATAGAACTTGATTATTTCATATAATAAATCATAGTAGAATACAGATTCTTATAAAGTACTCCGTAGAGTGTAATAAAGCGAATTATTATATCGAATATGTACATATGTATCATTTCAACCCTTTGGTTTTATGCAAACAAAACAGTTTTATTTGTTTCAACAGTTTTATTAGTCTCTATCCTGTTTAATCACGTCACAACACTTCAAAAATATTGATATAAAAATTCCTATATGACAATAGCATAGATGTCAAAATTTTATTTATTCTGGAGTACTTTTTAGCCCCGCCTTTTTTCCATACCACTTATTTTTAAAGGATAAAATTGCCTGATTTTATGGAAGTTATATATTTCATAAAATTTTTCTATAAATAAAGGCAGGGCTAAAAGTACTCCGGAATAAATCAAAATATTGGCATCTATGAAAATAGCAGTAGCAAAAAAAAAAAAAAAAAAGAAAAAGTCGGGTGTTTCCCCCATCTCCGAACGTGTAAAAGGGGACATGGAATACGAGCCATATAATTAGCTGTAAATATAGCTGCCAACATTTTTATTTTAATTCGTAACATTGTTAGGCAGTTACTGATAATGTTAAAGAATGAATTAGAAGTCTCTCAGTTTTTAAATCTTTTTGCGCTTACTTCAATATATAAGTTGTAACAACTTTGCTAGAGAATGAACCTCTTGACATACAGCACAGAATTTTATACGTCTGAAAAGTACTATTTAAATTGGCTAAAGTATATTTATAAGCTTTTCCGTTCTTTTAAATAATAATACTTTGATAAAGGTCTACCAATTCATTTATTCTACATGCATAATGTTTTATTCATTTATTTATTTATTTTCAAGTGTGATTTTTGTAAATTATCTACTATTGTTAAACGTAATCTGGTACAACTGACATAAAATCCTTTATAAATCTTTCACCTAGCTCCGCCCATCAAAAATGACATAGTTCGTACAGTCCTTGAAACTTCTTAATTTTCTGCACCACTATTAATGTTTAGCAATTTTTTATATTTAAAATGTCTTAAAATTTAAAAGGAAATCTATTCCATAAAAGTACTGGTGGTAGAATTCTTGAAAAAAGGCGTGCCCATTATGAACTATGAATAGAGAAACAGCTCTTGACAGATACATGAAAATCTGCACATGAAGTGAATGTCGACCCTAACTCGTCGTATGTATACGGGTGAATAAAATAATTAACAGTGTGGGATTTGAATTTATTGATCCTTACGAAACAGATTTTATTTCTATATGCAAAAACTACAGTAATGCTCCGTATTATTTCATACCACTATATCTATCAGAGCCTGATTAAGGGGGAAGCACACATTATCTCCGCTCTCACCGGAATATTTTTACAATTATTTTTTTACTTCATGTCATAGAAATTCCACGCTGTGACGAAGAAATATTTTTTTATAAAAAATGAACGGTGTAAAACAATCCAATTTACTCACCGTTATTAGACACCGGAATTCTTTTAAAATAATTTTTAATGAGAATTTTCTGTTTATTATAGGAGGAAAGTATTTGTTAAAAAATAACGGTGTAAGTATAAATAATGTGTGCTTCCCCCTTAGTCAGGCTCTGGTTTCTATACGTTTTTTCTATTAATCTATTGACGGAAATTCTCTAATGTGGTGCTATGAAGTAATCCGGATGGTCGGCTGCACTGTTATGTGTGAGTAGTAAGTGTTTTAGTAATTTTTTTATGTGAAGCTCGATTATATGTAAAGTGCCATTTATTTTAGTTCTGTTAAGAGCCGAGGTCCATAGTAATGGAGAAAACAATTATGAGTAAGGAAGAGGACAGATGTGTTAATTTTAAATTAATTATCAGGAAAATAGGTGGAAGATTAAAACGAATGGTTACTAACGAAGACGTAAAAAGATACCAAGCTCATTGTAAAAATAATGTAAAAATTGGATCTGTATTTTGTCATAAATGTAGATTGATAATATACAGAAATCCTAAACCTGCGGCATATACTAGCAGTGGTGTTTGTATTGAAGATGACGCAGAGGAAAAATGTGTTAATTGTAAGTTATTTATCGTGAAAATAGATGGTAAATTGAAACGAATGGTTACAGATGAAGACGTAAATATGTATCAAGATCATTGTAAAAATATTGTACAAATAGGGTCTGTATTTTGTGGTAAATGTAGATTAATAATATATAGAAATCCGCAACCTACAGCATCTACTAGCAATGACGATAATATTGAAAATGACAATCACGGCAATGATTTCAATGATCCGGATTTTAAAATGTTTTGCCACAGTGCTTCACGTAAAGAATATGTTGAACTACAAATTAAAAGAGTTAGAGTGACACATATTTACGGTACATTGTGTCAATCTAATAAAGATCTAACTATCGTGCCTCTAGAGGCTCGCTTTCAAGCATTTACAAAACGAAGAATTTTTATTCCAAAAGGAAACAGATGTTGCACTAGCCATTTGATCAAAAAACGGTTTTTTAATGATGAATTACAACTTCCACATGTTTTTTCTAATTACAGTTTGATAGAAAAAGAAGAAGTCTCTCAGTTTTTAAATCTTTTGGCAGTTAATGTGGATTCAATACTATTTAATAGAATTGGTAATTTTTCTGAGGAAGAAATATTTACCTACACTGGTCTGAAATGGAAAATATAATTCAATTACAAGAAATGCTTATTAGTATGAGAGATACCGGAGGGAGATCAGTAATACAAGCATTGGTAGTATTTCTATTTAAGCTAAAAACTGGTAATTCTAACGAGGTAATACAGAAAATATTCGGGTTGACATATCATCAACAAGTATCAAATTACTTTCATCAAGTTATCGAAGCTTTTGAAATGGACATTTTGCCATTTTACTTTGGTATACATGTAAAAACTAGAGAAGATTTAATTACTAATGAAACTTCTTATATTGCTAAAAGTCTTCTTGATTTTGGAAATTCTACTTTAGGTTTAATCTTTGACGGTACGTACATAAGCCATCAAATAAGTAGAAATAATATGTACCAAAGGAAATCTTACAGTGGGGAAAGAAAAAACCACTTTGCTAACCTTTCACTATTTGCACAACAAATGGATATATAGTTGATATAGCCTTTCAACGCAACCTTGAACGATGCATCTATAATGAAAAACTTACTAGAAGAACCCAATGGATTAAGATCACTTCTACAACAAGGTGACTTCTGCATTGTTGATCGCGGTTTTCGTGACGTGCCGAACTATATACAGAGTCAAGGTTACCATGTTCTTATGCGAGCTTTAAAGGCTAATAGAGTCCAACTAACAACAGAAGAAGCAAGTGCATCACGATTTGTAACTAAAATACGTTGGGTTGTAGAAGCTATACATGGCAATATTTGTCAAAAATATCATCTATTACATAATATCTTAGATAACAAACGTTTGCCCGTGGTAAAATCCTTGTGTAAAATAGTTGGTTTTTTAAACAACACTTTCGGAAAAAGACTAAACTCTGATAATGAACTAGCTGATGCAATAATTGTTTACATGAAGGAGCGTCGAAATCAGCAAAATACCATGCAAGAATTAGTTGACAATCGCAACTTCAGTCGAAGCAAAAAACCTTTTATGACATTATCTGCAACAACTTTAATGGATTTTCCAGAACTCACAGAAAATGATCTTAAAATATTATTTACTGGAACTTATCAATTGTCTCAAGCAATATGTTATCTTGCAGAAATAGTAAATGATGAAGATTTAAATCTTGAATATTTAAAAAAATGCGAAAACATTATAAGAGTAAGAGTGCAATCAAGACGCATTAATAGAAAAACATATCATTGCTATATTGAGTACGAATCAAACTTGGATAGTTATAAAGGTATTAAAAGATATGTGTGTGGTTGTGCAAATGGAAATAGAACCGTCGGCAGTTGTGCCCATGTAGCGGCAATAATTTACTATTTGGCCCATGGTCGATACAAATCAAAAATTGTAAAGCCAGCTGAAATATTGACTTCAATATTTGATAAAACTAGTGTAACTATCACTATTGAAGAAAATAGTGATGATGATTAAATATTGATTGTAAATGATTCTTATTTGTAATTTATCTTTGCTTTTTATAATTAATTCTATAAACATAAATTACTTTATACCGATACCTGTACTGGATTTCATTTTTTAAACTATCGTCTACTTATTCTACACTTTTGTAATTTTTGTATGTAATAGCAACCTAATAAAGAAGTAAACTTTAATTTTTGGTAGGTGTCATTTCGGCGGATTTATAGTATAAAACATCATCCCCCTAAATATACTTGTCATTTTTTTCAGATTTAAATCGAGCAAAAATTTTGATATATATATATATATATATATATATATATATATATATATATATATATTTACAAACATTCATAAACAGTTTCAACCTCGATAAGATATTCTATTTCGAACCACTTTATTTTTAGAAAAATTTTCTCCAATATATATCTTCCATTTTATCCTTAAAAAAATAAGTGGTATGGAAAAAAGGCGGCGCTAAAAATACCCCGAAATAAATTAAAATGTTGGCATCTATGCTATTTTCATACAGAAATCTTTATATCAGTATTCTCATAGTAATATGTCGTGATTAAACAGGATAGAGGCTAGTGTATAAAAATAAAGGTAGCAAAAATTAGAAAAAGTGCTGGTGTCAGTCTTTTATTTTGAGAATGTCACACTTGCACACAAGTATTATTGTTAAGTGATTATTTTTTTTTCACTACGTTCTACCAATTTGACCCTTCTGTAATTTTTATATATAATAGCTAACTAATAAACAAATAAACTGTATTTTTTTGGTAGGTGTCACTTTGGTGGAAAGTATAAAAAATCCCCATCAAAAATATACTTATCATTTTCTACCGTTTAAAATCGAGTGAAAATTCTGAAAAAAATATGTATTATGTATTTCATAAACATTTATAAATAGTTTCAACCTCGTTAAGATATCTTGAATAGTTTCTTTTTAAATTAAATTTAACGTTTTAGGTTGCCATCCCCATTACTCCCTAATCGTTGAGGTTAGAAGTCTAACATTGTGTGCAAAAGATGTTTCAGATAAAGAACAATAAATAGCAGGCAAGAACTCTTCATTCGACGCTGGTGCAGTTTTCATATGCTTATCTTGCAATACCCTTTGTCCTTATAGTTATGTTTTTGTATTTTTATATTGATATATTTACTATTGTACTTCATTTATGACTTTAACTGCTTTTTTTATACTTTGCATGAATTCGATTCCAAACTTTAATTTGTTTGCTATATAATTTTGCTTTCACATCTGAAAATTCGGGGTCTAGAAACGTACTTTTGGGCTAAAAATCACACGTTCTGAATTTCCAATCGCTACATGGCGGGAGGGTGGGGGATCTCCCCTCAAGAAGGCCTACGTGTGTTTGGGGGTTTCATTTGATTTACTATTATCAGTTGGTTTATTTATTTTGTTCTTATTTATTTTGGTCCATTTGCTGCATTGCGCACTGGTTTATAAGTAATCTGTTCAAAGATTTTTTTTTTTTTTTTTTTTTTTTTTTTTAATCAAGCTTTATTTCTACTAATTTTCAAGATTTATTCTCTCTCTCTCTCTTACTCTCTCGCTCTCTCTCTCTCTCTCTCTCTCTCTATATATATATATATATATATATATATATATAATTGATACTATTGCAAAAGATTTAGATATTTTTATTTTAAAACTCTCTTACAAATATAGTTGGCCTATAGAAGATTTTAAATTATGGAAAAAGATAATTGTGGATTATTTTAAAAAGGATTTGATATTTTATAGGGGTTACTTTAAAAAGAAAATACATGAAGATTACAATACAGACTTAAAAGAAAACATTGAAAACTTAAAGAAAAAATGTATTATAGCCACCGTTGAATAAGCTGGAAATAATTTTGTAATTTTTTGTAAAGTTTTTTACAAGATGTTACTTACCAAAGAATATTCTAGTAATTGTTCCTAGGAAAAATTAATTGACTCCCCCTTTATTATAAGAAAAATGATATTTGCTTTTGATAAAGAACTCAATATAAATAGAAACAGTTTTAATTTTACATACCTATTTATTAATGTTAAATTTCATAAAAATCCCATTAAATTTCGTTACGTTACTTGCGGTAATTTTGCTTATAATTACAAGGCCGGTAAAAAACTTTTTTATTTACTCAATAATATCTTAAACGCTTTAGAGTCAGACTATAATTGCAGTATCATTAAAAATAATTACCCAGTTTTAAAGAATTTAAAAGAAAATTCAGAAAGTATTTTTACAATTAGGGGAAGCCGGGGTAATAAGAGACAAAAGGGGTAATAAGAGACAAAAATATTAATACAATCTATACTATTAATCTAAATAACTTGAAATAAATGTCTCGTGTTAATTTCATTAAATGAACTCCTCTTGATTTTTTAGGTGATTTTTGAACATAATTTTTTTGTTATTTTTTTTTTAATTTTTCATTAAATCCTTGTCTCTAATAACACCACCTGGGGTAATAAGAGACTAGGCTTGTAACTGTCCAGATATAGCAATGGAAAATCATGTGGGGTAATAAAAGACATCTGGGAAGAATTCTGAATCAGCCAATAGTTTTTAATTTTTATTATTTGCATCCATTCAAAAAATATGTTTTCTCGAAAATTTACTGTCATAAATGTGTTTGTGAAATTCATTTCTTTTAATATTAGGTCCTAAATAATATAATAGTGTACTTAATGATAGTTCTACATAATTAACATAACCTAGGGATTAACCCAAAACATCAATATAATTTTTAAAATGGGCAGAAAATATTTTACGCATTTTCTAAATTGTAGTCGAAAATAGGCAAAAAAAACCCGTATCTTTGAAGTGTATACAAGAGAACAAAATGTTATAAAAGATTTTTCTAGTAATTATAAATGAACTTATTTATTATGTAATGAAGTATTAATGACTAAATACTAACTTACACACATTCGAAACATAAATTTACATAATCGTAACAACTAAATATGGTCTAGCCTAATGAGTAAAACTGCTTTTTGATTTTAAGTAAAAAAAAAAAAATGTATTTTTGTAAACTTAAACTAGACCTAACACTAGGTAAACTCTTCGTAAACTAGTCAGGCAGAATTAACAAGAACTACAATGTGGGACACACAGAAATTAACAGTGGGGGGTAATAAAAGACTCATGTCTCTTATTACCCCCCACAAAAAATAAAAATGGGGTAATAAGAAACATGCCTAGAACATGTAAATAAAGAATGCTTTCAATGTTTTAAAAAATTGTACATCAAAATTCATAGTCTTGGTAAAAAGGTTACACATTAATAAATCCCAAACATCTTACCTACAAAGAAAAATAAAGAAAAATTTAGAAAAAGTCACGAACTTTTAGGGTAAGTTCAAAGTGAAAGTTTTCATTCGTCGTAGAAAACGAATTCAAAATGTGTTATAAACTTCTCAATAAGTGTATTGTAGTAAAGCGTACACATGACACTTAATATTACATATTTTTAAAGTTGTCTAAGTATATTTTTTGGTGGGTTTTTTGACTGTGTCTCTTATAACCCCTGTCTCTTATTACCCGGCTTCCCCTAATACTTATGATTGTAAAAACGTTTTTGGTACTATCCCACATTACTTGGTTCTAGAAATTTTTGAAAAAAATACGAAGAATTTTATCATGTAATACACTGCGAAAAAGTTTACTGGATTAACCTTATTAATTTGTGCATCTTCGAAAATGTTTTTTTTTTAACGGTGTTAATTATTTTTTTACAAATTCTCGGTATCCCGATGGGAAAAAGTTACTCGAGTGCTTTCGCCAACATTTTTTTGTTTATGTTTGAAAGAAAATTCAAAGATATGAAGTTTTATAGGCATATTGATAACGTAATTGCAATAAACTGTGTAGATTTTGCGAAATATGCAGCTGAAATCTGTTCCTTTGATCTTGTCTTAAACTGTACTGACTCTGAAGACCAAACTTGTTTTCTGGATTTAAAAAAAAAAAAAAAAAAAGATAATAACTGGTTTATTGGGATTTATAATAAAATAAAAGATTTTAACTTTAAAGTTTGTAATTTAACAAATTGGTTCTTCTGTATTAGTCATAAAGTTTTAAAAAATATTATGTTCACACAAATAAACATAATTAAAATGATTTGCAATAACAATTTAGACCTGAATCTGTCTATGAAAAATCTCAAAAACATACTAACTGTTAACCGCTATCCCGTTATTTTAACCAATAAGCATTTCCATATTCTTGATGATATTCCCACTTAAGGTTTGTTGTTTAATTTTGGGTGACATTTAAGTGCTCGTAAGTGGTCCTACTAGCTGAAGCGGGTTCCATGTTTATAAAGGTTTTCAATTTTCCATATTCTAATTACTATTCGAGTTTGTCCTGGTATGCATTCATATATTATTGTAATATTTATATTTTTGTATTTTATATTGATGTATTATATTTTGTACTTGATTTCTGAATTTCATTGCTTTTTATGCTTTGTATTATTTAAAATTCGTTTGCTGTATGGTCTTACTTCCATCTGTGAGAAGTTGGGGGCTAGAAAAGTTTTTTTGGTTAAATTACCAGCGTTTCGTCGGAAACTTCTCATTTTCCTTTCCCAACATGGGGGAGCTCCCCTATAGAAGGCCCTCATGTGTTTTGAGATTATATTTTTTATCTGGCTTTAATTATTTTACTTATTTATTATAGTTTTATATTTCCTTTTGCTGCATTTGCGCATTGGTTTATAAAAACTTTCTTCTAGTTCTATTTATTTAATAATTCAAGTTTTACTCCCTCCTATATTTAAAATATTTAAATTTTTTCTTATATATATAATAATAATAATAATAACAGAAGACTTTGCGTTGGAATATTAAAACCCGAATTAACTACTACGTAACAAACGCCAAAGAAAAATATTTGAGACGTATTTTGTTACGTATGATTTGTTTCGATAGCTAAAAGCGTACCGTCTTGGTGGTTGAAAATCCATTTACAGTGTGAGAGACAAGGGGTATCAAGAAATGGAAGGGAGAATAGAATGAAATAGAAAATAATGGCTCCCTTCCATTTCTTGATACCGTCATCTCTCGCACTGTTAATGGATTTTCAACAACCATCTATCGTAAAAATTTTGCAATCTCCCTTCCATACGCTTTCATGTCACCCACCTAACCAATACGTGGCTGCTTTCTATACTTTTGTAAACCGTGCCCTTAATATTTGTTCAAATCCTATTTTATTAAAATCTGAAATTAAATACCTGAAAGCCATTGCAATTGACAGAGGTTATGACCCTTCCATAATAGACAAAGCTATCCAAAAATTACAACTCCCTCGTATTTCGTCTCTACTAAATCAGTCTATTTTAATATCAGTATTGTTTTACCCTATTTTCCTAAATCCAGTCAAACCATAGCTAAAATTCTCAAACAATATGATTTTAAAATAATATTTTCGCCTTCCAATAAACTCACCTTTTCTCAGTTAAAAGATCTCATTGATATGCATAATTCTTGGGGCATTTATAGTATTTCCTGTCAGTGTGGTTTATCATAAATTGGCCAAACTAAACGCAGTCTTAAATTTTGTCTAAAAGAACATATGAATTACGTCCGCAAACAAGAAACCAATAAATCGGCTATTACTAAACATTGCTGGGAGGAAAATCATAATTTTAAACTTAATTCAGCTAAAATAATTTGCAGACCTAAATCCATTCATGAATTCGATTTATTTAAATTTTTCATATTTATAAAAATTTTAAAAACCTTGTAAATTGTGATTTCGCTGTTCCCTATTTGTCTGATTGTTGGAAATTTTACATTCAGTCCACATTTTCTTAATTTTTCTACTGTTTATACAGCTAACATTCCTAAATTCCTATTGACCACACTCACCACCTTTTCCGTAATCCTATTGGTTGAACTAAATTCGGTCCCTCTCCTATATATACGAGCACTTCCCTAGATTCAGTATTCTTTTTGCACTGAAGACGGTATGCTTAAGGCTACCGAAACAGCTGTATGCATCTCAAATATTTTTCTTTGGCGTTTCTGACGTAGTAGTTTATTCGGGGTTATATATATATATATATATATATATATATATATATATATACACTAAGCGACAAAAAAAAAAAAAAGCCGCACCGCAGAAAAAAATGACTTATACATTTTTTATTTGTAATAGATTTAAAATTAAGGGTTGAAACAAATAAAACTGTCTTGTTTTCATAATATTAAAGGGATGAAATTATAACTATGTAAATTTTCGATACAATAATTCGCTTTACTACAGCAAAAAACTATCGTTTTAAACATAATGCAATAACCATACATTTTGTATTCTATTATGATTTATTATATGAAATAAACAAGTGGTATTTTATATATGAAAAAAAAATATTTATTTGTTAGATCTAAGCAATTTTCTCTATATATTATTAAAAAAAAGTTACTTTCACTGGCGGCAATTTTTTTTTGTCTGCGACAGCATTTTCTAACCTTGGGCAGGGTCTTTCGCGTCATGTGAGGTATTAATGAGTTCCGAGTACTCCAAGGCAGATATTTCAGCCGCTTAGAAATTTCTATCATTTTAATTGAAGAAGTTATTAACTAAAAACGACAAGTTTATGAAGGTACTCTATTTGTCATTTTGAAAAAATTTTCTCCCAGTGACGTAGTTCTTCTGTCATGAAGTCATTTTACAGGAGATAATCAAAATATGATCCATGGTTGTACGTAGGTAGGTAGATTGGTTGGCTTTAACGTCGCACCAATACTGCGCTATGGGTAATTGGTGACGGTCTGGGACGCACACCTAGAGTTGTTCCAGAGACATGTCGTCACAATTTTCGAACCTTCACGGATAGGATCACTCTCCGCTTTGGTGATCCCCAGAGGTATAGTGGGGATGGGAACATGGAGGACTTTGCAAACACGACAGATTTTATGTTCACCAGCCACCATTAGTGTACACGACGGTTTTGGCCGACTCAAGTATCGAATCGGCAATCTTCCAATTATTTGCTCAGTGCTTTACCGACTAGGGTACCGCGGCCCGAAGCAATGGATGTAAAAAACAAAGAAAATAAATATCAACTTTTTTCTCTACTTTTAAAAAAATAATCTTCTTACACGGGAAAATTAAAGAGTGATCCATGGTTGTAGGTAGGTTGATAATTAGGTTGGTTGTAATTGACGTGGCACCATTACTGCGCTATGGATAATTGGCGCTGGTCTGGGACGCACCACCTTACGGATATTCCAGAGACATGTCATTACAATTTTGAGATTTCACGGAGGGGATCCCCCTCCGCTTTGACCTTCAGAGGTATAGTGGGGATGGGAACATGGAGGACTTTGCAACATCGACAGATTTTATGTGCACCAGCCGCCATTAGTGTACACGACGGTCTTTGGCCGGCTCAGGTATCGAATCGGCTATCTTCCAATTACGTGCTCAGCGCTTTACCGACTGGGGTACCGCGGCCCGAAACCATGGATGTAAAAAACAAAGAAAATGAATATCAACGTTTTTCTCTACTTTTAGAAAATTAATCTTCTTACACGGGAAAATTAAAATATGAACCATGGTTGTAGGTAGGTTGATAATTAGGTAGATTGTGATTGGCGTCGCACCATTACTGCGCTATGGATAATTGGAGACGGTCTGGGACGCACCCCTACGGATGTTCCGGAGACATGCTACCACAGTTTTGGTCCTACACGAAGTGGCTAGCTCCCCAGTTTCGGTGGCCCCCAGAGGTAAAATTTTGATGGGAATACGGAGGATATTGCGGCCACGACATATTTTACGTGCACCAGATACCATCAGTTTACACGACAGTCTTTGGTCGGCTCGAAAACCGAACCCACAATCTTCCAATTACGAGCTCGGCGCTCTACCGACAGGGGTACCGTGGTCCGGATTTAAGGTTTTAAAAAAGAAATTAAAAGGGTCGTGTACTAAAGCTGTAATGCGATAAAATCATTTTGTAAAAAAATAGAACCGACTCCAATAAGGAACTACTATTCAAACAACTAAAAATGAAAGAAAATTGGCAGAAAATGGAACTGTAAATTGCGCCTAAAAGTATAAAATAATTTCCTTCACCAAACAACCTATAACACTACAATTAATCATAACTTTTGAAGTCGGCGCAAAATTAAATAAAATTTAATTACTTTTTAAAGGTTTGTCTTTAGATCGGTAGCAACAAATGCTGTTGTCTCGAATGATCCACTTTCATGTTTCCTTTATTATTTTATCACTGTATACAATTGGTCCATTAGTAGCATCTACATAGAACAGTGAACATTCTTCACAATGCGGTATTTATGTGTCTACGAAGTTAGAGTTTCCTTTGCAAATTTGGTATAACTTTGATAACTATCATCCTTGAGGACTTTTGGATTTGGCGATCAAAACGTAAGGCAAAAATATACACGCAAGATGTATATTTTCATAATATATATTGTACGATGTGTTGGTTCATATTCTTGATTACTCTCTTGATATACCTTATCAAAATAATCATGATATCCCAAAGAAATTAAAAGCTTGCCAGATAATTTTGCAATTTTTCTTTCGCCAAGTACGTCAGATACCAGCATCTTCGCCAACTTTTGCTGCTTACGAAATCTTATTTGTTTTTTTAAATCAAAGTAGTTTTCGGCTGCGTTTTGTAGGTAACAATGTGAGATGTGTATTTTGGATAGGATTTGATTTTTGTATTGAATAAAGGTATCAATTTTTATTTAATTTTGCGCCGACTTCAAAAGTTATGATTAATTGAAGTGTTATAGGTTGTTTGGCGAAGGAAATTATTTTATACTTTTAGGCGCAATTTACAGTTCCATTTTCTGCCAATTTTCTTTCAGTTTTAGTTGTTTGAATAGTAGTTCCTTTTTGGAGTCGGTTCTATTTTTTTACAAAATATATTATTTTTCTCCTTTCAGTGAAAACTTATTCATATAGCAAAACATCAGAAGTCACTCGACGGCAGTTTCACAAATCACAATTTCCAAGAAAAGTGACATTACTCAAATAATAATATGTCACTGAAAAATTCATGAAATGCACCCAATGTGAACAAAGAAGTTACATCTCCCTCTAGAAAGTTATCTACTCGAGAGACAGTTGAGCCAGTTTTATTCTAGTCAAGTTATTTTTAAGTTGATTTTTCTCAAATGCTGCATTTTATAAGTTGTGTCACTTTTTTTGCCTTTATCGGATATGAGCAAAAAACTATCTATTGAACGAATATACGTTAAATTAAAAAGTCTTTAGAAATGTAAAGAACGCTGTATTCGTAACGGAAAATTCTATTAGGCATATATATTGAACTTTACAGTGAATACGTGTCACCCGCTTCACTGGAAATTGCGCAGCGTAAAGTTCAAACAACGAGCAAAATATGCATTGCAGATGACGGACAGAAGTTTCAACTTCCATACTGCTTTTACCAGTGTACCTGCATGCTTTCAGCAGTTAGAGTGAGAACAGACTTTTGTGAGTATACTGTAATTTGTTTGTATCTTAATGAAATCATAATGAAACCTATTTCAGGCCAAGATCATTACGACAACAAAAACAAATATTAAAATTAAATCATCTCTTACGAAGTTATAAGCTAACAAATTTCAACAACAACAACGAGAAACATAGTTTGTATTGAGAACCTCTTCCTTTATGAAGTCGGTTTAAAACATCTATGCGTTAATCGATGTGACCGCTTACAATAACCATACATTGAATTTTACATAGCATAAATATCACCCGCTACGCTACAACATATGCAATTTCGTTCAAATGTGCACAAAATAGGAAATTGTGAACAAACAAATGCACGTTTTAAGCGTTCTGTTTTTAGCATTAATGTCTAAACTATATTTTCGTACTAAATCGGTGATACTCTTCAGCTTTGTAATTCACTTTTCTTTAGAACCATTTTCGAGATAGGAACACTAACTCCGCTATTTTCCACCAGGTGGCGCTGCAAGCGGTTTTACCTTGTCCTGCATGGCCACTTTACTATACTTACATACCATTTTTATCACTATAGCGGCAGCCGTTTAGCAGTTAAAAGAGTTGGGACTTATTTTTTTGGGCACCCTGTATTTTCTTTAGATCGCAAAGATATTACAATAGGACCTATTTTAGACCAAGACCTTTTCAACAAAACAAAAATTATCAAAATCGGAGCATCCGTTCAGAAGTTATGAGCTAACAAGCATAAAAAAAAAAAAAACATACGGTTTGAATTGAGAACCTTCCTTCTTTTTTGAAGTCGGTTAATAAAAAAAGGTCTAGATATTATGATTTTCTTTCTATTAATATATACAGTCGGTAACAAAAGTATCCGAACACTAGCAAAAATTCCTATATAAAAAAAAGTTGAGTTAATACTGTTTTGTTACATAAATCGATTTCGAATCATTTTCTTAGACTGACTAAGAACAGGATTCGACATAGATTTTTGTAACAAAACAGCATTAACTCTATTTTTTTTTATATAGGAAATTTTGCTAGTGTTCGGATACTTTTGTTACCGACTGTATATATATATATATATATATATTATATAATCCAATTTGACATTGAGTATGAGGATTTCCATAATGATTTTCTGCTTTTGTCTTTTAATATGCACTATTAATATTCCTTTTCAGTGAAAGAAAGCAGCGAATATGCGGGCAGAGTTCTGCATGTGTTAATAAGCAAAGTGAGTCGGGGAGGAGGCGAAGCCTCTTTTGGGGGTTGGTGAGCGCAGCGAGCAGGGGGCAGAGCCCCCTAGTATATTAAAAAAAAGCATTCTGTACTGGGTTAATTCCACCTTTATATGGAATTGCTGCTTTAATGCACAATGACATAGTATTGTACAGTGTTTTAATATAAATCTCAGAAATTTTAATGTGCCAAATATCACAAATAATTTTTTCTAGTTCTGGCAGAGTTGTAAGCTGCAAATTTCGAATCCTCTCCCCTCTCCCCGCCTTTTTATAGATGAGACGTTTTCGAGCAAATCGCGATTAGGACTATTTCTATGTCTGGTAGAGAAGAAATTCTACTATATCTTTTGTGGGATATAACTTAAAGTGAAAAACATATAATTACTTACATAATTATAGGTTTTCATTAGAATGGACAGAAATATTGACAATTTGAAGTAAATAAACTTACCACAGACTCCGCGTAATAAGGTGCATTATCCTCTTTAAATTCCTTTTGCGGGAATATCCAAGGTACCTCCAAAATAGTCGGTCAGGCACCACTTTTATAAGGACTGTGTTTTATTTCGGTGTGTATTATTACCTTGAGCATAAAAATATGCCCGACTGTTTGACAAGTTATGCACCTCCGTACCATAATGTACCGAGTATGTGTCTTTAGCTTAAAATAAGTTAAACTTTACTCATCAGAGAGAATTAGTTCAGACCAATAATTAACTAATCATTTTTTTTTTTATTTTTTAGCCATCTGAAGACTTGCTTTTCTAATTCCCTTCACTAAGAATGGATTTTTTTGAAATTTTTTGTCATTTAAACCTGCTTTGTTTAATAGTTTCTGCACTGTAGTTAAAGATATTATTTAGTTAAACACTTTTTCTGAATCTCTGTTATGTTCTACATCTAATACAAACCGATTTTATAAGCAATGGCTTTTTAACTTACGGTCATCCCGCTTGGATGAATAATGTGGCCGTCAAAAGACAAATTTCCAATTTAAACGGCCCAAAAATTTTATATCTTGCTATTAACCATTTTACCAATATTTCGTTAATATTTAATTATTTTGCCATCTCACGTAATAAAATATATTTTCATTTCCATTCAAAAATTAATACTTTTTGTGGCATCGTTAACTACCTTATTTTTACCATTTTTGAAATTATTTCGAAAATTACAATTTTTCTGACAATTGCATTTTGTTTTTAACACTGGTCTCTGTGCTAATGTGTATGTGGAGGACAATATAATAAAATCTGATCGAAAATTTGCTTGTTAAACAATAAAATTGGCGGTTGTCGAAGGTAAAAAGGAAAATATCCAAGTGCGGCTTTTTTTTTTTTTTTTTTTTTTTTTTTTTGCCACTTACAAGGAGAGGTCACAACATGGAAAATTCAGATCGGGACGAAATTGCGCAGGATTGTAGTATACTTTGAGGGTAACAACATATTAAAGCAGTAGGACCCACTATCCACAAAATTTCGAGAAAAAAGCATTTAAAGTTTCAGTAATCTTTAAATACAAGTTATTTCACAAGCGAGTAAGCGCCTCAGTGGTGTGATCCTAAAGCGCGAGTCTCCCACCCAGATGACTTGGGTTCGAGGCTACCTACGGGACTAATTTTTTTTTTCTTCTTCTTTAACTTTTTATGTAATCTTAACTTTTTATTTATTTCTTTATTTCACAATTCAATTCAAAATTTTAAAATCTTAATAAATATTTTTTTAATTTTCTTGAGTATAAAATAACTTTTTCTATTTTTAATATTTATAACTTAAAAATACACTAAATTTATATAACTTAAAAAATAAATTTTAGTTTTATTTTAACTGTAAAATAAGGTAAAACTAAAGAAACTGTTTTTAATTATTTATATAAATATTTAATTTTATTTAAGGTATATATTTAATTATATATTTAAATTACAAAAAAAAAAAAAAAAAAAAAAAGAGAGAGAGAGAGAGAGAAATGGTGATTTTAATTGCATATATAATTACTATCCAAATTAAATAATTACTTCTCCAATCAATACAGTTTCTTGAAAAATTATAGTATATGATTACGATGCTATTATATTATTACAGATAAAGAAATGTTATCTTTAAATGTAGATTTTAAATGTTAATGAACATCATTTCTTTTTCGATAACGACTTCCTTTTTTCTTTATCCTTCTGTGCACAAAATAAAATTACACATGCCCTTTATTATTAACAAGCTAGAAGTGTTTACGTAATTTATACACATTCAAACCAAATCAGGAAGCTCAAACCAAGATTTAAGTACACCTGCTAACTATTTTACACTTTGTTTACAGCTCGCTTATTTTTTAATTATTTAAATATTTGTCTGTTTTTCTTTATGTTTCTTATTTAGGGTTTTGTAAAACAAAACTTTACTTTTTAAGTTATAGAAATTTATTGTATTTTTAAGTTATAAATATTAAAAATAGAAAAAGTTATTTTTTACTCAAGAAAATTAAATAATTTTTTATTAAAATTTTCAAATTTTGAATTGAATTGTAAAATAAAGTAAAATAAATAAAAAGTTAAGATTACATAAAAAGTTAAAGGAATAAAAAAAAGAAATGTAGTCCCGTAGGTAGCCTCGAACCCAAGTCATCTGGGTGGGAGACTCGCGCTTTAAGATCACACCACTGAGGCGCTTACTCGCTTGCGAAATAACTTGTATTTAAAGATTACTGAAACTTTAAATGCTTTTTTCTCGAAATTTTGTGGATAGTGGGTCCTACTGCTTTAATATGTTATTACCCTCATAGTATACTACAATCCTGCGCAATTTCATCCCTATCTGAATTTTCCATGTCGTGACCTCTCCTTGTTAGTGTATATATGTGTGTATGCATGTTATAAAACTGAAACACCTCGAAGGAATTGTCGGAAATTATTGAGATTTATTCCATATATTACTGGTACCTATACTAATAAATGATCATATTTACAATAAATAAATAAAAAATAAAAATAAATAAATAAATAAATAAATAAATAATAATAAAAAAAAAATCAGTTATTTGTGTGATAGCCACTCTAAGATATAAATCTGATATACGTCTTGACATGATCTTTGGTGAATGATCTGGAACATGAATGATCCGGGTGTCGATGAAGTGATATTAATGATATGGTATGGCGTTTATATATATTACTTCTTGACATTAATTCTCAATAACTAGATTTTAATGCTTTAACATTTAAATTGGTGTACAAATTTTTAAATTAAGATTTTTGTAAATAGAGTTTAAAATAATATCGATGCGAAGCAATATATGAATTTTAAATTAAAGAAATATATTTAATAGAAAAAAATACTGTTTTAAAAATAAGATGAGAAAAAAAATATTTTCATTTATTTTTACATATCCAGCATAAATTCGTTTTTTTTTTATATATTAATTATTTTTTATTTTCCTTTGTTATCATTTTTTTAGTTCTTTTATGGTATTAAAGTAATTCATGCTATGTAAATATATAAATTAAATTAAAAAACTACTTTTAAATAGAAATATGATATATTATAAAACAGCTAGATAAAACGCTTTACGATATACTTAAAATTAAATCAGTAATTATAACGAGACTTTATATATATATACATAATTTGTCTTGCAACATTCTATTTCTTTCTAACACTTTTTTTTTTTTTTTTACATATTAAGAGGATTTTTTTTTTCTTTTGCAATAGGTTGAAGAAATAAATAACTTCAAGCTATTTTTTTTTTAATATATAATTTTGAAAATATTTTCTTTATGTTGAGATTATATCAGCGGAAAATTTAATTGTTACCTTTAGAAATCTAATATATATTTTTTATCTCACGTGTAATTTCATTTTTACATCCATAGCACCGTCATTTCCTCTTTTTTTTCATTTGCCTTCAAGAAATACTTAATTAAAGTTATGATTATAAAAAAAATGAAAAAAGAAGAAGAAGAATACTTTAAAAAAAAATCAAGTTCAAGTTATTTTAGAATTATGTACTTCTTTTACATTGTTGAGATTTTGAATTAAGAATATATATATATAATTGCAGTAAACTTTTTCTTTTTTTAGATAAATTGATTTATATGTATATATATATATATATATATATATATATATATACATAATCAGATTTGTGAAAATTGCAACGCCATGAAAGAATCGTCAGAAATTAATGAAATTCATTTCATCTATTACTGATGGTGGTACAAATAAACGATCAAATTTACAAACAAATAAAATAAAATAAAATCGGAAATCAGTACTAAGCACTAATACTTGTACATGTTTTGATATTGAATGATATAGATCTTGAATGAAATCTGGGGGCAATGCATTGCAGTTGCCTTTGATTCGACGCCGAAATCCAGTCTTATTGTGTGCACCATTAGATGTACGAGCGTGTCGCCGACCAATGATATCCCAGGAATTCTCAATGAGCGACACGCAAAGGAATAAGCAGCACATGGAAGAATAGGAGCCTGTTGTGCACCGAAGAAGATTTGTGCAGTTTGAGAAATATGTGCACAGGCATTATCCAGCAGAAACACTTTGCCCGGGTTTCACCGAAGCAAGGGTTGGATCTCAGGCAGCACGATTTCCTTATGTAGTGATCATTGTTGAAGCGGCCTACAATTTGCACTAGATAGAATCAGCAATTATTCTTAATAGCTCCACACCAAGATGCCAGGCGGTTGTTCGGCTTGATAAACACTGCGGAAGTAGTCGTTCCCTTCTGTAACGTCTGACGCGTACTCTTCCATTATTTTACTCCTAATTATAGTAGAATTCATCGGAGAAAAGAACTTCTTGTGAGATTGCACGGAACACCTAGTGTTGTTGAGTCCACTGAAGTCAAAGACGACTGTGATTCAGCAATAGGGAAATCCTGCATTGAGTAAGCCTCTATGCAGATTACCTGCAGCAGTCCATGATGCGGCAGACTGCAACGAACTGTGGATCTAGACAACAAAACATGTGTACCTGGCTCCAACTTTCAGTTTACATGCAAGATTGTACGGTCCGTCACAGCCACGCAGACGAAGCGTTTCTCGCCAGAGACGTTGTGATCCTGCGTTCCATACTCCCATTTTTCTCCTTGTTTATTTCTCCTCTGTTCATTTCTTTAGACCACGCGTCACGATTGTGGCATTAAACAGCGTGCTGGCTGCAATTTTTTATTACGAAAAACACCCTCCCGCATTCTCGCAGTCTGGTCTCATACGAACTTCGTTAGTTGTTGATATAGCCCCCTCCGTTTTGGATGAGATATATTAACCGCTAAATAAACGTTCACCGCAGACAGAATACGACAGATAGACGGATCTTTACAGTATAAATTCCTCTTCACAATCCTTTATATACATGGAACAAGCGGCTGATTGGGAGCCGTTTCTTGTTCCATGCATGCGCAGTCGCCATATAATTATAGTCATTTGCATGCCTTACTTCACTGTACATTTTCTTGAAGTCTGTTTTAATTTGCATATTTTTTGTTTAGTGTTGCAAATTTCATAATCATAATTATATATATATATATGTGTGTGTGTGTGTCATTAAACTGGTTGCGAGCTGCAATTTCTTATTACAAAAATCACCCTCAGAAAAACCGATATTGTGGCCTCATACGAAATCCGTTAGTTATCAGTATGGTCCTCTCTGCTTATGATGGGGCATACTGACCCATATATAAACGTTTACCACAGACACAGCACGACAAAAAAACGCATCTTTACAGTATAAAATCATCTTTACAATCATTTACATACGTGGAACAAGTGGCTGATAACGAGCCGGTTCTTGTTCCTGTCATGCGAAGTCACTTTTTAATTTTAATCTTTTACATGTCTTACTTCACATTAAATTTTCTGTATGTTTGTTTCATTTGGATAATTCCTTTTTAGTTTGACAATTTTCCCAAAAATGATTATATATATATATATATATGTGTGTGTGTGTAGGTATGTAAGTATGTATATATGTGTGTGTTTTGTACTACCGTATTCAGATAGGTAGACTTCCATGAAAATTTTTATTTAAAAATCATTTAAATAAATATATTTTTTTTAAATTATGAATTTAAATATTGAGAAGAAAAAGTAGAAGATATTGTTTAATTTAAAATGCTAGGTGGTCATTTCTCTTTCAAACAGAGTAGATGGCCACCGAATATAAGAAAGAAAAAAATTAGTAAAAATACCAAAAACATAATAATAACACATTTAATTTAGTTAATTATCAAAAACATATAGCGATTAGTAAACTTGCAATTATATTACGAAAATGAGTGAGTAATTTTCGAATAAACAAGATTTAAAGTATAATTTTGATACTTCTCTATTCATAAATTTTATTTTATTTTTTATTATTCTTTTTTTTTTTTTTTTTTACAAAAGCCTTGATATTTTGTACAGTTTCCTGGAACTAATTCATCCACATTATCCATTTATCCAGTCATTCAATTCTGTTACCTCAGATTCTTTAGAATCTGACAATTTGAAATGTTTTTCAATTTCTTCGAAATTGGAAATGCCGTATTTTTGTTTGTTTTCTCGATTCTATATTAAACACTTTTTCACGGTTTTAAGTTTATTTATAAACTTTACATGTTTCTGGGATGGAAGTTTCTGAAATTTTTGAATATTTTTTGTGGATGTGAAAACTATAACTACCTGTCTGATACCTTTTTTAACTGTTTTTTCATGGATACATCAGGAACTGGTACAGTTTCATTAAGTTCTGTTGCTGATAGTACATCATGAGTTACTGATTTTTTTAAAGGTGGTTATTTCTCATTGGTTATGTGACCGTATCTCCATAAATTGAAGGAATAAGTCTCCTGAATTGTCTTTCTTTTAAACTTAATAATTTTGTGCCAGCTGTCGCGTGTACGTGCCAGCAAGAAACGCAGTCATTTCCCAGTCGGCACGGGGTTCCAAAGCGTTTTTTCGTTACCCCGGGACACTAGACACTTGTGACACAATGTCCGGGAACGTTTTCAAAACGTAATTATTTGCACAGAGTTGCATTGTATGTCAAAAGCATTTAAGATATTGATCCACAGGATATGAGGGCGCTTTTACCTCCCGTCGTGAAAGTGTTAAAAGCAAAGATTCGATTTTATACGTGTCTTAAAAGTCAGTATTGTAAAAAAAAAAAAAAAAAAAAAAAAAAAAAATGCGACAAATGTATTCTAAAACATTTACGTACATAACTAAACAAAAATATTCTACCACTAAGTTAAATACACATTAAAATTTCTGTTATATTTTTATCATCGAAAAACACAGTAACAATCGCAATAAAGTACTCGTTGAATTATTTCCTACGAAGGACATTTACGTTGCCATCTATTATCAAGTTTTTAGAATATTTAGACACTCCATCTATCTTAAAGTAACCCTAAAACTATGCGCTTGCTCAAAACACATTTAAAAACATTTTTGTCAATCAAAAATTAACGTTATGTTCGTACGGGAATGATATATCGTCTTTACATATGTCTATTAAATTTAATGTTTCATTACATTTAAAAAGGTTTATCATTGTTGTTGTTGTTATACAATATTCAATCATTTGTCCAAGACCTTTAATAGGAATGGCCAATTCGTTGTTTTAAGTATATACATCGGAAACAAAAAGTAGGTAATTAAAATAAAATTTGCTAGTTTCATTTTTTACCAGAATTTATAATTCTAAAATTAGAATATATATATATATATATATATATATATGTTTTCCTTTTATATTCATGCACCAAAGTGTTTTTAGAAAAATTGACAAAAAAAAAAAAAAAAAAAAAAAAAAAAGAAAATCTGATATTTCGTAAAGTGATAATTTAATTAAATTATCACTAATTAATAATATCACTAATTAATTATCACTAATTAATAATTGATAATTTAATTAAATTATCCCCCTAATTTTTAGTATACAATCGACAGCAAAATTATTGAATCACTAGCAATAATTCATACTTAAAATATGGGCACCTAATATTGTTTTTTTAAGTAAATATTTATCGAGTCATAAGCTTAGTCTTATACAGTTTATAAAAAAGTGCGTTGATGTTAAAAATTAGCGATCAGAGAATATATATATATATATATATATATATATATATATATATGAAAGTGTGCATGTGGTCTTCAGTAATTTCGCTGTCGACTGTAGTTTTAAAAACATGATAATATCTATGGAATTTATTATTTTACAGATATTAACTACCATATAGTCAGAAAACATTAATTCTTTTTCAAAGTTTTGTTCCTAATTATTTAGAATGTACAGAGATTTTTTGGGAGTGTCAAAATGAATTTTCTATAAGTTTTAAAAATCGCTTTTGCATAAAATGAAGAATATTTTTCATTCATTATTTTCCTTTTAATTATTATAAAGTCCAATGCATAAATTCTACCATAGAATATAATTCTACATTTCCCTTTTCTAGAGATTAGACTATTATTTCCATTTTTAGTAATATATATATATATATATATATATATATATATATATATATTACTATACTTCATTATTCTTAAAGTAAGATATGCCATACCATGAAGAATTATCTAAATAAATACCTGAAATTTGTAACTCCTATAAAACAGCACTTAAGAAAGTAATATCCTTAAATCTTTCAAAATTTATATTTACTCTTCGTTATGTACTTGATGCATTAAGTAAAATGTATCTCAAACATCATTATTTTCAGCGCATAAATAAAAAATAAAATAAAATAAAATAAAATAAAATGGCAACAAAGATTCTGTGAGGTCAATGATACATAAAACGAAAGATTTTAGAAGCATCATTAAGTTTTATTATTTTAATTTTATTTGTAGAAAATTTTTCAGTAAACATTTAGTGCCCTTTCGAAGTAATATTATGCCTAAATTTTATACACTCTGTCCACCTATTTACTTTTTGACGTTTATTACTAAAAACAACTATATATGTTGTTTAACGCAAACAATTTTTTCTTAATTATAGAAATTTTTACAATAATAAGTTATTTGTTGTGATATTTATTTTTTTAATTAAATTTAAATATAATACATTTTCAAATATAACAACTGTTATATTTTTAGATTAATTTATTAAAACTAGTGGTCGCCCAGTGGTCGAAATTCGACCATAATTAATTAAAATTATAAGTTTAAACATTATTAAGGTTCTATTGTCAAAGACTATACTTCTATAATCACAGATTTTGCCAAGGCTACACTGTTAATTTACCTAGTTTTTTCAAAAAATTATATGAAATTTAAATAAAAAAAAATCCAAAAAATGATTAAAATAAAGAATGCCTTTTTTTAATTTTTTTTTATTGAAACAAAAAGACATGCGATTAAAAAAAAAATGCTGTCCATTGAACTTGACATACATATTTCGATAATTTAATTAATGTTACAAAACTTCTCTGTAAACGATGTTTTTTGTAAAAACTCTTTCGTCGTTTGCTAAATGTCCTTGACCATTATATTCGGAAATATAAAATCTCAAACCGTCGAATGATCGAACTCTACTTGCTGCGACATACAATTGCCCATGTGTAAAAACTGGTCGATTCAATAAAATTCCAATTTTTTCGAATGTTTGTCCTTGAGACTTGTTTATTGTCATCGCAAATGCATGTATTATAGGAAATTGAGTTCTTTGAAGGTTAAATGGTAAAGTAGTTCCGGAGTATGTTAAATTTATACGTGGAATCAAAATTCTCTTACTGCTTGCGGTCCCAGTTAAAACTTCGCAGTCAATTGCATGTCGATGCATAAATTTGATGCGCATTCTTGTTCCATTGACTAATGCTTCCTTTGTATTTAAGTTTCTGATCAGCAAAACGATGCAATTAACTTTCAATACTAACTTATGTGGTGGTAAACCACTAATAGTCAAAGAATTTAAAAACTCTACCGGATAGTTATTGATGGCATTGTCATTATCACAAATTATTTTATCATAGCTATGATATGTTCGCTGTTCACCAGGAATTTGATTAAGTATATCAGTATTAATCAAAGTACAATCATCATTTGTAGGCGCTAAAATAACGGAGTTCAATATATTTTCTGAGAATATGTTTTCGGAAATATTTCCATACACCTCATCAATAATATTATTTTTATCTCCTATTAATTGTTGAGGTATTTCGATAACATTTTCACCAAACTGAGGGAATTGTGGGGCTTCATCATTACCAATTTTTTTCAAGAATTCTACAAATTCTATTTCATTTGGTAAGGCTCTCATATTTCGAGTAAATGTAACTTTATGAAAATAAAGAAATTCATGCCAACTTTTGACACAATTTTCAATTAAAGTTCCACGTGATCCATTTGGGATAATTGGTAAGATTTGCCGAAAATCACCGCACAGAAGTATCGTTTTTCCTCCAAATGGTTTGTGTTTATCATTTTCATCGGATAGATCCCGCAGTAATCTGTCTATGATTTTCAACACTTGCAAAGGGCACATAGAAACTTCATCAATAATTATCAATGATGATGAATTTATGTAACGACCATAGCTACTATTTGCAGTAATATTTGCTACAGAATTTTCTAAAATGGGTATAGGCAATTTAAACACATTGTGTAAAGTCCAACCTCCAAGTAATAAAGTTGAAGCTATGCCACTGAACGCAGTTGCAATACAACGAAGATTAAGCGAATTTAATTTGTGAATAATTGCTGTTTGAGTGAATGTTTTGCCACAACCTGCATGAGCGGTTAAACAAAAAACATTGGATCCAGTATTATGATACAAAATTTCACGAATCACTTGATCAATGAGATTACGCTGTTCAATATTTGCAGCTTCATAATACTCACAAAACAGCATCTCTTGCTCTATTATATCAATAGTATTTGCTTCTTGTATTCTCTGCGAGTATGTGGGAACTGGTAAACCAAGTATCTGACCTGATAAATTATGAACATTCAAAATATCATCAATTTCTAATAGAGCTCTATTAAAAGATGCTTCTTCGTTATAAAGTCTCAGAAAATCTTCACTAAGATATACTTTAAATTCATTCCATAACGCTGATGCATTGGCTGGCACATTTATTGCACAAATGTAACCAAATAAATTCCGCATTTGTTTTGGTGTATGTAATTCTTTTGCTTCATTTAAACATTCGCGCCATTCATTATCATTTGAAGCAATTCCGCGAGCATGGCACGCTTTAACAAAAGAAGTGTATATAATTCCATTGTATGTTCTAACATCCTCAAATGATTTTGGACCACAAACATGTAATAAAAGCAATCGTAAGTGGAAAAGTTCGATGTCTTTTGGTGACACTACATACATCCGTGTAATAATTTTATCACCTCCACGGCTTCTCTTCTTTTCGGGAATCTTCCCACGCATAATGCAAAGGAATTTCAATATACTTATATTCTCGTGCTGATGGATCTGATCGATTCAATTCAAAAAATGCTAATAATTTTGTGTGTCTTACATTGTCAATTGCTTGACGTTCTTGCCCTTCTCGAAAGTAAACATTCTGTCGTCGCGGGAAATGAATATCAAGTCTGATGATAACATGTGACTGAAAATGCATTGGTAATTCATAGATGCGCCATATAGCTTCAGTTAATCCAACATAACGACCAATTAAAAAATTTTTAACTTCATTAATTTCTATATTTTGACCTTGTTCATTTTCCCCAGAATCTAATTCAACGGATGCACTGTCATAGCCTTTATACACGTATTTATAAATGTATTTGACGCTTTTGACTGTAGTACATACTTCAACATTTATATGGCAATTAAATTTGGCAAGTAAATATGGATTGTATGGTACAACGTACCGATTGTCAAGGCAACTACCACGAACTTCTGCATGCGTACCATTATCACGCCTTCGGTATAATGGATATCCATTTAACGATTCACATGTAAATTCATTAAATCGTTTTGGATAATCTTTTATGCATTTTCCATCTCTCATACATACAGAATTAGGATTAAGGACACCGCATGGACCATGCATCATGTGTTTTACAACATATTCATGTAATGTCGGATGTGTTTGAATGTTAGGAATCTCCGCAGATACAACTTTATCAATATCGATAGCATTAACAATTTTATCTTGCTCATTTAAAGTGAGTAAAATGTGAGCATGAGGCAATCCTCTTTTTTGAAATTCAATTGTATAAATGAGTGCTTCAACTTTACCAAAGATATTTTTTTGTATAAGGCCCTCAATTAATGCTTTCAATTTTGACTTGAATACACGCACAATAATTTCAGGTCTAAAATTAGCAGTTTCACCTACACCAATATTGTTAACTCTTTCCGGCCAACTTGGATTGCAAGTCATTGTAATAAATAAAGAAGGTTTTCCAAAATGTTGTACAATTGACATTGCATCTAAATAATTCTGATACATATTTCTTGGAGATCCATTGAACGAAGATGGTAAAATTACTCTACGGCCAACATTACTGGCATTGATGTTCGATTCTAAGTAGTCTGTTAAATTGTTGTAAACTTCAGACCTAAGAATTATTTGATTTTGTCGAATGAAATGTAATCGTGAGCCCTCTATTCTCACATACATATCAACTATCCATTGCAGAAATAGCTTTTGTGAATGGTGTAATATGCTGAAATCTTCTCTAATTGCAAGTCGATAGGCTGCATACTGAAGCATTGTTAATTTATTTCTGGGCGCTCTTGAATTAGATATAGTTGGTGCATTATGAGTCATATTCATATGCCACCCAGTATCACCATTTGGAAAAAGTAGTGGATACGCTAAAGGATCTAATGATGAATCCAAAACTGAGATATTTTTAATGATACCATTAACTTTTGAAAATGAAATCATATTTCGTTCAAAAGGTGGCTCACCATCAACTGTACTAAATATTACTGCTACATCAGTTTGAACTGTATCATTGAAACGGCGTAGATCTAAATCATGATTTACTTTAATGAGCATACAAATTTCTTTATTTTGATTTTCAACTCTTTGACAATGATGTTTCATTGCAATGAATGACCGAACAAAAGGATTACTGCGTTCCAATTCGAGAGAAATTTCGCGCATTATGTTGTTGTTACATGTTTGATTAAAACGTTCTTGTAATCTATAATTGATAGCAGTGTCAACATCATAAAAATATAATTGCGCATAACATGGTGAACGACCATGTGCAGCAGTCATTGGACCCGATCTGTGATAAAAAACATCATGTATTTTGAAATGATACACTCCACTTGTAACTGCCTCGGATACTTGAGCTTCTGAGCTAACCATAGCAAATGATGAATTGTATTTGCGAATATTTTCAAAATAATTTTTTGACTTACTTTTTATTGAAGGTTCATTTGAAATAAGTCCATCATACAATGATTTAAAATATTCATTTTGACTTAAGGGCGGTAATATTGCTTTACCCTTATGACAACATGAAGTGAATGCAGTTCTGTCACCTAAAGTGACTTCAGATTCAAAATGTTTCGCATTGCAAAACCTGCATTCCAAATCCATTAATCCACAATCATAACTATAAAAAACTTTTGGAATGACATTTCGTGCACATTTAAATTTATCTGTCAAATTCACTTCTTCATTCTGTATAATATTAACACTATTTGTATGTTCATTACTATTATTATTATGTGTCCGCAAATATAGATTCCTTCTTCTTTGTCTCTCAATCCTTTGTCTCTCAATATTATTAATTGAAATTTCAAAATTTTGGCAACAGTATAAAAAAATGAAAATGCTAATTTTAATCTAGAAATAAAACCCGATAATATAGGCTTTGAATTGCACCTTTGTCGTTTCACAAATGTTCCAATTTCTCGTCTTTGTCGTTGTATTTTTAAAAAATATTAGCATTCTGCACTTCTTCTCTATATAAACTATAAGTGTGCGAAATTTCATAATCCTCCGTCCGCGCAATTTTCGTAAAAAGGGGTACAAAGTTTTTTCTTCACGTATTAATATATAGATATTTTAAACATATTAAAAAGCATCATTAAGTAAATCTAAAAGTATAATTATCCTTCCAATCCCAATTGTTTTCATGCATAATATATATATATATATATATATATATATATTTAGCATATAAGTATTTTATGTAATAAATGAGATATAGTAAGTACAAGTATCTTATATTTATTATATCTTATTTATCTTTATTATATCTTACATTTATTTTATCTTATATTTATTATTATTATCATTTAAAAAAAAAAAAAAGAATCTGATATTTTGTAAAGTTTCTGATATATTTGTAAACCCCTAATTCTTAGTATACAGTCAGGAACAGAATTACTGTAGCACTTGCAATAAATCATACTTAATTATGTGCGCCTACTTTTTTTTTTTTTTTTTTTAAAGCAAATATTTGTCGAGTCATGAGTTTAATCTTATATTGTTTATAAAAAAAGTAAGTTGATGATAGAAATTAGCGATCAATATATATATATATATATATGTGTGTGTGTGTCTGTGCGTGAAAAGTGTGGATGTGCACTATAATAATTTTGCTGTCGACTGTAGCTGTTAAAAACATGATAATATATATAAAACTTATTATTTTATAGATATTAACTTCCATATAATCAGTAAAAATTTCTTCTTTTATAAAGTTTCGTTCCTAGTTAATTAAAATGTACAGATATTTTTTGGGGGTGCCAAAATGAATTTTCCATAAGTTTTTAAAAATCGCGTTTGTATAAATTTAATAATAGTTTTCATTCATTATTTTTCTTCTAATTATTATGCATTTCAATGCGTAAAATCAACCATATAATATAATTCTACATTTCCCTTTTCTAGAGACTAGGTCTTTATTTCCAATTTAATTAAAAAAATTGCTGTGGCTAAGTTATACGTTGAATTATATTGCAGTAAACTATTAAATACAGTCAAATTATAATATTAAGAGTAAAGAGGAAAACGCTGTTGCTGATGTAAAAACCCACGGGATTGAGATTTGGAAGCAATTGATAAAAATTTCCTTAAATTGATATTAAGCACAAATTAATTTTATCGTAAGGTCTTATAAATTTTAATGGAGAAGGGAAATATATTATTCCTAATGCTACTTAGGATAAGAATGCTGAAATAACTAATACATAAATTAAATTCTATTAAAATTCTATTAAAATAACAGTATAAAAGAAGCAGACGATTTTAAACATCAACTTTTATGGATGAGTGAAATATAATAAGTCTAAAGCTATTTTGGATTAAAATGCTAAAATGTCTAACATGTAATTTAATTCTTAATAAAGTTCTATTAAAATAAATGTATAAAAGAAGCAGAAGATTTTAAAATCAATTTTTATGGAAGAGTGATATATAATATATGCTATTATGGATAATTTTATAATAAAACTAGCAGGCTATGCCCGCTTCGCTGGTCACTATTTTTAAATGAATCATTATAATTAGTGAATTCTCAAAATTGCATTCATTATTATCATGTGAAAAAGAAAAAAAAACTCTGATCGGGAAAAATGTCGCACCGGGTCCCCACTGCCTTCGGCAGCGTAGACCCGTGCGTGATGCGCACGCGCGAATGCATATATATGAGCGCCCTAATAATTTTACAAATTCGAAAATATCCGCAATCGATTTGTAAGTATCAAAAATCTCTATGCACCAGTTTTGAACGATCTATCTCTATCTTTATTTTTTTGCCCTACCGCTTCCTCCCCCTTCCCGCCCCTCCCAATAATTTTAAAAATTCAAAAATATCCGCAATCGATTTGTAGGTATCGAAAACCTCGATGTACCAATTTTGAATGATCTAACTCTATTTCTTTTGCCCCTCTGTCCCCCCCCTTCCCGTCCCTTCTAATAACTTTACACTTTCGAAAATATCCCCATTCGATTTGCAGGCCTCTAAAACCTATCTAAACCAATTTTGAACGGACTAACTGTATTTCTATTTGTTTTTGCCCATAGGCCCCCCTTACCGCCCCTCCTTATAATTTTACAAATTCTGAAATATCCGCAATCAATTTGTATGTATCGAAAACCCATATATACCAATTTTGAACGATCTAACTGTATTCTTTTTTTTTTGCCCCCCTCTCCCCTCCCCTCTTCTCGCCCCTCCTAATAATTTTACACTTTCTAAAATATCCCCATTCCAGTTGCAGGCCTTTAAAACCTGTTTGTATCAATGTTGAACGGCCTAACTGTATTTGTATTTGTTTTTGCCCATAGCCCCCCCTTACCGCCCCTCCTAATAATTTTACAAATTCAAAAATATCCGCAATCGATTTGCAAGTATCGAAAACCTCTACGTACCAATTTTGAACGATCTGACACTATTTTTATTTTTTTGCCCCCCCTCCCCTTCCCCCCTTCTTGCCCCTCCTAATAACTTTACACAATCGAAAATATCCCCATTCGACTTGCAGGCCTCTTAAACCTATCTGTACCAATTTTGAACGGCCTAACTGTATTTCTATTTGTTTTTGCCCATAGCCCCCCCCCTTACCGCCCCTCCTTATAATTTTACAAATTCTAAAATATCCGCAATCAATTTGTATGTATCGAAAACCCATATATACCAATTTTGAACGATCTAACTGTATTCTTTTTTTTTTGCCCCCCTCTCCCCTCCCCTCTTCTCGCCCCTCCTAATAATTTTACACTTTCTAAAATATCCCCATTCCAGTTGCAGGCCTTTAAAACCTGTTTGTATCAATGTTGAACGGCCTAACTGTATTTCTATTTGTTTTTGCCCATAATCAAAAATATCCGCAATCGATTTGCAAGTATCGAAAACCTCTACGTACCAATTTTGAACGATCTGACACTATTTTTATTTTTTTGCCCCCCCTCCCCTTCCCCCCTTCTTGCCCCTCCTAATAACTTTACACAATCGAAAATATCCCCATTCGACTTGCAGGCCTCTTAAACCTATCTGTACCAATTTTGAACGGCCTAACTGTATTTCTATTTGTTTTTGTCCCTTAGCCCCCTTACCGCCCCACCCCCCTACCCGCCCTTCTAATAACTTTACACTTTCGAAAATATCCCCATTCGATTTGCAGGCCTCTAAAACCTATCTAAACCAATTTTGAACGGACTAACTGTATTTCTATTTGTTTTTGCCCATAGCCCCCCCCCTTACCGCCCCTCCTTATAATTTTACAAATTCTAAAATATCCGCAATCAATTTGTATGTATCGAAAACCCATATATACCAATTTTGAACGATCTAACTGTATTCTTTTTTTTTTGCCCCCCTCTCCCCTCCCCTCTTCTCGCCCCTCCTAATAATTTTACACTTTCTAAAATATCCCCATTCCAGTTGCAGGCCTTTAAAACCTGTTTGTATCAATGTTGAACGGCCTAACTGTATTTCTATTTGTTTTTGCCCATAGCCCCCCCTTACCGCCCCTCCTAATAATTTTACAAATTCAAAAATATCCGCAATCGATTTGCAAGTATCGAAAACCTCTACGTACCAATTTTGAACGATCTGACACTATTTTTATTTTTCCCCCCCTCCCCTTCCCCCCTTCTTGCCCCTCCTAATAACTTTACACAATCGAAAATATCCCCATTCGACTTGCAGGCCTCTTAAACCTATCTGTACCAATTTTGAACGGCCTAACTGTATTTCTATTTGTTTTTGTCCCTTAGCCCCCTTACCGCCCCACCCCCCTACCCGCCCGTCCTAATAATTTTACAAATTCAAAAATATCCGCAATCGATTTGCAAGTATCGAAAACCTCTACGTACCAACTTTGAACGATCTGACACTATTTTTATTTTTTTGCCCCCCTCCCCTCACCCTTCTTGCCCCTCCTAATAACTTTACACAATCGAAAATATCCCCATTCGTCTTGCAGGCCTCTTAAACCTATCTGTACCAATTTTGAACGGTCTAACAGTATTTATATTTGTTTTTGCCCCATAGCCCCCTTTACGGCCCACCCCCCTACCCGCCCCTCCTAATAATTTTACAAATTCAAAAATATCCGCAATCGATTTGTAAGTATCAAAAACCTCTACGTACCAATTTTGAACGATCTGACACTATTTTTATTTTTTTGCCCCCCCCTCCACTCCCCCCCTCGCCTCCCCCCTTCTTGCCCCTCCTAATAACTTTACACAATCGAAAATATCCCCATTCGAATTGCAGGCCTTTAAAACCAACCTGTACCAATTTTGAACGGCCTAACTGTATTTCTATTTGTTTTTGTCCCTTAGCCCCCTTACCGCCCCACCCCCCTACCCGCCCTTCTAATAACTTTACACTTTCGAAAATATCCCCATTCGATTTGCAGGCCTCTAAAACCTATCTAAACCAATTTTGAACGGACTAACTGTATTTCTATTTGTTTTTGCCCATAGCCCCCCCCCTTACCGCCCCTCCTTATAATTTTACAAATTCTAAAATATCCGCAATCAATTTGTATGTATCGAAAACCCATATATACCAATTTTGAACGATCTAACTGTATTCTTTTTTTTTTGCCCCCCTCTCCCCTCCCCTCTTCTCGCCCCTCCTAATAATTTTACACTTTCTAAAATATCCCCATTCCAGTTGCAGGCCTTTAAAACCTGTTTGTATCAATGTTGAACGGCCTAACTGTATTTGTATTTGTTTTTGCCCATAGCCCCCCCTTACCGCCCCTCCTAATAATTTTACAAATTCAAAAATATCCGCAATCGATTTGCAAGTATCGAAAACCTCTACGTACCAATTTTGAACGATCTGACACTATTTTTATTTTTTTGCCCCCCCTCCCCTTCCCCCCTTCTTGCCCCTCCTAATAACTTTACACAATCGAAAATATCCCCATTCGACTTGCAGGCCTCTTAAACCTATCTGTACCAATTTTGAACGGCCTAACTGTATTTCTATTTGTTTTTGCCCATAGCCCCCCCCCTTACCGCCCCTCCTTATAATTTTACAAATTCTAAAATATCCGCAATCAATTTGTATGTATCGAAAACCCATATATACCAATTTTGAACGATCTAACTGTATTCTTTTTTTTTTGCCCCCCTCTCCCCTCCCCTCTTCTCGCCCCTCCTAATAATTTTACACTTTCTAAAATATCCCCATTCCAGTTGCAGGCCTTTAAAACCTGTTTGTATCAATGTTGAACGGCCTAACTGTATTTCTATTTGTTTTTGCCCATAATCAAAAATATCCGCAATCGATTTGCAAGTATCGAAAACCTCTACGTACCAATTTTGAACGATCTGACACTATTTTTATTTTTTTGCCCCCCCTCCCCTTCCCCCCTTCTTGCCCCTCCTAATAACTTTACACAATCGAAAATATCCCCATTCGTCTTGCAGGCCTCTTAAACCTATCTGTACCAATTTTGAACGGTCTAACAGTATTTATATTTGTTTTTGCCCCATAGCCCCCTTTACGGCCCACCCCCCTACCCGCCCCTCCTAATAATTTTACAAATTCAAAAATATCCGCAATCGATTTGTAAGTATCAAAAACCTCTACGTACCAATTTTGAACGATCTGACACTATTTTTATTTTTTTGCCCCCCCCTCGCCTCCCCCCTTCTTGCCCCTCCTAATAACTTTACACAATCGAAAATATCCCCATTCGAATTGCAGGCCTTTAAAACCAACCTGTACCAATTTTGAACGGCCTAACTGTACTTCTATTTGTTTTTGCTCCATAGCCCCCTTACCGCCCCACCCCCCTACCCGCCCGTCCTAATAATTTTACAAATTCAAAAATATCCGCAATCGATTTGCAAGTATCGAAAACCTCTACGTACCAATTTTGAACGATCTGACACTATTTTTATTTTTTTGCCCCCTCC
Organism: Salticus scenicus; assembly: GCA_963930645.1. NCBI lineage: Eukaryota > Metazoa > Arthropoda > Arachnida > Araneae > Salticidae > Salticus > Salticus scenicus. The sequence continues at coordinate 110,455,577 of OZ005653.1, read as the reverse complement.
CCTCCCCTTTCCCCTTCTTGCCCCTCCTAATAACTTTACACAATCGAAAATATCCCCATTCCACTTGCAGGCCTCTTAAACCTATCTGTACCAATTTTGAACGGCCTAACTGTATTTCTATTTGTTTTTGCCCCATAGCCCCCCTTACGGCCCACCCCCCTACCCGCCCCTCTTAATAATTTTACAAATTCAAAAATATCCGCAATCGATTTGTAAGTATCAAAAACCTCTACGTACTAATTTTGAACGATCTGACACTATTTTTATTTTTTTTTCCCCCCTCCCCTCCCCCCCTTCTTGCCCCTCCTAATAACTTTACACAATCGAAAATATCCCCATTCGACTTGCAGGCCTCTTAAACCTATCTGTACCAATTTTGAACGGCCTAACAGTATTTATATTTGTTTTTGCCCCATAGCCCCCTTTACGGCCCACCCCCCTACCCGCCCCTCCTAATAATTTTACAAATTCAAAAATATCCGCAATCGATTTGTAAGTATCAAAAACCTCTACGTACCAATTTTGAACGATCTGACACTATTTTTATTTTTTTGCCCCCCCCCTCCCCTCCCCCCTCGCCTCCCCCCTTCTTGCCCCTCCTAATAACTTTACACAATCGAAAATATCCCCATTCGACTTGCAGGCCTTTAAAACCAACCTGTACCAATTTTGAACGGCCTAACTGTACTTCTATTTGTTTTTGCTCCATAGCCCCCCCCCCCCCCCTTGCTGCCCCACCTGGGGGCTGAATTTCTAAAATTCCAGAAATTGGTTTTTAGATAGTTGCATTAGCTATATTTTAGAGCAAAAATTTCACGTATATCTATTTTTTTTTTGTTTGAGATATATAGGATTATGCGAAATCACGTTTTACGCATGTGAAATCACGTTTTGCCCCCCCGCCCCCCTTGGGGACCGAATTTCAAAAATTCCAGAAACAGATTTTTAGACATTTGTGTTAGATATATTTTAAAGCAAAAATTTTACGGATATCTGTTTTTTTGTTTGATTTTTGAAGGATTTTGTGAAATTACGTTTTGCCACCCTCCACCCCTTGGGGGGCGAATTTTGAAAAATCGCTTGCAGCGTTGTCTTTCTCGGGTCGTAAACATTAACCGTGCCAAATTTGGTCTCGCTCGGTGAAACGGCCTAGGATTCTATAGCGGACAAACAAACACACACAGACAGACACACACACACAGACTCTGCTCTTTTATATATATAGATGATCTCATCATTTTAAATAATTTTAAATAATCAGATGGCAACAGCTACAGTTATGAAAAGGAAAACAATATGCCTAAGCCAGAAAAACAAGTAAATTTGATAAATATTTTAAAACTTTAAAATAGGATATCTTATGAAATATTGGGCAATTATAGTAAATACAGATATCATGTTAAATAGAAAAAATATTTTAGAAAGATTAATTAATATATTTTAACGAAGTGATGAGACGATTTTGAGAATTTTAGAATTTTAATGGCAATTTCAATTTAATCAAGATGGGAAACATTGAGGATTAAGGTTAAGAATAATTATAAGATTACAAAAAAAAAAAAAAAAAAAAAAAAAAACTTATTATATATCATGTTTTTAAATTTTCTGTTGAAGTGATGATGTCACTAACCGTCTGTGGAACCAAGAAAAATCTTTTCTACGTTAATTGCCCATTGGATTATTTGTAAAAAAATATTAAAAATCGAGGAAAGTTATTTCCCGATTTTTATCTCCATATTTGGCGTAGATATTTAATAGTTATCATGTGCATGCTGCATGCGTTAGATTAAGTTGTTTTTGCTGTAAAAAGGATAAAATGTGAATTTTAAATTTCATAACTCTAGAAAAAATATGACAAACTTTCATATTCGATTGAAAACATAAACATTTCATTTCGAATTATGATATTTACAGAATAAATATCCAACTAATATACTAATTAAAAGGAAAATGATAAATATTCTACCAAAATTTGACCTCAAATTTGTTTTCAAATGTCTAAATAAAGTATCTGATATAAGATACTAATATGTTGCAGCGAAATAGGTTTCATATCTCTCATCCTTGGCGAACAAAAGTATATACATATACAGGGTGAGTTTGACATAATCTTTCAAACGAAAGGAGGTCATAGAACAGCCCATGGGGAGCATAAAAACACCATAGAAACCCTATACTACCTCTAACCGTTTCCGAGTTATGGTAGATAGAAGAAAAATCTGTTTTTTCCATCCCGTCTGAAAAAATCCAAATTTGTGAGCTTTCTGAAAGACTTACACGTAAAACAAGCACATATTTGGAAAGACCAGAAAAAATACTATCGGGTGACACCCTTTACATCAAGATACCTTAATTTGACGGCGAGCTAAAAGCGCTTAAACATTGGCGAAGTTTAAAATCGAGTTGTCACCAAATCCTTTAACAGGCATTTCTGCAAACACCTTTCGAGCTACAGTCGGTCAAATTTACCAAAAACTTCTCCATTCCACAAGCGTTAGAATGAGCCCACAATAAACCATATCGGTGTTCTAGTTCAGAGAAAATTTAGCCTTTTGTTTGAAATACATCACTGAACTCGACGTTCGTTGAGAAGGAGACTCATGGGGAGCCATGGTCGTTCTTCATTTCCTGTCCGCCTTCAGCCTGCTGTTTTGTTAGATGCAAAAAAGAAAGGTTTAAAGACAAACAAGAAGATTAGCAGTTATATTAAGTTTACAAACACAATGGAATGGAAACTAAAGAAGTATGACGTTTCTCACGTCTTTCACAAAGAAATTTGCAAAAATAAAATAAAATAAAATAAAATAAAATAACGTACCTCACGTTTATGATTAAAGCACATATGCTTTCGAAAGAATGTGTGAAATTTAGTGCCGCTGTTGAAATTCGTCACCTCCACACCTGATACACGCCCTTGCCCGCTTACGAACAGAAACCACAGTGGCTCTTAGCGAAAGCTCATCCCTCAATTTTATTACTGCATCATCGAGTCGACTGCTTAAATCTTGCAAACTGGCAACTTCTGTGCGGTAAACTTATTGCTTCAGGAAACCCCAAACATAGAAGTCCAATGGAATGAGATCTGGCGATCTAGGTAGCCAAGGAATTGGTCCATTACGACCAATCCATCGCGGATACTGCTGATTTAAGTCCTGAACGGTATTGGAAGAATGTACATTGGCCCCATCATGTTGGAAAATGATTTCCGATCGTTGGGGTACAGGAATGATATCAAATAATCCTGAACGATGATGATCCAGTAACTCCAAATATATATTGCTTGTGAGATGACCTTGGAACACATGTGGAACTATCAAGCGATCGCCAACCACTCCAACCCAAACATTTAAGATGAATCGCGTCTGGAACGATGAGTTTCGTGTTAGAAATGGATTTTATTGAGCGTAATGATGCCCCCTTATCCCTACAGTCTAAACTCTGACTTTATTGGGAATAAAATTTTAAATAAAATAAGTTGCTGTATTTTCAATAAATTTAAACTTTTTGAAACTAAGGATACCTATAATAAAATTAGAGGTTGTAGAGGGGGTGGAAAAACCAATAAAAAATTGACATTCTAAAAACTCTGGATGTTTTAAACCAAGTTACGATTGAAAATAAAATATTTATTTAATTAAAAACAGAATTTAACTCTAAAAAATAAAGCAATAAAATGGTTTTTTATATACAAAATGGATAATTATGCCTTAAAAAATGATCTTTTTAGAGATATTTTTATCGATATTTTTACTTTCTGAACACTGTAGTGAGGAAATTATTATAATCATGTCGAAAATCCGAATTTGAGATTTTGATGTTTCTACACATTTCGGGGTTCCCTGAATCCGTTTTCACTATTTTTACAATGATGTATGTATGTGTGTGTGTGTGTATGTATGTATGTGTGCATGTGTGTGTGTGTGTATGTCTGTGAGTGAACACGCTTGCGTCTAAACGCTTTGTTCGAATAAGCAGAAAGTCGGTACGTATATTGTAATTCACCATAGTACGAACCCTATTGATTTTGGTAAATCTAGCACTTATAGTTTTTTACAGGGACACCAGGAAAAATTCTTTATCATTATGGCCTATGGGGCCAATTTTTTAAAAGTGCGATAGAGTGTAAACGCTTTATTAATCTGAGCAAAACATTTGTACACATGTTATAGGTCACAGTTGCACCAACTGTATAGATTTTGAGGAGTTTAGCACTTACAGTTTTTTTTTTTTTTTTTTACAAGGACACAAAGAAAAAATCTTTATCATTATGGCCTATGGGACCAAATTTTAAAAGTTCGATAGCATCTAAACGCCTTATTCAGTTCAGCTGAAAATTTATATGAATATTATAAATCACTGTTGCACTAACTATAAGCATTTTGGTGAATCTAGCATTTACAGGTTTTTACAGGGACACAACGAAAAATTCTTTAACATTATGATCTATGGACTCAAAGTTCAGTAGCGTTAAATAAAACATCGTGTAATAATATGGAGAAAAATACTCAAACTCTCTATTATTGTTTTCTCTCTTTTATTTGTTTAACAACTCCTCTTCCTTTACTTTATCTACAAAACTGTTAATTACTCAATGTTCGGAAAGTGGAGTGGAGTCACTCCAGATTTTTAAATATAAAATTAAAGTTTCATATTTAACGGAAATAAAGTTATCATCAAAAGAAGCTCCTATTGAAAACTTGGTTTTGAGTTATAAAGAGAAAATTTTTGACTATATTTTTGACTATATTTGTAATGAATTTTTCCACTTAAAAACTATTGTAATAACAGAATTGGTTACAGCTATAATATAAATTTAAAAAAGGTAATTTGCAATTATAATAAAGTTAGTAAAAATATTGATATTATTGAAGTTAATGATTGTTATTATAATCAAGATTTATATAAAGATTTTAAAGATTTCTTTCATGAACATATAATTACAGGTAATTTAGATAAAATAGAAAATACTACGCTAAGAAATCTGATGAATTTAGGTGCCAATTTCCGGTTAAATTTCTATTATACCAACAGAAATATCATAGCTATTATTGCAAAAGATTTAGATATTTTTATTTTAAATCTCCCTTACAAATATAGTTGGCCTATAGAAGATTTTAAATTATGGAAAAAGAGAATTCTGGAATATTTTGAAAGGAATTTAACATTTTATAGGAGTTACTTTGGAAAGAAAATTCATGAAAACTATAATACAGACTTAAAAGAAAATATTGAAAACTTAAAGAAAAAAATTATTATAGCCACCATTGATAAAGCTGTAAATATTTTTTCCATTTTTTGTAAAGTTTTTTACAAGATGTTACTTAACAAAGAATATTCCGGTAATTGTTCTTACAAAAAAATAAATGACTCCCCCTCTATTATAAGAAAAATGATATTGGCTTTTAATAAAAAACTCAATATAAATAGAAACAGTTTTAATTTTTCATACCTATTTATTAATGTTAAATTTCATAAAAATCCCATTAAATTTCGTTACGTTACTTGTGGTAATTTTGTTTATAATTACAAGGCCGGTAAAAAACATTTTTATTTACTCAATAATATCTTGAACACTTTAGAGTCAGACGATAATTGCAGTATCTTAAAAATAATTAACAAAATTTTATTTTTTTAAAGAAAATTCAGAAAATGTTTTTACAATTAATACTTACGATTTTGAAAACATTTTTGGTAGTATCCCACATTACTTGGTTCTAGAAATTTTGAAAAAAATTACAAAGAATTTCGTCACGTAATAGACTGCGAAAAAGTTTACTGGATCAACCTTATTAAATTTTGCATCTTCTAAAATGTTTTGTTTAAAGGTGTTGGTTATTTTTTACAAATTCACGGTATCCAAATGGGAACAAGTTACTCGAGTGCTTTAGACAACATTTTTACTTTTTCTTACCCATTGGGTCGAGAAAGTATTGTTTTAGGGTCAAATTTTCGAACGTGAGTTTTTGTTATATTTGCATGTTCTGAGGACCCTTGAATACAAAAATCGTGTTTTTAGCGAATGGTCTGTGTGTCTAACTTTGTGTCTAATTGTGTGTCTGTCCGTGTGTGTGTCTGTATGTGTGTCTGTCAAACCGTATGGGGCAAAGTGTACCTTTTTATTTTATTAAAAAATTACAATTTTTTTCAAGATTTTCCTGACTTTTGGAATACAACATAAATTGAAACCATGATTTTAACTCAAAGGTCGATTATCTATAGTAAAACATTGATTATTTGGCCATCCTGAATACGGAACTATTTTTTTCAGCGAATATTATCCAAAACAAACTCTTCTAACTGACGCTTTCTTTTAACAAAAACTAACATTTTTAAACCTTTTTTTTACTTTCTCTTACCCATAAATTAGAGAAAGTATTGTTTTAGAGTCAAATTTATGAAAGTGCGTTTTTGTTATATTTAGATGTTCTGAGTTCCCCTGAATACGAAAATCATGTTTTTAACGAATGGTCTGTGTGCGTGTCTGTTATCAGCATATCTCAATAACAAACAGTAGCAGAAATTAAAAACTTGTTATTATAAATGTGTATCATATAGGATGCTACAGTAAGCTTTTCGTTGAGATGAAGTTAATGGTTCGTGTACAGGAACATCAAAAGTATTCAAATACATTACGTCTATGGGGGAAATTGCAGGTAAGTAGAGTTTAACATCTATAGACTGCACTAAACCAAATGAAACGAACATATATATTTTGTAATAGCGATAGTCAACTGGGAAAAAAAAATTGTGTATGTAGGGGCCTCGCCTACACCCCTGGGGGGAATTCCCGCCCCCTTCGAGGGGAGTAAATTTTAATGATGGGTATCTTTCAGAAGAGATCGCCAATATCTTTAGAACGATTGGTTGAACCATCGATCTGCGATAATTTAAAATAAAGTTATCTTTTTTTTTTTTTAACGTAATATTGAGAATAAATTCAATTTATTTTTGGATATTTAGTGTTATACAACTTGTCTAATACAGAAATCGTCTGCATTTTCATAAAAGATAATTTATTTAAATGATAATATTAATAAATTATATTTTAAAAACAGAATTATTTTTTAATAACCGAATTAAATTATATATAAAAATGAGTGCATTTATGAAACAGAGGTTGAGTGGGGCGGTAGCCCCCGTCACACAGAACTAATTATCATATAAAACTCTTTCGAAGCCTAATTTGAATTGTTTAACATAGGTTTATATAACAGTACTCGTTATCTTACCTATTAATCTGCAACCTGTATTTATAGTATTAAATTTCAGGGTGAGAGAAAATCGCGTGAGTGACACACCAGATTATTTTGTTTATTTTTGAAAGAAAATTCAAAGATATTAAGTTTTATAGGTATATTGATGACGTAATAGCAATAAACTGTGTTGAGCGGAATATGCAGCTGAAATCTATCCCTCCGATCTTGTCTTAAATCGTAGTCACACTGAGGACCAGACTTCTTTCCTGGATTTAAAAATTAAAAATATAGATAATAACTGGCTTATTGGGATTTATGATTAAAGGCAAGATTTTAACATTAAAGTTTGTAATTTAACAAATTGGTTCTCCAGTATTAGTTTTAAAGTTTTAAAAAATATTATGTTCACCCAAATAAACAGAATTAAAATGATTTGCAATAACAATTTAGACCTGAATCTGGCTAGGAAAAATCCTGAAAACATACTAACTGTTAACTGCTATCCTGTTTTTTTAATCAATAAACATTTCAGTATTCTTGATCACAATCCCACCTAAGAGCGGACAATACCTAATCTCGCCGGCAGCCTTGGCCCATGTTATTATATGGGAAAATTTGTTTACATAATTACTCATTACCTAATGAATATTTTTCAATTCTGTTTTCACATTTAGAAAATTCATACGCGTTAAATTAGTACTTGTTTTCCAAAAATTGATTTTTTAAAATTTTAGTATTTCATTTTGCGATTAGAAAATGAGAAAAATGCATTTTGTGAAAAATCGCATTTTTGAACTCAAAATTAAAATGTAAAAATTAAAAAAAAATTAATTTTTCGAAAATGAGAACTCATTTAATGGTTATGAATTTTCTGACTGCGAAAACAGAATTTAAAAATATTCATTAGTTAATGTGTAATTGTAGCAAAAAGTGTTCCCATAGAAAACATGGGCGAAGGCTGCCGGCGAGATTAGGTATTGTCCCCTCTTAAGGTTTGTTGTTCCATTTTGGGCGACATTTAAGTGCTGGTAAACAGTCCTACTAGCGGGTTCTATGTTTATAACGGGGGTGGTTTTCAATTTTCCATATTCTAATGACTATTCGAGTTTCTCCTGGTATGTATTTATATATTCTTGCGTTATTTATATTCTTGTATTATTTATATTCATGTATTTTATATTGATGTATTATATTTTGTGCTTGATTTCTGAACTTAATTGCTTTTTTAGGCTTTGTTTTAATTAAAATTCGTTTGCTGTATGGTCTTGCTTTCATCTGTGAGAAGTTGGAGGCTAGGAACATGTTTTTTTGGTTAAATTACCAGCGTTTCATTCATTTCCCTACATCGGGGAGCTCCCCTGATGAAGGCCCTCATGAGTTTTGGGATTGATTTTTAATCTGGCTTTAATTATTTTGCTTATTTATATACATACACACATATATATATATATATATATATATATATACACGTATTTTTTTTTTTTATTATACTTAATTATTCTTAAAGTAAAATATGCCATAATTTAAAGAATTATCTAAATAAATACCTGAAACTTGTAACTCCTATAAAGCAGCACTTAAACAAAGTAATATCCTTAAATCTTTCAGAATTTATATTTACTCTTCCTTATGTACTTAATGCATTAAGTAAAATGTATCTCAAACATCATTATTTTCAGCGCATATCTTTAAAAAAAAAATTAAAATGGCAGCATTGATCCTGTGAGGTCAATGATACATAAAATGAAAGATTCTAGAAACATCATTAAGTTTTATTACCTTTATTTTATTTGTCGAACTTTTTTCAGTAAACATTTAATACACTTTGGATGTAACATTATGCCTAAATTTTATACACTCTGTCCACCTACTTAGTTTTCGATGTTTATTACCAAAAACAACAATATATGTTGTTTACCATAAACAATTTTATGTTTATTATAGAAATTTTTACAAAAATAAGTTATTTGTTGCGAATTTAATGTTTTATTCTCATTAAATTTAAAAGTAATACATTTTCAAATATAAGAATTGTTATGTTTTTAGATCAATTTATAAAAATTTTTTAAACATGCTAAAAAGCATCTTTAAGTATATCTAAAAGTATAATTATCCTATCAATCCCAATTTTTTTTTAGTGTATAAACAATAAGTCTTATATTTAGCATATAAGTATCTTATGTACTAAATAAGATTTAATAAATATAAGTATTTTTTATTTATTATACCGTATATTTAGTTTTTAAATATATCTCAAAAGTAATATACAGAGCAATAGCAGAGTACGAATTAATGAAGCTAACAAAGCAAATAAGAAATGCTTATTTGCACTCTATATAACCATTGATGGCATTCAAAATCATAACTTTTCAGGAAATAAAGTTATCAAAATTTCAAAAGAAAAATATTGGCCATAATTAATTAAAATACAAATTTTAAACATCAAAAATTAAACTCAAAAAAATCATTTGAAACAATTAATTCAGATAATTTTTTCCAAATATTTTATTTGTTGCGGACGTTCATATCAAAATAGAGTAAAACATCCTTTTATTTATCAACAGGTTCAGTGAAACTATTTAAACTATATATTTTTCGGTTTGAAAATGGATATAGATTATAATAATGTTCAATTTGAAACAGTGAGAGTGTTAAATGTTAAGAAAAATTAATTTCAATATTATATTTGTTATGAAGTTTGTTGCTGCAGTGATCGTTGTTTAGTGGAGAAAGCTGCAAGGAAAAGTAAACAAGAAACGTTACAAAAATGCAGTTGATTGCAGTCATCAGGATGTCTTTATTGAGGATACTCTCCAAAAATATCAGTGATAAGTATTTCCAAAAATTTAATACAGAGCGTTGTATAACATTTAATGATGATGCAAATAATCTAGGGTTAAACGTTGAGACTGTCGAATAAAATGGGGGAAGAAGCGAATGTAATTGCGACTTAGCTATACGATTATTTGAAGCAGATCTCTGTTCCCTTCACTGGAACAGATCAGCGGTGTCGAAGTAAAAAGAGAATATTCAGAAAAAACAGCCAATCAATAGTGCCAAATAAATTCTTTGCTTCTCAAAAATAAATGATATAAATGTTTTGAATTCAGAAGTTCGTTGTTAAAACTTATAGACAATTATTTCGCCAACAAAATAAATCCTTAAAATAAAAAAAATAAATTAATAAAATAAAACTGTTACATCTAACGATTGCACAATAATTGTAATTTTGAAACTAAGTCGTTTTTTAATGATATTATCTGATAGACATTTTACATTTCATTCACTCGTTTGCGCTGTAGGGTACTGCATAGGGGAAGTTTAATTATAACCACCCTGTATATATATATATATATATATATATATATATATATATATACATATATATAATTTACAGTAATATATAAATGACTATTTAAACGTAAATTTTAATTGTGTTTAACCAGTAAGATATGGACGATTACCAAATGGCGTATAAAATTAAAAAAGAAAAAGATGAATTTATTGTAAAATAATATATATATATATATATATATATATATATATAGCTGAACAAACAAAAATAGCAATCGGAAATGAACAAATACGATTAAAAGCGTTAGGTTCATCTCGTGGTTAGAAACGTTTAAGCGACAAATTATCATAAGATGAAACAAAATATTATAATGGAACAAATGGCCTATAAGGATAAAGAAAAGAAACCATTTCAGTAGTGAATATGTATATATATCAAGGCATAGATTTGTGTCGACAGGATGTAGAATGTTTGATTGTGTAGGATTAATAATTCAGTGGAAGCTATTTTATGTTATTCAGCGATGATATCTTCATTTCGATGATTTTTCGCAAAGTCATATCTTTAGGAAATATGTATGAAAGTCGGTATTTGAAACCCGTTTTAAAGGAGAATAGAAGCTTGCACACCATCATCTCTCGATAGTCAAAAAAATCTTAAGTGACAGAAACAACTATTCCAAAATTAAGGAGTGGTCATTGAAGAATAGCATTGTACGACTTCTACAATTCAGAGGCATCTGTGATAAGAGAGAGTGAGAAAGCACAAGATGTCGTCAAATTACAATGTGACTTTTCGGTATCACGTTATATTGTGGCCATTAATGTGCATAAATCTAGTTAATTTGTACAAGATAAATACGTGTATACTTGCTTTTTTGCGGACATTGATTTCTGTGTCGTAATGACCAAAAAACTGGGGACAAGAAGACTGTTGTCGATTTCTATATATGATAATACTAAACTTATTCTGATGAACTAGTCTTTAAATATTTGCATCCAATGAGAAGCAAGAACACACAACATAAACTCCATGATCATCGCGGTTAACTCAAGGTTAGCTTTCTGGTTTCCTGATAACAGACTTTTTTCGAGTCCGATTCATGTAGATTCCCATAACTGTTTGGAACCTTTTTTACGATATGAGTCATGAGCATCAATGACAAAATATATTAGATAAATTAAACCGAATCATAAAATCTAGAGTGATTGCTGTGTAGGAGATGAAGTTATTGTTTGAGTTAGCATCATGTTTGGTAAAAGTATAGATGCCAAAATTTTAATTTTTCGGAGTATTTTTAGCATTTCGTTTTTTCATACAAATTATTTTTTAAGGAAAATTTTTCTTATTTTATCTAAGTTATATATTGGAGAAAATTTTTCTATGAATAAAGTGGTGCGAAGTAAAGGCAGTGCTAAAAACATTTCGGAATAAATTAAAATATTGGCGCCTCTATTAAAAGTAAAGGCTCTCATATCAGTAAAGGAATGCCAGTCATTAATGGTTGGTATTATACCGAGATTTTCATATTTTGTATGAATCTGTAGAGTTACTAAGTTTATTAATTTTTATTATATATTTCTTGACATTTCTTCATTGATTACAATGGTAAATATCACAATCGAGACACAACACAATACACACCATACTATCGTTTGGAGTGCATTTCCGCACACTGCTAACCAAGTTGGTGATGGGTGCGTAAACAGCTACATAGCCAGTCGTCCAATTAGTAATTCTAGGTACAATTTGTGAATAATAATATTTAAACATAAATGTTGTAGAGGAGAACTCCTACAAATTCCTTTCTTATGAAACCGTGGAGGAGTATAATTATTAAGGAAAGAAATCGAAAATATTATGTGCGTCAAATATACAGTGACATATTGTTGCAAGAATACATTTACACGTTGCATTCGAAAGTAATAAAATATGGAATAATTTTCGTCTTTTTATAGAGTGAGCATAAACAGTTTCAATGAACTTTCCTGAACTAACTGAATCAGCCACAGCAAAACGAATAAAAAATTACGACATGTATCACATGTGGAAGAGAGTTTAACTGTGACGTTACTGGATGTGTTTTATATATATAAAGACATTTTTTGTTTTACAGCACGTTTTTTACTAATCAGCTAGCGAGGAATTATCAGCAAATTAGTATAAGATTTTTACAAATCAATTAACGGGGAAATATCAGTAAAATTGAAGAAATATGTTTGTACTGTAAATAAACCAATTGAACAAATATCACATTTTACCATGTTTTTATTAACTTGGATTCTTATTTGTTTGTTTGTTTGCTTGCTTGTATGTATGTATGTATGTACGTTTGTTTGTTTGTTTGTGCAGTACAAATCTTGCAATCGATTTTTATCTAACTTCTAGACTAGCTAGATATTTGAAATTTTCAGGACAACTCACAACACGGTGACAATACATTTTTCTAATAATTTTAGTCAACTATTTCAGGTCCCGCTGCCTTCGGCAGCGCTTATATGATTCGACAGAAAATGTATTTAACTAACTTCCCGACTAGCTAGACATTTGAAACTTTCAGAATAGTTCAGAACACAGTGAAAATGCATTTTTTTAAATACGTTTAGCCAACTTTGTCGGGTTCCTGCTGCCTTCGGCAGCGTTATCATTACAAAGCTTGCAATCGATTTTTCACTAACTTTCCGACAATCTACACATTTAAAACTTTCAGGCTAGCTCAAAACACTGTGACAGTACATTTTTTTAATACTTTTAGTCAACTGTTTCAGGTCCCTACTGCCTTCGGCAGCGTTTATGTGATTCAACAGAAAATTTATTTAACTAACTTCCTAACTAACTAGAGATTTGAAACTTTCACAATAGTTCACAACACGGTGAAAAGACATTTTTTAAATACTTTTAGCCAACTGCCTCGGGTTCCTGCTGCCTTCGGCAGCGTCACCAGTACAGAGCTTGCAATCTATTTTTCCTAACTTCATGACTAGCTAGACATTTGAAACTTTCAGGATAGCTCAGAACACGGTGACAATACATTTTTTTAATACTTTTAGTCAACTGTTTCAGGTCCCTACTGCATTCGGCAGCGTATATATGATTCAACTGAAAATTTATTTAACTAACTTCCCGACTAGCTAAACATTTGAAACTTTCAGAATAGTTCAAAACACGGTGAAAATGCATTTTTTAAATATTTTTAACCAACTGTCTGGGTTCCTGCTGCCTTCGGCAGCGTTACCAGTACAAAGCTTGCAATCGATTTTTCACTAACTTCCCGCCTAGCTAGATATTTGAAACTTTCAGGATAGCTCTGAATACGGTGACAATACATTTTTTTAATACTTTTAGTCAACTGTTTCAGTCCCTACTGTATTCGGCAGCGTTTATATGATTCAACAGAAAATACTACCCTTACTTAACTAACTTCCCGAGTAGCTAGACATTTGAAACTTTCAGAATAGGTTAGAATACGGTGAAAATGCATTTAAAAAATATTTTTAACCAATTTCTTGTGGACCTTGCTGTCTTCGGCAGCATTACCAGTACAAAGCTCGCAATCATATTTTAACTAACTTCCCGGCTAGATAGCCATTCGAAACTTTTATAATAGCTGAAAACACGATAACAAGGATTTTTTTTAATACTTTAAACCAATTTCTCCGTGTTCCCGCTGCCTTCAGTAGCGTTTATATGATTCAACAGAAAATTTAAAAGCATGGTATATTAAAGTTCTTTTTATCTTGTAATTATTAATTATTTAGGAAATGACATATCTTATAATTACGACAATGACGTACAGAAAGAGTTAAATAAGTTCCAATACATCTGCAGGACTATAACAAGAACGTTAAGAAATGCAAGAAAAAATACCAGAATTTTTTTTTTCAAGACAATAGCAATACCAATTCCTCTATATGAAAGCGAGACTTGGACGCTCAAAAAGATTGAAAGAGAAATACAATCTTCACAGATGAAATTTTTAAAGAGCGTGAAGGGTTGTTCTTTAATGGATAAAATAAGAAATGATGACATGAGGAAGGGGAAAAAATAAGCCAATAATACGTACTATAACGTATTACAGAAATATGTTGAGAGAACATTTAGAACGTATAGGTACTAACCGTATACAAAAAAGGCAGCCCTAAAATGCTAAGAGGGAGAAGAGACAGAGGAAGACCAAGTAAAAGACGCATTGAGGCCAAAACAGGCTTGTAGCCTCCTGCTGTGTTGAAGAAGATGATGATAATGATGTTTATACTGTTTCATTGGATCATCCTGGCAATGCAATGTATTTAATATCCCGAATGTCCATCACTGCTGTCATATATCATGTTCAATCCCCACCAGATGAAAAATTACTTATTTCAATTTGTCGCCCATTTTCGTTAAAAACTTGCCCTTCAATGATGTATTGGGAAAAAGGACGAATATGTCTTTAGTTTAGAAATAGTTTGACGATGACACCTGCTTAATATTTATTTTTTTAAAAATGTAATTATAAACATCAGCATCCATTTTTCCTTCTGTAGTAAGAGCCCAGAGTGAGAGAACGATAGATAATGCAACGACTGTATTTTCCCATCTTGAATCGTTTAATGCTTATCATATCGCATTGTCACAATTATTAAAAACAGCACGTTTCTCCACAATAGTTCCATTTTACGCCGAGGGACTGGGGAAAGTGTAGAAGTAGAAAATTCATAACTTTTGTACAGTCAGGAGAACTGTCATCATCGTTAGCCTGTGAAAGTGGCGGACTTACGTTACCTTCAGATGAACGACTGTAGATACATGAAAGTAAAAATAACTTTTTATTGAAGAAGGTATAATTGCTCGCAATTTCCACTTATTTCGTATTCTTCTGTGAAATTTATCTCTCTACCAAAGCAAGTCAACAAATTCTTACTGTTTCTTTAAGAATCGTGATCTGAAATTATAAAAATGCAAAATTAATTTAAAATAGTGAAGCTAATTTGTCAATTAATTAATTTTTGATAAATTGCTACTAGTTTGGTTAGCTGCCCTTCAATAAGTAATATTGTATCAAGTACTAAGGAGCAAATAAGCAATATACTTCAAATACTGTAAATGACAACAAAACAAGAAGATGTATGGATGCAAATTGTTAGTGATTTTGCATTCGTACTAATTTTTGAAATGTAAGAGTAGTGGTCGACTAATGATGCAGACTGATAATCTAAGACTCACAAATTTTAAATAAATAAATAAATATATATATATATATATATATATATATATATATATATATATATATATATATATATATATATATATATATATATATATATATATACACATTCTACTGTGTTCTGATGGCTTGGATCTATGTAATTTAAGAATTTGGTTTTGCGGATGTTGGTTCTTATGGGAAATATTGTGATTAAGAGGCATTTAATACATTCAGCTTAGGTAAAGGACTTAAAAAGGAAAAAAAATATTGAATGGAAAAAAAATATCCAGTGTCGAATAAGGTGATGCCATACCATCACCAAATATCCAGTAAGAAATTATTTTTATAATTACGATGTTAATTAATTTTTATTTGTTATTGTTACACTTTTTTTATATTTTCATAATACAAAAGTACTTCCTGCTGAGAAATAATGAAAAACTAAATAATGTAAAAATATAAATTAAAAATATGCTTTTTAAATATAATTTTGTATAATATATGATATGTTATAAAATAACTAGATAAAAACTTTTACAATATGCTTAAAAAATAAAACTGTAATTATAATAAAACTTAAAGATATATACATATACGTTATAAAACAATGCCTATAATAAAAAAAAAAAAAAAAAAAATGTCATGTCTTTTCTTTTCAAAATTCTATCTCTTTCAGGAGTTTTTTTTTTTTTTTCTAAAACTTATTAAACGAATATAAATGTTTTTTCACAAGACACTAAAGTAATAATAATCTTCAAGCTTTTTTTTTTATATTTATATATATGATTTGAAATTATTTTCCTTACGTTGAGATTATATCCGCGGAAAATTTAATTGTTACCTTTAGAGATCAATTTGTTTTTTTCTAAATGTAATTTAATTTTTATACTTATCGCCCAGTAATTTCGTTTATTTTTATATTTCTTTCTTTCTTTTTTTTTTTCTTCATTTGCCTTCAAGAAATACTCAATTAAACTTAGGGAAAAAAAAATAATAATAGCAATACTTTAAGGGAAAAAAAAATCAGAATTTTATTATTTTAGACTTATGTACTCCTGTTACACTGATAAAAACCTCATTTAAGAAAAAAAAATATATATATATGTTTATATATATGTGTATAAACTGATAAAGTAAAAAAAAAATCTACCACGCTTTGTTTTATATAAATTGACTTTGTTTTATATAAATTCAAAATAATCTATTTTTTTTTTAAAGCTTTGACTGAGAATGCCTTATATATTTCAGAATATATGTATGCACATATATATATATATATATATATATATATATATATAAAAGGTGTGAAAAGGAGACCTTAGCTGTAGCGGCGTTATATCAAATCCCTGTGAGTTAATTAATGTGTTGGCCGATAGATGGCATAGTTGTATTTCTACATGCACATGCGAAGTTAACGGCTTCGCATCAATATACTCATTGCTGAAGAGTCATGTCCGCAGTTCGTTGCATGATGGATTCCTCCAGATCAGCACAAAAAGGTCGGCTGTGGATGAGCTAATAAGGCAGAATCGCCGGATCACCACACGTGATGTTGCTGTTGAACTGTCGATAAACAAAGGAACTGTGCATCATATAATCCCCAAAAAGCTTGGTTATGGCAAAGTTTGTGCACAATAGGTGTCTAAGCATCTGTCAGAGAATCAGAAGATGGAGAGAATGGGTGTTTGCCTGACCCATCTGTTGAGCCATCCACTCCCTTCCTACGCGCTGGGATCAGTGTATCAAATGGCAATTATTTATAGTTGTACTATACCACATGAACTGTAATTATAATATTGTTATTAAAATTTCTTCACATATAACTTTAGTCTCCTTTACATTTGGGCACACCTTTGTGCTGATCTGGAGGAATTCATCATGCAACGAACTGCGGAAATAACTCTCCAGCAATAAAGGTTATTGATGGGAAGCCATTACACGCGCTTGTGCATGTAGCAATACCACCATCCCATATATCGGCCAACACATTAACGCACTGGGATTTCATATCACGCCGCTACAGCTAAGGTCTCTTTTTCATTTGGGCGCACCTTATATATTGTTATATATATAAATTTGTTATATTGTAATATATACTTTTGTTATGTTGTTAAGAGTGAGTATTATTTCATATATATGAGTATTATTTAACTTTGAAAAAATCGCAGAATTTTTATTTACCGCTATCTGGATTAATAGTAATTTATAAATTTCATTTTGCAAACAATAATTATCGTTACATTTTTATGGTGTTGATATTTATATTTTGTTTACATATATATCCGTTTAATTTATCATTTCATTAAATTTAGCTAAGGTTACTATTTAAAATTTAAAATAAGACACTTTAAAACACGTAAATTTAAAGGTATATATTTAATTGAATATATATTTATAATTAAATACATTTTCAAAGCTTTTCACCCTGATCATCAGGGCCACATAAAGAAATTATTTGTAACAAATTAAGTTTCTAAAGTGCAGTTCTTTCCATCCATGTATAGATATCACATTTTCCCGTTACAAATACAGTTAATCTTGATTTATTGGAATATCAAGAATGTATATGAAGAATATATGTCCTATAAATCAAGATTAACTGTATTTGTAACCTAAAACTGTGTTATATATATATGGACAATGAGAGTTGCACTTTAGAAACTTTCTTTGTTACAAATATTTTCCTTATGATTCCCTGATGCACAGGGCGAAATACTTTGAAAATGTGTTTTAATATAAATATATCTTTTAATTAAATATATATATACAATTTTTTTTTTAATTTACGTGCTTTAAAATGTCTTTTATTTCAGATTTCAGAATGTTACACGTATTTTTAGTCACTATCATTTTTATGAGATATGATATTTTATATTAGTTTATGATTTTTGTTATTATTATATAATATGCAATAACTTGTGAGAGGTTTTAGTTCAGAATAACCAATCTACAGTTTTAATTACAAATGTTAAAAGCAGAAAAATAATTAAATATTATTTACCAGCTTATTTTTTTAGAGATATACATAAGCATAAATTTAAGAACTGTTATGTTCTTTTAAATTTAAGTTAGAAATAGCTTTTTGAAGAAATGATTGAGTTGTTATTGTTGTATTTGTCGATTCACCTCACTAGGATCCTAGATCTACAGATGGAATGCCTACCGTAAGGTTCTTTATAAAGGGTCTTCCTAAGAAGTCCTTTCCCGTATATACATTAGTTTTGAAGAGTACCTCGGAACACTCTGAACGATTAGGCGGTCGAGTGCGTCATGAGATCGAATTTGGCAATTTCCGTCGAGAAATTTTCATCAAAAACTTTTGCGAAAAAAAAAAAAAAAAAAAAAAAAAAAAAAAAAAAAGGGATGTGGAGTAAGAAACTTTTCTTATGTTTTATTACTGTTGTTTAAAAAATGATAACATCTAAAACCTTTATTATTTTAAAGATATTATCTAACATATACAAAAAATAGATTAAAAAACTGGCTTTCAAGTCAATAGAAAGAAATTAAAACTTCTTCACACACCATAAATTTTAAATCAGCACGTGCTGATGATCATCATGTGCACGTGATGTGATCATCATGTGCTGATTTAAAATTTATGGTGTGTGAAGAAGTTTTAATTTCTTTCTATCTAAAATATAATCAGGAAAAGTTATATCATTGTGAAAGTTTCGTTCTTAGCTATTTAAAATATACAGAAATTTTATTTCTGGGGTGGGGTTGGGGGAGTCAAAATGAATTGTCCAGCATAATAGTTCACATTTTGTCCATAATAAACTATCTATTATTGGTAGAGATTGTATAAAATAATAACCTCTTCATTTATTTTTATTGATTATGCCTTTCAATGCATAAAATCTACTATTTAATATGTCTCTGCGTTTCATTTTTTAGAGAATAAACTTATGAATATATATATATAAATATATTAAAGCATACTATATTATTATTAAAGAAAAAGTTTAGTAAAATATGTCATTTCGTAAAAATTACCTGCATATATATCTAAAACTTGTAACTCCTATATAACAGCACTTAAAAAAGTAATATCCTTAAATCTTTCAGAATTTATATTTACTCTACCTTACTTGTTTCATACATTAAGTAAAATGTATTTCAAACATCATTATTTTTCAGCTCATAAAGTTATATGTTTTTAAAATTTAAAATGGTAACATAGATTCTGTGAGGCCAATGATACATAAAATTAAAGATTCTAGAAGCAACATATAGTTTTATTACTTTTAGTTTATTTGTAGAAAAAAATTCAGCAAAACTTTAGCCCAATTTGAAAGCAATTTAGTATCTAAATTACATTCATTACTTTGAGCTATTTCTTTTTCGATGTTTATTATTAAAGACAACTATATTTGTTGTTCACCGCACACATTTTTATCTTTAATTACATAATATATAATGGCATATACGTTACATTCAAAAATGCGAAAAAAGAAAGAAAAAAAAAATGGTAATAAATTGTAATTTGTAGATAATTTCAGGTGGTTAAAATTAATTTAAATATATTTCAAAAATATTTATAAAGATTTTTTTTAATTAATAAAATCTTCCAAAAATGTAAAATTTGATTTTAAATATATAATAGAGGTAACGAAATAATGGATGTGTTGTTGTTCAATATTATGTTAATAAACTTGAAGTCCAAACTCAGACACTTATAGGGAATGGGTATTGAAAATATGCTATTAAAACAGTCAAAAATATGATTTCTATGTTTAAATATAAGAAATTTAGCACACTAAAATTATTCTTTTTATATTATGCAATAACCTTAAATGACTATTTACATGTAAATTTTATTCACACTTAAATAACAATATACGAACAATCATAATTTGGTTAACAATATTTAAAAACGAAGAAAAAAGTTATTATACACTCTGTAACAAAAAAATCGACGCACCAAGAAGGAGTAATGCAAACTGGAATGAAATTTACATGCGTTCAGGTTTCGATGAAAAATGCAAAATTTTAAAGTTTGGCTGTCATCGAATGAGCATGTGACGCTGAAGCGCATCTTAACTGCGCAATTAGCAGAATATTAAAAATGAGAAATTTTGATTCCGGGTCATACATTCTTCGAGAAATTCATTCCGCCTACTCAGATAGACAGCAAGTATGCCTCGGATAGAGAATCAAAGAAGCCAGTTGGCTTAATCTGAGAATTGTTTGACAATTGGATAGGAGTGATGCCACTATTAGATGCTACTGACAAAAATGGGTGAATCATTGCCGAACACAGCATCAGGGAGGAAGCAGTCGGCAAAGAGAGAAGACAGAACGCAAAAACCGATCAATCGTCAGAGCGGTACTCAAAGCCCCAATTCATCATTATCATATATTCTACTTGCGAATGGTACTTCAGTGATTTCACAACATTAATAGATGGTTCAGAGAAATGGGGTTGAATTCACGGAGCCCCTTGTGCGGACTACTATTAAACTTTGTACACCGACAAGCACGTTTGAAGTGGTATCAGGATCTTTCGAACTGGAATGTCAATAAATGAAGTATATTTGTCTTCAGTGATGAGCCCCACTCCGATTTGAGCCCCGATGACCAGCAAAGACGCGTCTGGAGACGTCCTTAAAAAAGGGGGGTTTAAACTCAATTGTCGCCAGCGATAAGACCCGACAACCAGGAGTGATTGTCTGGAATGTCATATCATTTCATAGCAAGATCCCTTTTGTTGTCATCCGTGGCATCTTTGCAGCACAGCTTTACGTCGAGAACATTTTACGCCCCGTTGTGTTTCCCTTCATACCACGCAATCCTTACCGTTTATTTCAACTAATAATGCTCGACAGCGCACAGAGATAGATTCTACTGCTTATTTTTCTGCTTGCCTAACATTGTTTTGGCAAGTAAAGTCGCCAGATCTCTCTCTTACAGAGGATGTTTGGAGCTTCATGAAAAGTGTCCTTCAACTAGCTCTGAATTTTGCCAATCTATCACACCATTTGGCATGATATCTCGAAGTATCATATCTGCCAAATCTATCAATTAATGCCAAGCCGAATAACTGCTTACATAAGGGTCAGAAGTGGACCAATGCGCTATTGGCTTGTTGACATTTTTGAGGCCGTTTCTTTTGATGAAACCATCCAAATTTTCTGAAACTGTAATCAATTATTTTACTTCGCATGTACATCACATCTACCAATTTTTGTCTCATTTGGATAATTCCTTCTTGGTGCTTCGATTTTTTTTTCTTTTTACTAGAGATTTTTTTTTCGTCGATTTTTTTGTTATACATTGAAACAAAGAGTAGAACAAACGAAAAGGGCAACGCTATATTAAAGAGATGCCAAAAGTATGACGGCCATCAAGTGATGTGAAAAGTTTAAAGATTAAAAGAATAAATTATCATAAGATCACAGTAACATAATGCGTAAAAGACCAAAAATGATATAGACAAAAATTAATTCAAAAGCGAATATGCATACATGTCACATGTTTAATAAAATTGTGTCGGAATTATATGAAATTTTCGGGTAATTAGGCTCAGTAATTCATTGAAAACCGCTCAATGTTATTCAGAGAAAAATACTTCATTTCGGTGACTTTCAACAAAGTCGTGGCTTTAGAAATGTATAGGATGCCGATGTGTGAAATTCAGTTGGAAATAAATCAGAATCATGCACACCGTCGTCTCGAAACAGTGAAAAGTAGTTTAAATGACAGGAACAATTATTGGAAAATCCAGGGCTGGTCATGCAAGAACAACATTGTACGACTTTTATATTGACAAACGATCGAGAAGCATATGACACAAGACACATATGACATGGTGAGATATCACAAGCTACATATGAATTCCAATAACACCTTTATATAATTGTGGCCATTTCAGTGCACAAACAATTGAAGTGCACAAAGACAAATAAGTGCACGCCTGCTCATTAGAGACGATGGTGTGTGTGATGATATAAACTGAAACTTTTGACCAGAAGACGGGTTGTTTCCTCTATGCGTTTAAGGCCGAAATAATTCTTTTGAGTTTTTCTAGAAATATATGCATCAAATAAGTAAATAATACTTCATATTATATAAAACCATCTGCCAGTTTAATTGGTTACTAGTCTGGTCTTCTGATAAAAGATTCTGCGTGAGCCAGAGTGAGCGAAGATCGGATAATACAATATTCGTACCTTCAACTCCTGTATTGTTCAGTGCTTTTTATAACGCTTTGTCACAATCATTAGAGAAGTGCAATTCTCTGCTTTGTTTTATGCCGATATATTATGATTGTAGCAGGAAATTCACATAAGTTATTAATTTCAGAATTATACACATAAAAAAAAGTAATATAAGAAAAAAAAAAAAAATAATGTTTGCTTTGTTGTAACGACTAAAAAAGGTTGAAAATTGTCATTAACGACATTGCGGGAGTCAAACTCCTTTAAATTCGAGGATAGATTTCTTTTTTTTTTTTTTTTTTTTTTTAATAATTAACCTTGAATTTTTTTAGAAAAAATAACAACAGAATTTAGCGTCACTGCTATATTATCATTCAACAAAGGTGTCGTTTTATAGAGATTTGAGTTTACTTTTTAATCGGTAGTAATATTACCAGCTTCAAAAGCAAAACTCAAAATAAGGAGATACAAATCGAATATTTCTCCCCCCCCCCAGAGTGTTTTAGTAGCTTTAGTTTCGCTACTTTCGGTCTACAGAGATTACGTTTCTGTAACCTGGGCGCACACAGGCACACCTGGTCTCAGCGCACACACTTATATGGTATTTGTTACATAGATGTTTCGGGACTAAAAATGTCATACACTTTATTCATGATTCTAATTTTTTTTTTTTTTTTTTTTTTTAAGATTTATCTCAATCTACTAAAAAAAAATGTTTATTCTATTTTCTGAAGTAGGAAAAAAAAATACGACCATTTGAAATGTTAAAATAAATATATATTGTGCAGCTGTAAAACTGGAAAAAAAAGTAATTCAAAAACTTTCGGTGCTTATATGTGAATTTTTCGGCAAAGGTTCTGAGCTATGTGTTGTATTGCATTTACAACAGGCAGTTTCATTGAAGATATTCGTATTTACGTGGCTGCCGAATGTGAAGTGTGATAGACGGAGGTGTAAATAGAAGCTGGAAAAATATTGTATTTTCCCTCCTTCTTTTATTTTTCTCATTTTAATTAATTCTAACACGTATTTATATTATTATCGTTTTAATCACACATATACTACAATTTAATGTTTATACTACGAACGTATTATATATATATATATATATCGGGAATACTATTAAATTTTGAAATATATTATTTATAGCAAGTGCAAAGCTAGCTTTCTAAAAGTCCCCTACTGAAAATTAATTAAATATTATTTTTGTATATTACATGCAACTCAAATTGGAAGCTCTCAAATTATGTATAAAAAAAAAAAAAAAAAAAAAAAAAAAACCGCAGGGCGCTCACCATGATTTTTTAAAAATCATTTATTCCGTTAAATGTTTTCATTTTTAAGCGAATTCAGTGCTTTTCTGTCTGTGAACTAATAAGAATATTTTCCAAATTTTTCTTTGTTAATATTATTTATTTATTTCTCAAAACCGGTTTAAAAATCGTTTTATCATCCTTTAAACCTTTTTTTTTTCTTTTTTATATTCCAGTCAATGAACTATCATCTAACATCAATTGCAACTTCGCATGTTTAATTGCTAAAACAATTTTAAAATATTATTTTATAATGCCAGAAAAAAAAATAGAAATGACACCGAATTAATTAATAAAAAATTAATTGCTATAAAATTTATAATTTTCAAACAATGTTAGAATTTTTTTTTATTGTGAACTCATATATATACTTTATAGTTTCCAAAATCAATTTAAAATACCCGATTATCCTAGAAGAGTGAAAATAAAAATGTATAAAGTATTTTTTCACTAATCGTAGTGAAAAACAACTTGATTAAATCGCCGTTGTAACAGAAAGCCAGTATTGTAATAATGAAATTAGTATATTGAAATCATGGAAATCAGTGTATTCGCTTGGGAGCTACAGTTCCACTAAAAGATATATACACACATGCATACACAAACATAAAGATTAATTTCAGTTGCATTACATGAAATTTCTGACACCAAAGGTCACAGAAAATTTAAGCATACTATGGAAAATTACATGAACAAAATTTATGCGAAGCAAAGCAATAAAAAGAATATTCGTTCATAACAGATTTTTTCTGTAAAGAATCCAGTAAAAAAAAAAAAAAAAAAAAAAAAAAACCGCATGAAATAATATATATATATTGAACAGCTATGATGAAATAGAATCCGTTGCATGTTAAACGATATTGCTAACACAGACATAATAATTTATATACATCTATCATACCCATGTTATCGAGCAAAGTTTTTGATGCCGAAAAATTTTTTGGCATCAGCTATTACAAGGTATGAAATCATTGACCTTTTATAAGAGTGCACAGTGCAATGGCAAAATTTTTTAGTAGCAAAGATAACTCATATGAAGGTCATGTGATTGTTGATCTACAGGAAGCCAAAATGGTCAATATTGAAATTAACTCGCCATGTTCTAAACTCTGCTTTTTATTAAGAAGACGATATTTTCCCTTTTCCTTTGAAAATTCTTCTAAAATGTTTATTTCAATTTAAAAGTTAGATTGTTTTGAATTTAAAAAGAATTTTATAGCATGAAATAGTAATTAGATGTACTTTAGAAGCTCTTGAAATTATGTAAAATAAGAATTTTACTTCACAGGTAAGTTTCTTTTTAATATTCTATTCGTTCTTTTTAAGTAATTATTTTTATAAAATGTTTATAATTGCTATACTTAATTCTCTAAATTAAATTATTTTAAATATATAAGCCCGCTAGTTTTAATATATATATATATATATATATATATATAACTTTAAATATTAACTAAGATAATATATATAATAAAAAGAAAGAAACAAAGAAAGAAAATAAATTTGAAATTATGTGTAGAGTTTTTTATTCACCTTTATTAATAAATTTTTCATAAAGGGTCTAGCAGGATAAGGTAGGGTCAGCGGCCCCAGAAAGGTATTTTGAAAATGACTCGTGTGGTAATATCTGCGAGATTTAAAACTACCATTGACACAAATTTAGCCTCTCATCTCGCTGCATTCTGGAGATAATGGATCAAATAGACGCTAGAGGAGGTAATTTTTAAAATTGACTTTTGTGAAAACTATTACAGCTACACTAATCAAACAAAAAATGTTCGTTAGATAAAATATTAGTTTACATTATATATTTTTTGTAGAATTTTTCTATCGTATTTACTATTAATAAAAAATGAATTTTTTTTTTTTTTTTTCAAGATATTATTCCTAGTTCAAGCAGAGGTACAATCACAGAAAAAATATGTAATGTAGCTTACTATGTCTAGTAATACTACCAAAAAGTGCATAAATATAAAATGTGTGCAACACTTCCAAAGAAATATATATATATATATATGAAATCTTCTTATGTACTAATGACTTTAAATTTGTTTTTTGATTGAAATTTTTATTACTGTATTAAAAAGTAGTAACATGTTTATTACTAAAAATTATATTAGTTAGTAATTAAAAATATAAGTAAGACGTTGATTTTGACATAAAGAGTTGAAAATTGTTTGTAGAACTACGTTTTTAAAGAACAAGACGCAACTTGTCGCTTTCCAGCTAGTTGCGTGTGTATAATTTGTAGCATTTTGTTTATTCCTCAACCTATGGAAACCTCTGCGCAAGCGCCAATTCAACGAGTTCACTGTTAAAATAGGGGTGACAGTAATCTGGCTCAGAGAAAACGAATGATAACAGAGCGCGAATTATTGGATGTTTCCCAAATCACAAGCTGGCACACATCCAACATTTTGGATGCGTCGTCGCTTGGTAGTTTTAAGGAACATGACTGCAATATACCTATTATTCTTCTACCCCCACCAGTATATTAGCTCAACTTAAATAATCTTATCGTATTGTTTCAGAGTATTTTAAATTTTAATTTTTCTATAGAAAACTATTTTATTGTGTTTTATTGAGTAATTGTACACAAAATATGTCTGGTAAATGTAAAAACTGTCGCAAATTTTTACGTGAAGATAACACGTATGGAAAAGTTATCAAAACTGAAAATGAAGCTAAAATATACAGTGATTATTTAAATAAGAATATATCGGTAAGTGACGTAATATGCAACAAATGTCGTCTAAGATTTTATAAAAAGGCAGCCTCAACTTCAAAGCCTACTTTGAGTGATTCCGAGACTGACAGTGATTCTACGATAGTCGAACCTGTAGATACAAACGATGATGATTTTGTGTGTCGCATTATTAGTCCTGAAGAGGATGATTATATTGAAATGCCTTTTCCAGAAGTAGTATCAACACATCGGTTCTGTATAATATGTCGAGTAGAATTAAATCTACGAGTAATATATCTTGAAACACGATATGTCATTTTCTCAAAAAGAAAAAAAAATGATTTTTATACCCAATGAGCGTTGCTGCAATGGACATATGATTGGTGATAGAATTTATGAAGATGACTTGTCCCGCTTATCCATCATTTCTAATACAAGTAAAATTAAAAAATCAGAATTAGTTATACTTTTAACAATGTACTTTCCCAAACATCTAATCTAACATTGTTCGATCGAACAGAAAATGGATTATCAGAAAATCAACTTAAATCCCTGACAGGCTTTACTTGGGAAAACATTATAGAGCTTAAACATATGCTACCTTCAATGAGAAATGCAAAAACTTGCACTGTGACGCAATCATTAATCATTTTTCTTTTCAAATTAAGGACAGGAAATTCAAATAATACCATTGCTGCTGTTTTGGTTTCGCAATATGAACAATACGTATCAGAATTTTTTGACGAGATCATGAAATGTTTTGAGAGAGATTGTTTACCAAAATATTTTAGTTATTGTGCTATTACACGTCAACATCTTATTTCTAACACCTCCAGTACAGACAAGAAGTTATTAAATCTATTTGATAATCAATTTGTTATAATCTGCGATGGTACTTATGTACGACATCAAAAAAGTCAAAATAATTTTTATAAAAAAAGTCTTTCTCTGTGCAGAAAAAAATTAAACTTTGCAAACATTTCACCATCTGCACTACAAATGGTTATATTATAGACTTTGCAGGACGTTTCTACGGCACTCAAAATGATGCTTCAATGCTAAAACTTGTTTTACAAGACTCTACTGGTTTACAGACATTACTATCACCAAGTGATATTTTTATTGTAGATCGTGGTTTTCGCGATTCATTTGATTTCCTACAAAGTAAAGGCTATACAGTATTTATACCTGCTTTAAAAGGAAACAGAGCGCAGCTAACAACGGAAAAGGCTAATGAATCAAGAAGAGTTACAAAATTGAGATGGATTGTAGAAGCAGTTCATGGTGCAATAGCTCAAATATATCGCCTTCTACACAATTATTTGGATAACAAACTTATACTGAAGTTGAAAGTGCTCTGTAAAATTGTTGGATTTCTACAAAACAAGTATGGCCAAAGATTAAATTCTGAAGGCGATAAAAATGATGAGCTGCTTGAGTACATGGAGAGCAGAATGAGCGTTGTAAATACACTTAGTGAAGACGTCATTAAAAGAAATTGGAATCGTCGAAAGTCGGCTTTTCAGCAAGTTAAATCGTCTGAAATCCTAGATTTCCCTCAGTTAAATAAAAACCAGCTAACTGTGTTTTTCACTGGCTCCTACCAACTCTCACAGGCTGTGTCTTATTTAGCAGAGATAATGGACAAAGAACGCAATCTCACAGTACAGTTTGTTAAAACCACAACTAGCATATTAAAACTGGAAGTTAGATCAAGTCATGTGAACCGTAAAACTTATCATGTTTATATTGAATATGTACCAATCGAAACGACAATCGAAAGCATACGCCGATATTGCTTCAACTGTCCTAATGGTCTAAGAACAGAAGGATGTTGTTCTCACATGGACGCAGTTGTTTATTACTTGTCTTATGCCCGATATATTTCCCGTATCTTATGTCCAGCACAAGTTTTATCTGATATATTTACATCAGAAGAGATTCACGCAGTTATTAATGAGGACAGTGATGAAGATTAATTATACTTTAATAATATATTTTGTATTACAATAAATAACATTTTCTTTGACTTAAATTTTAAATATTCAGCACATTTCTTTTTTGACGTGAATAATAACTGTACTTTAGAGCTTTCACAAAGTTGTACGTTCTTAATAAACGTGTAATAAACTATAGAAAAATTAAAAGTTGAAATACTCTGAAACAATACGCAGAAGATTATATAAGTTGAGCTAATGGAGCTCAGGAACACTGGAAGATGGTTTCATTGTTGTTAAGGACACAGAGTGCAGCTGCTACTCCGTGTTCAGTCTTGGAGCCATCTGTGAAGATTGCCACAGGAGCTAGCGGTGAAAAGCTATTAATGTTACAGTTGGTGAGAGAAGATGCAACATCCTTTGCCGGATGGATATTCCAGCTGTTTGTAAGGGATTGTATTTTTAGATTAGGGAAAAGAGAGTTTGCAAGCTGAGTATTATTTAATTGAAGAATATTAGTTTTTTGATAGCAGTATTGAAGTTGTAGGTGGGCATGAGGAATTCCTGTGACAACGGTCAGGGCGTCAGTGGAGATAGTTTTATAACCTCGGGTGATTTGAAGGATGAGAGGTCTTTGTACTGAGTCGAGTTTGGTTTTGTTTGCCGCCAACAGTTGACCTCCCCAGACGCCCGCGCCATATGTCAAGATCTTGTCTATGATGGAAAAGTACCATATTTTGAGGAAAGAGGTAGAGATTCCCCACCACTTTACTACATTTTTGTGGCGTTATGATAGAGGGACATAGTTTTCAGTTTTAGGTCGTTTATATGAGCCGTCCAGTTGAGGTGCCTGTCGACGGTTATACCTAATATTTTGAGGTTTTGGACGTGGCGAACACTGACGCCGTTGATCCTCATCACAGGAGACCGTTTAAGAGCTTTGGGAAACGCGAAGGTCAGAGCTTGTGCTTTTGAGGTAGATAAAGTTAGGTCGAGTTCGTTGAGAATATTACTGAAGAGGGAAAGTGCGCCCTTGGCTTGGTTCTCCAGGTCAGTCCTCACCCTTCCCGAGAGAATTAGCGAGAAGTCATCAGCGTAAGCACATGTGTCATATCCTTCTGTATTCATTCTTGTTAAGATATCATTTGCTATTAGATTCCACAGAACCGGACCCAGGCAGGAACCCTGAGGGCAGCCCTTTGTCTGAGGCAGTTATGTGGAGCCATCACCCCAGTTGACCTGGATCTTTCTCTTAGAGAGGTACGAGCTGATGACCCCCGCGATATTTCTCGGGCAGTTAAGTTTTTGTAATGTGTGTAGAATTTGTGGCCATTCAATGTTGTCGAACACTCCTTTAATATCTAGGGAGACCAAAGTGGTGTATTTTCTTAACTCTGAGTTTACGGCGCAGGAACATTTAGTATGTTGCAAAGCATGTTCGCAGGATCTGCCCTCTCTGAACCCGTACTGATTAGGATGGAGAAGGTTGTTAGATTCGAGATGGTAATTTAGTCGAGTTACTATTAATTTTTCTAATAATTTGCCAAGAGTAGGTAGAAGGCAGATCGGTCTGTACGAGGATGGTTCAGAGGGAAGCTTCACTTGCTTTAGGAAATACACCACTTCCCCCTTTCTTAAGGTCTCCGGAAAGTACTCCAAGTTAAGGCATGAGTTGGTCCAGCTGTATAAAACGTGAGGGATTGTGTAATAGGTATGTCTAAGAATTTTGAAATCTATATTATCTGGACCAGGAGCTTTGTTAACATTAAAACTATGCAGAATGGCTTTGACTTCTGCCTCCGTGAATAGGTCATCCAAGGGAGACGAGAAGGTTGGTGCGTTGAAGTTCGCGTATTTACTTGTTGGGAATAAAGTTTCAGTAAGGTGCTCTAGGTTGCTACGTTTGGAGGACTGGGCTGGAGAACGTTCCAGTTTCAGCTCGGTGGGTGTAAAAAACTTATTGCTGTAAAATTTTTGAGCTGTGCCGAAAACGTTTGTTTGTGTTGAACAGAACTTTCTCCATGCGGTGTTTTTAGCCGTGTTGATTTGTTTTTTGAATTCAGCCGAGAGTTGTTTTATTTTCTGTTTGTGAAGGGGGATGGATTCTGCAGCAACGTATTTTTGTTGTCTCCTGAGGGCTGTAAGCTTGTTCCGCATGGATCTGAGTTGGGGGGACCAGAAGTTGTAGGTGAACCGCCGGCCCGATTTCTTGAGTTTAAATGCCGAGGAGGCAGCTGAGTGGATTGTGTTGATTAAGTTGACTATGAATTGTTCGAGTTGATTTGTGTTGG
The DNA here is from genome assembly GCA_963930645.1 of Salticus scenicus. Classification (NCBI taxonomy): domain Eukaryota; kingdom Metazoa; phylum Arthropoda; class Arachnida; order Araneae; family Salticidae; genus Salticus; species Salticus scenicus. The sequence continues at coordinate 110,424,511 of OZ005653.1, read as the reverse complement.
TTACCTTTGTTATATGTTGTTCTAGGTGTGAGGCGGATTCTTGAAGAATTTTGCAAAATTTCTTAAAGTTGCCATTTTTCGTGGCGAATCTCTTGGATAGTGTAATCGTGGGAATAGTGGTGATTGAATATGTGATACAATTGTGGTCTGAATTGTTGTGTATGTCGAGAACTGACCAGTCGCTAATTTTGGCGAAGGTCTTGGGATTTACGATTGTGAAGTCTGGCCAGCCTCTCGCATTGTGTCTCTGGAATGTTGGTTGTGAATTTTCAATGTTTGCTATACTGAGATTATTCGAGACTCTGAATTCTATGAGGCTGCTACCCCTCGCGTCCTCGCTTGGAGAACACCAAAGCGGGGAGTTAGCATTTAGGTCGCAGCCACATAGAAAGAGTGTTTTTTGTGAAATAATGTGCTGCCACTCTTGCATGCAGTCCTCAAAATCTGCAGATGGGGCAGCGTAAGCACTGCCAAACCTCAGCTCACCTTCATTCGTGGTCAACGTGAGGATGACGCAATTCTCCCCTGTGAATAAATGGGTAAAGTTAAGGTTTCGTGTATTGATGACAATGTGGGCTGAGTGTTGATTAGAGCTGAAACTTGGCCAAGAGGATGGGAATCCGTACAGATCACCCTCAACAGTGCAGTACGCATCCTGCAGCAGACCAATGTCTATGGAGTTTTTCTCCATGTACTCCTGAGCTGTCGAGTTAGCCGCCTTGCAATTGTTGAGGTTGATCTGCAGGAAGCTAAGGTTATTGAAAGATGTTTTTCTTTTGATTTTGATTTAGATTTTGAGGAGGACGCTGTATCAAGGGGGGGGGGTGAGGAAGACAATCTTTCTTCATTTAAAGAGAGCATCTTACTGGGAGTTATTGGTTAAACCTGGGAAAGAGGCTTAGAAGTACTGCTTACCTACTGGCTCTAGGATAGGTGGCTTGATTGGAGGAGGAAAAGGCTTGTTGTCTCATGAAATCCATAAGTAACTGCGGCATATAGCCTGAACCAGGTTGTTGCATCTGTGAGAAGGGGAACATTTGTAAAGGGAGCGTTGGCCAAGCTAGATCTGGTCCTCGGCTGCCTTCTTGACCATTGTACTGGAAGTCTGCTTCAAGGGTGAATTCGCTGTTACTTTGCTGATTCTGTTCTCTGTTGTTGTTCAGACGGGAGTTTGAGTTGGCTGTTCTGCCTCTACTTTGGCTGGTGGTCTCTTCTCTGTTGTCACTTCTTGGGCGAGAGCGCTGTCGTTGGGCTAGTCGAGATCTTGATGAGGATGGATTTTGTCGTCTGCCGGGCCTGGACGAAGATTAAAGCTCATGGTTCTTTTTAACGACTGAATCTTTTCTGGAAAGTCTAGGTGGGTTGTTTGTAGAGAGGGGGAACCTTTGATCGAGCTCCTCTCTTCGCTGCCTGTACTTTTCTACGTACACTGGACATGTCTTAGAGCAGGCTGGATGATTTGACCGTAGTGGTGGGAGCCTGTCATTTCTTAATCTGCTCATGCTTTCCCTCTGGCAATTAATGCAGTTTGGCCGCAGGTCACATTTGTCATTTTTATGGTTGCCCGAGCAGTGTGAGCAAAAGGTGTTACTTGAACAAACTGTTGTTGAGTGCTCGAAACTTTGGCAGTTCGAGCACTTAGGAACTTGTGTTAGGGGTCTTATTGGAATGCAAAGTAGACCTATTTGAATTGCCCCTGAGTTAATGAAAGCTTCTACTAGGGCAGCCGGATCTTGGATCACCCAGTTTTGTAGTTCATTGTATCTTGATGGCTGTGATCTGATTATTTCAATTAGGTCATCTTCTTCTATTTCTATGCCACAGTGTTCAGTTAGGTATTTAAGTAGTTGGTGTTCCTCAATCTCTTTTGGGAGGCCTACCACTAGGAACCGATGTTTTGGGTTTGGCTTACTCTTGATTACGAGATTTTCGTTAATTTCATCTATCGCTTTCAAGTCTTTCATTAGTTGTTGTGCGTCCTGTTCCGTAGGGCAATGGACATCGACTGATCTTCGGTATATTATTGTTTTGATGATCTTCGCCGACTTTGAGATATTGTAGTTTTTGATGTAGTTCATGATTTGAGAGCCTGATTTTGTGGAGTTGGTTGTTGTTATGTAAGCTATTTTCTTGAAAGCTTGGTACGTATTTAGGGCTATTTGGAAGGTTTTGAATGTTTGCTTTGTTGACAACTTTCTATTTTGGGGAGGTTGTGCTTCAATAGGGCGTTGATTGTTGGTGCTGTTGGCTGCTACCCGTGAGAAACTGGGTGATATTCTGTCGGGAATTAGATGGGGAAGTGGTTCTTGGAAAGAGCTTGAATTTCTGTCAACGTCATTTTCCTGCAGGATTCTTTCATTTATTCTTTCCTGTAGAGTTTTAATTTCTGTTAATTTTTGGTCTAATCCAGCAATGTTGTCCGTTATTAGTGTGCGGAGATCTTGCAGGGAGGATGTGTCTTGTGTGGCTCCATCCGTGGTATGGAGTGCTTGTTGGACTTGCGTGACAGAAGAGGTTGACTGGGTGTTTGATGGTCTGTTATTGTCTAGTGCCTTTATTTGTTGGAAAGCTTGTTTGAATAAGATTAGTGGAGCTGGGGTGATTTTATTTTTCTTAACCTTCATTATGATATCGATAGCTTCATTGGCTATTTCTTGGATGGAAGTGTACGTCCTAAAATTTTCTTTCCTATTGAAGAGAACCTTTGGTACCTTTGATCTGGATCTGGTGGTTGGAGGCTCGAAATCGCTGTCCACCGATCAGGATGACTATTAATTTTCCTGTGCTAGCCAAGTAAAGCATGAGAAAGGATATCTGAAATGGTTGTATGTAACAATTTTCAAGAAATTGTTAGAGCCGTTTTTGAGATACCAACGTTTACCAAAGCTTGGCATAATTAATTGTTGATCAGAAAACAACAATCGCATGCAAAAGGATATTTAAAAGTGGGTTAATACGGCAAGTTTGAAGAAATATTGCATATAGCCGTTTTGAAAGGAACGCACTTGCAAGACCTGAAATTCAGCTATTTATACAGGGCGCCCATCAGATTTCCAGAACTAACCAACTATATCAATAGAAAGGACATCTAATAGAGTGTTTATACAGCAAATTTTAAGAAAATCGAAAGAGCAGTTTTTGAGATACTGACTTACATTTGAGATACAATAATTTCCGGTTTCGGATGTCCCACTTCCGTTCCTCCAATGTTCACCAAAATTCATAAAACTTATCTGTACACCAGACCTGTCTCATTTCTCAAGTTTCGCAGTTCTATCTATATTAGTTTCTGAGATATAATAGCTAGGAGATTCCCCGCACATGCACACACACACATACACACTGACCAATTGCCAAAAGCCACATTTGTGGACTCAGGAGACTTACGATAGTCGGATAATGGAATTAAAATAAATAAATAAATAAATAAATATTGTATAATATACTAGTAGGCTTACCGAATTCGCTGATCACTCTAGTTAAATGAATTCTGAAAATTACATATAACATATTAATGTGAAAATCCAATTGAAAAGAGAAAAAAGTAAAAAAATATATATATATATATAAGAAATAAAACGTTAAAACCGATCAAAATCTCAGATGTTTTTGCTGCACTCCCGTGAAAAATCGGAATTTCTAAAAAATTCTTTATAGTCTGTGTTGATATAAATTATCAACCCATATGCCAAAACTGGTCAATGAAGCTCCCAAAGATTCCCTAGAAAATTATAATGTAAAACCGACGGTATCGAATTTTCCCTCTCACAAACACTCACCCTCCTTCTCCCAAATAAAAAATCGCCAAAATGAGTTTTTGAAAATGTACTAACATAAGACGCACATTCAATTAAATCTTCTATGTTCCATTTGTGGTAGGATTCTACAGGAAAATACGAATTCTGCGACCCCCCCCCTCCCCCCGAAAGAGTTACTTAAAAAACACACTTGAGAACTCGATATACGCTACATATATTGTATATATATAATATTATTATTCATTTATTTATTTATGTTATTAATATTTTTTTAACTGTTCATACATATGTATTTATTTATTTATTTATTTTAAGGGCCTCCTTTATTGAAACACATTGGCCTACTAATTTAATTAATGAATTTAGTTCCGAACTTGATACATACTATGGATGTATTGCGATTCATACTAAAATTATGTATACATTTTATATGTACATTTAAATTCACAAATGGTCAAAATTTGGAATGAAATGATGAATTGCATTAAGTGTTAAACTTAGTTGAGATCTTTATATAGGTAATGGACGCTCGGAATTATAACATATCGATTCACTATTACGTAATTACTAATAGCTTGAGGGCCGTGGTAGTTCGGACGTTAGAGCGCCGAGCTCGTAATTGAAAGACTGCGGGTTAGATACTCGACCCGGCCGAAGATCGTCCTGTACAACAATGGTGACTGGTGCACTTAAAATCCGTCATGGATGCAGTGTCCTGTATGTACCCATCCAGATTATACCACTGAGGGTTACCGAAGCGGAGGAGCTATCCCACCCGTGGACGATCAAAATTGTGAAGTCATGTCCAGACCAATCTTTGTGGTGTGTCCCAGACTATTGCCAATTACCCATTTGCGCAGTAATAGTGCGACGGTAAACTCAACCAACCAACCCAATATTTTGAAATTTTCAAGTTGATATGACTGTATATTGAATTAGGTAGTAGGAAAGTATTCATCATTAAACTTATACAATATATTCCTAAAATTAATCCATATCAAACTGTGAGGTTATGCTAAGGACTATGTTTGTGTACTTCCGATGTGAACAAGAAATACAGAAACGCGTCAACACTACTGTGACTATGTTTCTGTCTTTTCATGCATAATGCATATTTTTACGCTGTATACTGGCAAAAAAAGTACTTTGAATAAATGAATAAATATATTTATAACCGCTTACAGTATCATTTTTTCGAGCAATTTGTATTCTATACATAGAGTGTTTTACAAAGGGCACAAGGGCAGTTAAATTTGAAAATAAATAACTCAGAAAAAGTGATAGATAGAAAAATGAAACCAATGGCATATTTGTTAAAAAAAAAAAAAAAAAAAAAAGTATCTTATACAAAGACACAAATTTTTAGTTACAATTTGAGCTGATAAATGGCACACTAAAAGGAATTAAAATGTGCACCTTTCTCAGAACACAGATATCGTAGACGAAGAATAAAGTTGCCAGTGACGCTGCGTAGTTTATTAGTGGAAATCGACACACACGATTGACAAAAGGTCCCCTCCAGGCTGTCGAGTGTTAAAAAATTGTTGCAATGAGCAGTGCCTTTCTGTATGTCCTCACAGAATGTAGTCCTAGGGGCTGAGGTCTGGCAAATATGAAGGTCAACGTAAGCCTTTTCCTTTAACTTTCACATAGTTTAAAGCAATAACTCTATCATTGAAGTATTCGTCGTAGAAGTATCACGAAAGTCCGCGCCGAAATTAGAGAAGACAATCAGCAGCGCCATTTATAGTAGAGGTTTTTAAATAAAATTTTGAGGTTCGATCTTGTGAGTTATTTTACAAACATACTTCAGGTTTTATGCTTCAATCTGTCACTGTTTCCGTAATTTATTTTCAAAATTAGGTATCCTTTCTGAAACACCCTGTATATATATATATATTTCTGTCACTCTTCCTCTCTCCATATAATAATAATACTAATAATGATAATAATAATAATAATAACTAATGAGGAGGGAAGACCTCAAGTTAGCAAGTTATCAGTAAATAATTTCAAATGGAAGTGAAAATACGTATTGGATAATTTTTAAATAGAGGATTATTAATAAACTATCGACATAGCAACTCAGAATCATCACATTATAATAGAAGAATGAAATACAATTTGTAACAAAAAACTATTTAGTTACAAATTATTATACATTTATTATTTATATTACAGATGTAAACATTTATATTACATATAATGTTGTACACATTTATATATTACATATATTATCGGTTATACATTTAATAGGATTATGTAATATAATTATGAAACTAAATAGTGCGCAATATTTCAAAATGTACGTGAGGTATGTCGTTGATGAGCAGACACAAAAGTTAGCATTATATAAGAATAATTTTTACTAAAAATAGTATACACAATACAAAAAATTACTGCTGAATAACTATTATGTATTATCACGTAACTAAGATAAAAAACAATTCATATTAATTTTACACAGAAGATAATTATTTACAGATTTTTAATTAATATACTTCCATATTGTTGCGATCGAAATTTTCAAGCTGGTTTTTACCAGTAATTATCCCCACCGGTAGTTTTGAACTTCATACGGTAGTCTGAATCACAGTTTAAAATAGGATGACACATTTTTGATAAAAGTCATGGATGCATCATACGGTATGTACACAAGTATTCAGAAAATATATCATGCATAATCTGTCTAAGAAAGTTATTTCTCAAGAGCAAATTTGAACCTTTTATACTGAGCTAAATATACGAAATAAAATTGTATTTAAAACAAAAAGAAAAGATTTTAACTGCATAAAATGATATAATTTACATTAATTATTCATTTGTAGGTTAATATAAAAGTATTCGGATTCATTAGGGATATTGTTGGAGACATATTTTCAGTCGTGATTTTCATTATCCCACATTTCCCAGTCAGGCTGAAAAACATGAACGATTTAATATTAATGTAATGCTAGTATTTATGAAATACAATTTAGTATTTATGAAATGTAAGGAATTTAGTATTAATGTAATTAATATTAGTAAATCTATTTAGAAAATGTTTTACGGAATACAAAACTTATGGACATAAGAAGTAAATTTTATCTACACGACTTGCATCAACTATCAATTATATACATAATTCAAATAAGTTTTACGATCTTGCAGATAAATTTTAAAATAAATATTATTTGTATATTAACCTGCTTTGTATGCAAGGTATTTTTCTTGAAATTTAAAATGAAGAGTATTTTCCTCATCTCAATGATACCTAAAATTGAAGATTCTATATTCAACGGTGCATTGTATTTATTTATTTATTTATTTATTTATTTATTTATTGAGAAAAGGGTCAGAATAAAGATTTGCAGTACTCTGAAAAATGCTTGCATTCTAAATTTTAGACTTATCATAAACATTTTTCTATCCATATCATTCATTGTCTTTGTTTTATCTTCTACATAATTGTAAGCTCTTTGAATAATATATAAAATTTTGCGCATTTATGAGAATGCTATTTTTGTATTTTTATTCATACGTTTCTACATTTTAACGAAATGAAGTATAAAAGAAATATGCAGTTCCAAAATATTTGACAGAAGTAGCTTGACAAAATGAATATTTATAGTTTTGTTGCAAATCACAAAAAAGAATAAATAAATATTTTAAGTATTATTTTTTTCAAAAAAAAGTAACATTTTTACAATTCAGACAAAAAAAACAATGTATGTATCATAAATGACATGGAAAATATCAACAATAAGCACTAAATACAATTGTTCTTTTTTGTATTAACATATTAGTATTTCGAATAATTTTAATACATTTAGTACAAACGTACATAAAATAAAATATTCGATTATTTGATTTAATAAAAAGTTAATATACGTATTTTTCAAAAAAAAAAAAAAAAAAAAAAAAAGGATATATATATTTTTTTATTTTTAATGTAACTTATATAAATAAATATAAAACTGCGAATTAATTCGGGTGTTTTAAGAAATGAAACATAATATAAAATTTCTACATATTAAAATTCTATATATATGATTGGTACATTATATTATTAGATTTGCGTTGTTTTAAGTGTTTAAGTTTTTTAAATACGCGAGTAGAGCAATTACACACCAGTAAATGGTAAATGACCATAATGTTTTAGTTTATATTTTAAATGACGAACATTATGCACTCGGTAAGGTTCGATAATAATGTAAGTTTCTTGTGTGAATGTTTTTCCGATGTATGTGGATCCACAATCTTTGCGAAATACGCAGTCCACTATCAGGACTATAGAATACAAGGGCTAGGTCATCCCTTTGAAGATGTGCTTGCCGCCTTGTGACTGACTTTTTCCCCAACCGGATGTCTTGTGACGTCACTAGAAACACGCTTCCCGAAAGCGAAATGTTTAGTCCAGGCAACGAAGGCCAAAATTTGACGAATAGAGGAAAAAAATCGTGTAGTTTTGAAATTTTACATACTCATAGCCGAGAGGGTCCTGAACAACATACTAAAAGTCCCCGTCCGTGGGGGGTGAGCGGGGGGCAGGGGGGGGCATTTAAGGGGGGCAATTTTCAGTTTTTATTAAATATCTTAAAAACTATCGCATTTAGAGAAACAATGTCAATTACAAAATTAGTCTACGTAAAATTTCCTACAAAAATGTATATTACATTTTGTTTGTACGATCATTAGTTTAGAAGATATAGGGAGATGAAATAACACATTTTCTTGAAAAATTCTTTTTTGCAATAGTAAAATCAACTAAAGTGTGCAATTAAAAGGGTTCTTGTCAAATATTTTCTAATGTAAAAAACAAATATATACATAGGGAATATGCAAGGATAATACAGCATGTTTTGTAAGTTTCAAATAGTTTTAAGGCTAGTAGGCGCAAGTGGCGGTTTGAGTAAAAATCTGGATAAGTCCAGTCAAAATAGGAAAAATAGAAAAAAAAAAATCGTGTAGTTTTGAAGTTTTGCACACTCATAGCCGAGAGGGTCCTGAACAACATACTAAAAGTCCCCGCCCGTGGGGGGTGAGCGGGGGGCAGGGGGGCATATAAGGGGGGCAATTTTCAGTTTTTATTAAATATCTTAAAAACTATCGCATTTAGAGAAAAAATGTCAATTACAAAATTAATCTACGTAAAATTTCCTACAAAAATGTATGTTACATTTTGTTTGTACGATCATTAGTTTAGAAGATATAGGGAGATGAAATAACACATTTTCTTGAAAAATTCTTTTTTGCAATAGTAAAATCAACTAAAGTGTGCAATTAAAAGGGTTCTTGTCAAATATTTTCTAATGTAAAAAACAAATATATACATAGGGAATATGCAAGGATAATACAGCATGTTTTGTAAGTTTTAAATAATTTTAAGGCTAGCAGGCGCAAGTGGCGGTTTGAGTAAAAATCTAGATAACGAAGACCCAAAACCGATCAACATAAAAAAAAAATCGTGTAGCTTAGAAATTGAGCACAGTTATAAAGTTAAGTGCCCTGAATAACGTACTAAAAGTCCCTAACCATGGGGGGGGCATTTAAAGGGGCACATTTCAGTTTTTATTATGTATCTTGAAAACTATCGCATTTAGAGAAAAAAAATCTCAAAGCTATTAGATTTTTTTAATGTTGATCGGTTTTGTTGTCTTCGTTATCTGGATTTTTATCTAAACACCACTTTTGTGCCTACTAACCTTAAAATTATTTAAAACGTACAAAACATGCTGTATTATCCTTACATATTCCCTATGCATATATTTGTTTTGTACATTAGAAAATATTTTATCAGAACCCTTTTAATTCCACAATTTAGTTGATTTTACTATTGCAAAAAAAAAAAAAAAAAAAAATTCAAGAAAATGTGTTATTTCTTTTCCCTATATCTTCTAAACTTGTTGATCATAGAAACAAAATAGAATATACAATTTTTTTAAGAAATTTCACGTAGATTAATTTTCAATTGAGATTTTTTTTTCTCTAAATGCGATAGTTTTCAAGATACTTAATAAAAACTGAAATGTGCCCCCTTTAAATGCTCCCCCCATGGTTAGGGACTTTTAGTATGTTATTCAGGGCACTTAACTTTATAACTGTGCTCAATTTCTAAGCTACACGATTTTTTTTTTTTTTTTTTTTTTTTTTTTAATGTTGACCGGTTTTGGGTCTTCGTTATCTAGATTTTTACTCAAACCGCCACTTGCGCCTACTAGCCTTAAAATTATTTAAAACTTACAAAACATGCTGTATTATCCTTGCATATTCCCTATGTATATATTTGTTTTTTACATTAGAAAATATTTGACAAGAACCCTTTTAATTGCACACTTTAGTTGATTTTACTATTGCAAAAAAGAATTTTTCAAGAAAATGTGTTATTTCATCTCCCTATATCTTCTAAACTAATGATCGTACAAACAAAATGTAATATACATTTTTGTAGGAAATTTTACGTAGACTAATTTTGTAATTGACATTGTTTCTCTAAATGCGATAGTTTTTAAGATATTTAATAAAAACTGAAAATTGCCCCCCTTAAATGCCCCCCCTGCCCCCCGCTCACCCCCCACGGGCGGGGACTTTTAGTATGTTGTTCAGGACCCCCTCGGCTATGAGTATGCAAAATTTCAAAACTACACGATTTTTTTCCTCTATTTTTCCTATTTTGACTGGACTAGTTTTGGACACTGGGCAGTTGTTTTGTTCCTTGTCTCATTGTGGGAAAACCATGAAGACAGGGAGAAAACACACACTTATTGAATTTATCATGCTTCGATTCTCAACTGTTTTCGTTTACAATTTATGTTTTTAAATGCCTAATGCTTTTAAATGCCACCCTGTACAGTTGCTACGTTTAGTAATACGCATCGTAACACAAAAGGAAAACGTATGATTCTTCATATATTTCCACAAAAGAATGAAAATTTATGTAAAGAATGCATGCGAATATGCCAGAGGAAGGATTCAGTAAATATTAAAAAAAAAAAAAAAAATGCAAGTGCCTGTAATGACCATTTTTCACAAAAGGATTATATTGACCTGGTAGCATTTTGAACACACAGGCATTAACACATACACACAATAGGAAACCTTAAACTTAATTTCGGCCAATTTTTTATAAATTTTATTTACATAATTTATTGTAAGTAAATAATTTTACTTAAAATTTCAATTTCTCGTACTTTATGTCATAGTAAGAATTTACGATTTTTGTTACGAAAATATTTAAATTCCTCTGCTTCCTCCAATCGTACAGTAGGTAACAAAAGTGTACGAACACTAGCAAAAATTCACATGTAAAAAAAGTCCACTTTATACGGTTTTGTTAAATAAATCCTTGTCGAATCCTCTTCTTAGTCAGTCTAAGAACATGATTCGATAAGGATTTATTTAACAGAACCGTATGAAGTGTACTTTTTTTTACATAAAAATTTTTGCTAGTGTTCGGACACTTTTGTTACCGACTGTACATTTGATAAAATTTCATATTAATTTTACGTAAATTAAAATATCCTTTTTCATTCAATTAAACAAACATTTAACGAAAATAAAATAAAATTATAGTAGAAGGCACCTGTGATTGTCCATATAATTTTTAAAATATATATATCATAGCCTGTACGGAAGTAATTAAAGTAAAAAAAAGGTTAAAAATCACCATGGTAACTGTTGCTAAGAAACACAACTTCATATTTTGATGATGAGAATCAGTTTATTTTAAACATTTTTGCATAAAAGAAAATTTTATATTTTTGCATAAATTTTGCATTAAAGAAAAAAAAAATACACTATCCAGTGTTGATGTTTATGTTAAGGCCTATTGTCTGCACTAGGGGCCTGAGCCCAAGGAAGGAGATGCCCTAGATGGGAGCCTTACAAAGGGGTTCTAGCACGTAATTTTGCGAGTTTCGGAGAAAACCACGAAAAACTCTGAATGGCTAAGTCAACGAGTGCAATCTGGGATTGAACACGGTACTTCCCGTCTTGCAGCTTCGAGAGCAGAATTTCTCAGCCACTAGTGGGAGGCTATAATTTTAGAAACAACAGGACAATTTTTTTCAGACAGACAAAAAAGTGGATTTTTTTTTTTTTTTTACAAAAGACCTCCTTGAATAAAGCTGAATGTCGGGCAAGGCAATATCTGGTATTAAACAAGATAAAATAATATAAATAAAACTTTCTTGTCTAAAACTAAATTGTATTTAGCCCAGACTCTTTTTCTTTATTCGTTTCTTTTCTTTTTTTAATGGAAAAAAAATTATAAATAATAACAAAAAATAAATAAATAAAATCGTTGGGAAAGTTATTATTTGTAGTAACTACTGTTGCAATCTAAAAAACTTAATTTACAAAATAAATAAAATTAAAAATAAATAAATAAAAGCAACTTCTGTTTTTTTTTTTTTCTTTCTTTTTTTTTTTTTTTTTTTTTTTTTTTTTTTTTTTAAACTCAAAAAACTTTATTAATTGTTATGTATGTATGTATATATATATCAGTATATACTTTTTTATGTTTATACAATAGGTCTAAAAAATTTGTTTTTCCATGGCATATGTATACATTTTCCCGAAATTTGATCGGACTGGTCCATTTATTTATATGAATGCCGTAAAATTATGCCACTTTTACCGAAATTTTGATTTAATGAATGATGATTGTAAATTTATTAAACCATAAATGATTACACCAGATTTCACATTTTCAAAAATCTTATGTTAATTATGCTGGTGTTAAAACTTTACTTAAAAAAAAATTATAATTATAGAAAGTAGCCTAACGCATAATTGCTTCATTTGAATTTCAGTAGCATTCATCTCCATGCATTTTCTATTTAAAATAACCAAATAAGCCTGGGAAAAAAAAAAAAAAAAAAAAAAAAAATCAAAATTATTTTAAAATAGTACCTGCATTTTCATTATATATTTGAAATTCATGTTTTATTTAAAAAAAAAAAAAAAAAATTGCTTTTGATGCATATGGTATTTTTTTAATCTTGAAATGCATAAAAAAGCCAACATTTCATACAAATCTAATTTCAACTTCTGTCTATAAAACATTTAAAATATGCTTGCTTTTCAGCACCGCATCGTTTTAGCAAAATTTTATTAAAATTTGTTCCCGTTAGTGAAATTTTGATAATCAAAAAATATTTATTCTTTTGTATTTAATGATTTCAATATTAACTATGAAAAACCATGGCTTGCTAATATTTTTCTCTTCAAAACTGCGGAAAATATAAAGATTTAAGCAGTATATTAATATCTTTTTCGTAATTTCAATTTTGCTCAATAGTCTGAATCGGACTGGCGTGTTTGCAGCTACGTCATCAGTGAGTATTTCCGGTTTCACTTTTTCGACTGCGATGAACCAGCCCTTATATTCTCCAGCCCTGGTCCACTATACAGTAACAATTCTCTCAATTGCGCGTGCCCCATGCCATCACATTGATTTCTGTAGTTCGAATTGTCAGTAACATATAAACATTTGTACTGTTGCAGTTATATATATATATATATATATATATATATATATATATATATATATATATAATTTGATATCAGAAATATAATTTGAAGTGATTCATAAATTTAATAAATTTTAAACTAATTGTATGTTTGCCTTTGGTACTATGGTATTCTCCCCTACACCTAAAGCTTACCTCTCCTTTATATTCTTTATTTCAATGAAAAATACAATGCCATTATTAGAATGCATTTCAGATACAATAATTGCAAGTACAATATGAAATGATAAATAATACGTAATATCAGTTTGGCGAACATATCTTTCTAGAATTTTCTTGTAATGGACTAGAAACTACACACTTATTACTTAATTTAAAATAACAATCAATATTTCATCGGTAAAAAGCTGTTCCAAAAATTGCAATAATTTTAATTTCCCAACAGCCGAAAAGTTCTGTTCTCGAAACTGGTAGATGCAAGTGCCGGGTTAAAATCCAGGTGTCACTTCTCGGGTTAGCCTTTCAAAGACTTGTGCTGTTTTTATTTATTTATTTATTTATTTATTTTTTAAGTTGGTGTGAATACGAGGTGAATACATCTAGTCAACAGGACAGGTTAGATCGATCCCTTACGCAGCCATCAAACCGCGGGATGAAGGACACAACACCCAGGTACAGGATCCTAATATATTCAATAGGTCTTAAACACTACTGAACCACAAATTAATTTCTACTTTTTTTTTTTTTTTTTTTTTTTTTTTTATTATTCGAAAATGGATTTCTAATGAATTTTCCAAATTAATTTTTATAAGCCCAAAAGCTATGAAGCTTATTCATTACTAATACCGCTGGCTTAACTACCCAAGGTTTATCAACTAAATTATACCTTTATCAATCAAAGGAACACTATTTGCTTGTACGGCGTTGGGATTTTCCTTTTCTCATGTGGTATACGAACACATGATAAATTTTATTAAATAATTTCTGCTTGGAAATTAAATTTAATATACAAACATGATTTTTTATACAATATTATTTTATTATTCAGACATTTTTTTTTTCCGATAGCGAAATGAGAGCAGGATAGAATTCAGTTGTGGAATCTTTGGGTAATCATGCAAGCTCTCTTTCAACTGCGTATTGGTACGTATTGTGAAAATCTTCAATTTTAACTTGTTACAAAATTTTAAATATTACAATACTATTAATGATATTAATGCCATAAGAGTATTAATGTCATTATAATAAAGGATATTTTTAACGCATTCAGACTTCATTAGGAATAAAATAATCTATATTAGGCATATTCATGCAAATGTCTTGCATGATGTCTTGCTGCTCTATACAACCATTTTTAAAAAGTCTTTTTTATTTCACAAAACAATTAGGGCCCACCCGCGGCCTCTCTCTCCATATAGTTTTCTTTTCCTTTTTTAAATTTTATTTGAAAAGCTGATTTCTATTCATTGCAGATTGTTTTGAATTTAAAGGTATTTTCAATAAAGTTAATGATCTAAAAAATTGAACATTCCAAAAATAATCTACTGTATCTTAAATTTCAGATAAAGTTAAAGAATTACGGTTTACTGAACACATTTTACGTTTTTACTATGGAACAAAGTAACGTTCAGTATTCATTGTTTTCACATTTCGCTTCACTATGTCTAAGAGAAATTTTATTTCACATAAATAACTCTAATTTTGCTTACATTCTATTTCATACTGATTAGTATTCTTATTTTTATGGTACTTGACCTAGAGCAGATATTAATACTATTGACTGAAAAAAGATTTTTCATTTGTTTCCAGTGTTTTAAGGATAGTTATTAGCTAATTGCTATTATCCTTTCAGAAACTTCTCTTTCACCCCTACACGGAGAACACTCCCTGATGAAGACCTCTGTGTCGTTTGGGGTTTTATTTCATTTCATTCATTTGTTAATGTAATTCTGTATTTAGGTTTTGCATTTCCTTTTGAAGCAATATAGCACATTGGTTTGTAATCCCTGTTTTTTTTTTTTTTTTTTTTTTTTTTTTTTCTAATATTTAAACTTTTATTTTAATTTTATATCATATACATATTCGTTTATATATATATATATTTCTTTCTTTACGTAACTCGAAAAAATTAACTTATATTAAAATGATATCTATTTGTTTTTTCTTAACAAAACCTTTTTCGATTAGGCATTCATTTTTATATTAAATCGGCAATCTTACTCTATTTTGTATATATCACTATTTATCTTACACTACTTTAAATATATCAATGAATATGCAGCTACATTTTTCATACCAAATATCTGCATTATTCTTTAACAATGCATTTCATATGTTATATAAAAGAATGCTTTGCATAACTTTGCTTTAAATTCTAATTAAAAATGCCGACACTATGAAGGTTTTGTGTAAGTTATAAAGGTAACATTTACTATGCATTAAAATATATACATATAGTGGAAACTACGCAATTTTGACGCATAGGGAGATTTGACCCATGAGGGCTTTTCCTATGAAAGGGAATTTTTTTTAAATGTTAGTCATTATACTGATCGACTACTCAAACAACAGCATTTTGCACTGAAAAGACATTGCAGAATTATGAGTGGTCTTCTACCAACTTAGTGTTGATTGATACTGCATGTCTCAAGTAAATTTTGAAGATCTTGGAGACATTTAAATTTGGACATTGTTAAACTTCCAGGTTTGAGGCAAGTCAAATTCAAAAGTATAGCTGTTTTAATAACTGTCTTAGCTACATATTGGTGTATAGATGTTTCATATAACTGCAATGTAAGTTGCTAGGATTAACAAAGCAAATCAACTTAAGAAAACTTGACCCACTTTCGCGAAGGCATGTTTTTGCCTTTTTGAGAGTAAGACTCGCCTGTTGGCATTATTCTTCCGAGTTACAACATTTCAGGGCAAAAATTCCGGTATTGTCATATATATTACAAATGGATATACGTTATAATTATAGTCTTTCTTACCAAAGTAGTTATATCCATAGCATATTTATTGTTCAAATATGAATATTGGGTATATTCGTAAGAAATAAGTAACATACAAATTGCGAAAGAAACGCCAACTGGCGGCGTTACAGATTTAATCAAAATGTTAATTTAATGTTCTGATTTAATGGATTTTTATCCTATGAATAACTAAAATATTGTGAATTAGGCTTACTGATATATATGTATATATATATATATTAATGAAATAAGTAAAACATTGGGAATTTTTAGGCCTAATAACCTGTTTTTATTTAAGAAACAACTAAAATTTTTTTAATCATTGAGCCCAGTGCATTGTTACATAATAAATAACTGAAAAGAAAAAAGGACAAGTATATGTTAACTACTGTCACAACTAACAGAACCCATACAGCCCAGAATGTTTCAGTTATGTTGCAAAAAGCTTACAATCTTTCAAAAACGTAACACGTTTTAGTATGCTCTCTGATACCTTTCTGAAACATTCGCAATTTTTGATTTTCTATCTGTTAAGTGATTGTAACATTTCTGTTACGTATCTGATTTTTTGTTACGATCGCGGACATTTCTACGTTTTTGAAACTAATCGGAAAGCAATCTGAACGTTTTTAAACGTTTCGGAAATGTTTATAATGTTTCAATGTTATATGATTGGTACGTTTCTGGAACATTTTGGGCTGTTAGGAAAGTGAAATAGAAAAAAGAAAAAGGCAGAAAGAAGAAGAAAAAGAAATAGAGAGACAAATGAAATGCAAAAAAGGCTCTTAATGTGAAAAGTACAAAGCATGCGAAAAACCGAAAGAAACAATAAATTTTTTTTTTTTTTTTTTTTTTTAATTCTCTAAAACCTTTTACAAAATTAAACTAAAAACATTTAAATCACAAAACCTGTTTTATTTTTTTTTTTTTTAATTCCTATGAGTTTTCTAGCTTTCATGAGGGGAGAGGAGTCATGTCTCTCTAAGTAGGGGATCAAGTCTTCCTGGGCTTAGAGACACTTGAACCATGTGCAGACTTAAGGAATTCATTTATTTATTTATTAATTTATTTTTTGAAAATTTCTAGTAAGAACTGTGTTAATATTTTTAGTCACGGTATATAAAAAATAACAGACTATTTCTCATACATTTTATTCAGCCCCATTTGTTATACAAGAAATATGAAAAATTAAAAACTAAAAACAGGTTCAAGTCTCCCTAGTTTCCTTTATATATATGTATATATGACATTACACTTTTATTTTGTCAAAAATTTTCATTAAATTTTCAAACTCAAAGTAAAAGTAACGACTAAGGCAAAATTTATCATTTATGATATTCGATTGTCAAAAGAGGGCCTCAGAAATTAGTGGTACCTGTGCTTAAATTTCACCATTACATTTAAGTATTTTTTATTTTTTTTCATTTCGAGTCCATAAAATAATATTTAAATACATTTACAATTTAACTGCTAAAAATTTAATTTAGTATTCACGTAAATGTTTAGTATTCACGTAAAACTTCTTTCATATATTTTATGCAATATAATATATATTCATCTAATATATCACATAAAACGCTGTAAAAAATTCTGTGCCACTTTACCCAACAATGTGGAGGCAGATTACTTGGTTCAACCATGCTGAGAAATGTTGCCAGCAATAACCGTGTAACCGTAGCTTGTACGCAATTACAGCTGGTAACATTTCTTTATATGGTTGAGGCAAGTAATCTGCCTCAATATTGTTGGGAGTACAAATGAGGTACAAATGTTTTAGTAAAAACTAAAATGAGCCAGTAGTAGACAAAGCCGAATATTATTAGCTATGGTGGTATTATGTGGTTCATGCAGGGAACACCCATAGAAATATTATATGTTAACACAAATGTTAAAATTTAGCACAATAAAAAAGATTTCCATGCTTATTTTAACCATATGTAAACAAATGGTTCATGAAATAAATTACTAATAAACAAAAGCAAAGGAAAAAAATACTATTGTCTTTATCAAACTAGCAAAAAATCAGCAAAATGAAAGCAAGTGCACTTTTTTTTTTTTTTTTTCAGTTAAAGAAATTAAATTTCAGTTAAAGACGGCTGGTAACATTTGAAGCTCAAATAACTAACAATACATGATTTGTAACACCGATCCGAAACGTTGCTCGAACCTGTGCAATAATTAAAAAAACTTGTTTTTTAATTATAAATTTAAAAACGTTTATTACTGGTGTTCTTACCAATATATATATGTATATATATATATGTATGTATATTAATCGAGATTAAACATATTAGTGCCTGAAAATTTTAACGCTACAACACTCTGTTAATAAGATTAATTAAATTCTTCCATATTTAAAAAGTTTAACAATGAGTAACCATTTACTGTCTGAATTACATAAATGTGTCGGTATATTGGAAGAAAAAAAAGCCAGCTGGTCAGAAAGAATGATGAAAGCAAACACAATTTGATTTTAAAATTAACTTTAAATGTTTGTAGAAAATTTGTTTTATTTAAGCATTCATTTAATAAATAAATACTGAATTCTGAATATTGTATAAGACTTTAACTATTATTGGAATAACTGTTCTCAAAATAGTGATTGCACTAATATATACCTAATTAGGTATAGTTAACACTCAAAGTGAAACTCTCTTAAGTCATAAAAGTTAATTTAACACAGTAACGGAATATTACATTGGATTGGATAGCTTGCTAAAAATAATTGGATTAGTGGTAGTAATTTCTGTAATGCATTTAAGCTATTGTAATGTTTCTCAACAACATAAGTTATTAGCAAAATACTCATCATTTATTATTATTAGATTATGAAACGTGGAGTTTAATATATATGCCTCCCTGAAGGTGTAGTGATTAGCGTCCCTAAATCCTACACTTTTGGGCCTGAGTTCGAAACCCGGAGAAGACATGGATGTGTTGTCCCTGTAAGGGGTAGCGCTGACCGCCCACTGGATGCCCCTTCACATATGATCATCAACTCGGCGACAACCCTTCCTCCCGGACAATGCTTGCGGCATGTGCACCACGCCATTAGAATATATATATATATATATCACATAACGATATTTAGTATACTGCCCTCATTTTCAAGCACTTTAATTTTTGAATATGCTTTTATTTAATGTAAAACTTAACATTAATGCTTAAATTTATGCGACATTGCCGTAATAAAAATAAATAAATAAATAAATAAATAAATGTTTTATTTCATGATCAAATTATTTTCTTATATTGCGGTTTATTGACAAAAATATTAAACTGTAGCTATTTTTTGACATAATTTTTTGGCTACTTGATGTTATTAAAAAATAAAATAAAAATAACTAGCTGGAACCCGTCGAATTCGACGATCACTTTATTGACCGTAATGTTTCAGAAATCGTCGCATCATTATTGAAATGTATTTCAAGTTAAAATACCTAATATAATTTACGACATTTCACTTACAAAAAAGAAAGTTGGAAAAATGCTTATAAATAGAAATACTATATATGGCATCACTTTCTACAAAGTACTGTCAATGTGACACCAAACTGACTCCAAATAAATAGTTGCTATCTTTTATTTTCTATTTCGTTTAATACAAAGACTACATGTTAGCTGACCCGTTCGGCGTTGCCCGGGGCCATGGTAAATAACATTAAACGAACCTTAAATTTGTATGGTTTTACACCTTTAACTCGATTTTGTTTGAATTTTTATTTTTAAATAAAAGTATCGCGAAAAAGTAATTAGCTGTAACAAAAAAAATTACCTCGAACTGAACGAAACTCTGCCTTGTGACCCCGGTGCCTTTGGCAGCGCATACGCCGGCCGCTAATAACATAAAAATATTCTCAAAAATCCTGGAACCGAATGAACACGCCCGGTATTGCCCGGGCCCATGATACCTTAAATGAACCTGAAATTTCTATGATTGTATACCTTTAACACGATTTTGTTTGAATTTCTATTTTTAAATAAAAGCATTGCGAAAAAAAAAAAAAAATCCGCTGTAACAAAAAAAAAAAAATTACCTCGAACCGAACGAAACTCTGCCTTGTGACCGGTGCCTGCGGCAGCGCATTCGCGGGCCGCTAAAAACATAAAAAAAACCAAAAATTAACCTGGAACCGAACGAACCCGCCCGGCAATGCACAGGCCCATGATAATGACCTTAAATGAACCTTCAATTTGTATGATTTTATATCTTTAACTCGATTTTGTTTGAATTTTTATATATAAATGAAAGTATCACAAAAAAAAACATAATCATCTGTAACGAAAAACATTACCTCAAACAGAACGGAACTCGGGCTCGTGACTCGGTGCCTGCGGCAGCGTATATGCAGGCCGCTAATAACATGAAAATTTTCTCAAAAATTAACCTTGAACCGAACCAAACTCTCACTCGTGTTACCTCTGCCTCTGGCTGCGGGCTGCGACACCGTATAGCAGGCATGCTACGTACGCGCTGCAAAATCCACTTTCCTCCACCAGGGGGCGCAGAATGTTGTATTAGCACATCACCAATCGCCTTGAATTTCCAAGACCTTTCAAATAAGGCGTCACATGGTAATGTCAACTGCAAAATTCGTTAGTTGCACTTTCCACCGGCAGGGGGCACAGCTTGTTCTATGCGAACAACACCAACGGTCAGGAAATATCGAGACCTTTAAAATAAGGTGTGACATGATAGAGTCTACTGCAAAATCACCTAGTTCCATTTTTAACCACCAGGGGCGCACTATATTGTATACAAACATCCCCAATCAACATGAAATTTCAAGACCTTTATCAACAATCGTTTTGAATTTCCAAGACCTTTCAAATAAGCTGTCACGCGGCGGTGTCAACTGCAAAATCATTTAGTTGCACTTTCCACCGCCAGGGGGTGCAGCGTGTTTTGTACGAACATCACAAACGGTCAGGAAATATCAATACCTTTAAAATAAGGTGTAACATGATAGGGTCAACAACAAAATCACCTAGTTCAATTTTTTACCACCAGGGGGCGCACTATATTGTATACAAACATCCCCAATCGACATGAAATTTCAAGACCTTTAAAATGAGGTGCTACATGCGTGGGTCTAGAGCGGATTTCCCTCTCAAACTAAATTTCCCCCTTTCCCCTTCCCCCTCCAAATCTATTTTACCCCATTTTCCCGCCTTCAAAATCGAAAATTCCAAATTCGCAGAAAGTGATTTTTTAGTATTCGACTCTAGTCCCTATATGTACAATTTATTTCCAACCCCTGCCCCCCAGGGGGAGGGGAAACGGTTCGACTTTTTTAGTTTTCTCTTTTCTTAACATATCTACAGACCGAGACTTTTTTTTAGACACCTCAACCAAATTTGTACACCTAGCCATTCTCTCAATATGTAATTTTTTTTCAGAATTATGAACTGTTATAATCTATTTGATCTTAATAGGTTTGGAAATTTTGTTTAATGCAAACAGATTGTTTTTCCAGTAGTATAAACACTCTTACAGAAAGTTTGTAATGTGTTATTATATATATATATATATATATATAATCTGTCCAAATTTAATGAAATGGTAATTTAAAGGAAATTTATTATTATTATTATTATTTTTTTTTTTTGTAATTTGCAAATAATTTACTTTTTTAAATAAATTTTTCTGTAAAAGTTAATTTTATTTGTCTGTTTACATTCTGATCCTCTCTGTTTTTTCATTAAATAAAGATTTTATTATTATTATTATTATTATTTATTTAAGGATAAATAATCTGGTTGGGTTTTCTAATTTCAGGTAAAATATTAAATTCACCTAAATGGAAGATTTTTTTTTCTTCACGCGAATCGGGGGGTTATTTATTTTTTGGTACTATGCAAATATGAGTCCTAAACTTTTAAGGTTATTTCAATAGTTATTAAATTACCATAATGTTTAAGGTATTTAATTTATTTTACTGTATTGGTGAATATACATTTGTGCATAACTTGGAACGTTTAATTTGATTCTATTATGCAACTGAAAATGGAATATCTTTTATGAGAGTAATATCTATGCGTGATTGTAATGAAATTTTAATTCCCCTGAAAATTAAAATTAAAAGTTAAATTTGGAACTTAAATGCATTTTTGTGTTAGAAATTCCAGAGTGTGCACATCAGTTTATATGTTTTTCTTTCTCGATTTTTTTACCCTTTTAAAATTGAATAAATTTTGATTTGAAAGTAGTTTCATCTATCTGCTATAAAATCTGTATGCCTTACAAAGGATCTGAGTAAATATGAACTTAAAATTTATATTAATGGGTTTTGTGAAGATATACAGATTATTAAGAGTGCGATGAATTTGCTTATTAGATTTTTTTTTTTTTTTCTCAGAAGTAGCATTGTTATTGGGTTTTAATCTTGGGAGGTAAAAATTTTGAAAGTTTAAAGATTTAAGTTGAGTATTATAGTGTTAGGATTTAGTACATACACCAACCACTTATTATTATTATTATTATTATTATTATTATTTGGCTTCAAAGTAATTAAGCAAATAATTAAAAAATCTTGGGATTTTTTTTTTTTTTTTTTTTTTTTTTTTTTTTTATGGGTTCAATGTTTGGTTATTTGGGTTGGCTCTCTCTCAAATATCGCAATGTACATTTTTTTTTTTTTTTTTTTTTTTTTTTTTTAATAAATTTTTGTTTATTTTCATAGAAACCACTATACGTTTAAAACTTTTTGTTGTCGGCCAAAGCCATTTGATTGTTGTTGTTTTATTCATTGTTAAGTAATTTTTTATGTGGTGACTCAATGGGTAGTGCACTGATGCTGATGAGTTCTGTTTTAACTATAGTTTAAAATTAAAAACAACGGCAATCAAAAGAGAATTTACCTTAGATGGTTATATATGGTTATAGTTAATAATCAAATGACTAAAGGACTTTTTAAGTTATAATATTACTAACAACCAATAATATTTTATATTATTTATGAAAATCAATAATTTATTATTTAATGAAAATTATTTATTAAACATCTGTATTTGATTATGTATTTTTATTTGGTATACAAAACTTCAAAAAATTAGAAATATTTCAGAAAAGTTTCGGAACGTTCAGTTTGCTTTCCGATTAGTTTAAAATACGTAAAAATGTCCGCGATCATGAAAAAAAAAAAAAAAAAAAAACATGGGATACGTAACAGAGAAGTTTCAATTAGTTAACAAACGGAACATTGAAAAGTACGAATGTTTCAGAAATGTATCAGAGAGCATACATAAATTTTAGAATTTTGAATATATAAAGCCACAAAATTTAATTATATAAAAATAAAAAACCTTACATTCAGCTTTATCGACGTGACTCTTCATCGGCGAAGTACTTTCTAATTAGCCCCCCCCCCCCTCATTATCAACGCTGGTCACTCCTTTCTGTGTTTTCGTGAAGACTCTCTCCAGGTATTCAACTTCATCCCTCTTCTTCAGGATCCCTCTTATCCCCAGCCACCAAAAAACAAATAAAAAAATACACTAACGCAATACCTTATGACCGCGGAGCCGTAGTAAAAATTAAAAATATTGCAAGTAAATTAAATGTGAACATTCCAATTAAGCCAAATCCGAATATCTATCAAATAATCAGAAACGACAAAGATCAAATTCCCCCCCTCGAAACTGCCGGCATTTACAGAATCCCATTTAAATATCAAAACAATAGCGATGGTTGTCATGTAGGAATGACCAAGAGAAAAATAAATACAAGAATCAAAGAGAATACTAATGATATAAAATTTGGAAAATATGGCACCGCGTTAGCACAAACTTATAAAAACGAAAATATTGAAATTGACTTTAAAAACACTAAAAAAATCGCTAATTACAATAATCACAATTATGCGCTCTTTCGTGAAACAATAGAAATTATCAGCCAACCCAATGCATGCAACCTGGACCAACCGGCCACAGGTATAGACGCCACCTGGCGCCATCTCCTGAAGAAGAGGGATGAAGTTGAATACCTGGAGAGAGTCTTCACGAAAACAGAGAAAGGAGTGACCAGCGTTGATAATGAGGGGGGGGGGGGGCTAATTAGAAAGTACTTCGCCGATGAAGAGTCACGTCGATAAAGCTGAATGTAAGGTTTTTTATTTATATATAAATACATAAATTTGTTACGTTTTTAAAAGATTGTAAGCTTTTTGCAATATAACTGAAACATTCTGTGAAAAAAAAAAAAAAATAAATAAATAAATAAATAAAGTATATTTTATTTAATTATTTTAGAATATATCACTGTAAAAATTATGCATATAAAATAGATTTATATAACTAGGAATCCATTTGCTACAAAAACTTTATATTCTGTTCTCCCATTCAGAACAAAAGAGCAAATCTCAATTCCGCGAGTTCACCCGCTATGCATTTATCCAGTTTTACTATAATGAGCTTGTCCCTTAATACCTCCTTTCATCCCACCTACCTGTCAATTCCTATCCCAAACGATAGGAAAAGACTCGGGGATATAACAATTTTAGCGTGAGAGAGAGATGTGGAAAAATACCAGTACATTTATTATAAATGAAATACAACAAATCATTTTCGACCTTAAAGAATAGGAAATGAATTTCATAAAGCTTGAAATTCTTAAATAGTCAAAATTATTCATTTACATATTTACTAGGAATAAATTATTTTTAAACATGTACTTTTCATTATTTTTATTTATTATTCGTTTCCCGATCCTTTCATTTCCCGTCAGATTCATAAAATTAAATCTACGACGAAGAAACGAAAGATTAAAAGATGTATTGCTGCTTATTGAATAATGTACGATTCTTAATTTTATCCAAATTCTTAATTTTATATGAATTTTAACTTTTTATGATAATTTTTTTTTCAAAAGTGTATCTGTAAATGATCACATCGTATGGAGACATATTTACGATGTACGATTTATTTATTGAGTTATTTTAATTATGTATTTTTGCTTTACAGATATATCTGGTAAATTGCATCACAATTGAGAGAAAATTCCAATTTCGATTTTAGAAACTGATGCGAGAAAACCATTTAAAAAGAAAAAAAAAAAAAAAAAAAAAAAACAGAAAACATAAGTTTTTTTTTTTTTTTTTTTTTTTTAAATACAGGTAATTGTGTCCTATATAATAGACAGTGTATAATTAAAAGAAAAAAATAGTTGGCATAGGTGGACTCTGCTCAGTTCCCCATCATATGTATGTTCTCAAAAATTTCTTGGACAGGACTTATTATATTCATGTTAAGAGAAATGAATTTGACCAAACGCTTGACACAGTGACAGAACGAAATCCTCGCCTAGTAGGCTACCCACCATTCAGTTCGATATCTTTTTCTAATCTATTAATTTATTTATTGGGATCAATTTCGTAGTTTATTTTCATGCTACTATTTCCAATGCAACTTTCCTTAAAATATGTACTTTTATGAAATATCTCCACATTTTGCTATGTTCATAAAATCTTAAATTTCGAATAACTTACGAAATTTTCCTATTAGAATATTTGTAGTCAATCATGTTCATACAAGTATCATAAATGCTATTTTGAAATTTTCTGATATATTTATGATCCTTAAAATGGACGTTTATGCTCGATTTTACCTTATTCTGTCATTTTAAGTAAATAGTAAATTCCAAATAACTTACGAATTTTTTAAATTGGAAAAATCATACTCTATGGTATTCATGTCAGTATCCTAAATAATATTTATAAAGTGGTTTGACATCTTTAAGAGGAAAATATCCTTCACGATTGACGTTTATGTGAAATTTTGCTCTAATCTGCCATGTTGAGAAATTCGTAAATTTCCAATAACTTACGAAAGTTTTATATTGGAAAATTCATAGTCATTAATACTCATGCCAGTGTCCTAAATAATGTTTCAAAAGTAGTCTGACATCTTTACGATGAAAATATCTCTCAAAATTGACGTTTTTGTGAAATTTTGCCCTATACTGCCATGTTAAGAAATTCGTAAATATAAAATAACTTGCGAAATTTTAAAAGTAGAATGTTTATAAATACTTATGTTCATTCCGGCATCAAAACTGATATTTTAAAACTGGTTTGACATTTTTATAGTAAAACGTTTTCATTTAATGCCCGTTTAAGTGAATTTTTGTCCTATTCTCCCATGTTAAGAAAATCATAAATTTCAAGTAACTGCTGAAGTTTTTAAAATCGAATGTTGCAAATGAATAGTGTTCTTGCCAGTGTCGAAAGTAATATTTTAAAACTGATCTGACCTCTCTACGACAATTTGTTCTTGAGATATCGTGCACACAGACTAACAAACTAACGGACTAACAGACTAACAGACACCCTACAGACAGACACCATAAAAATTTTGTCATTTTCGGATTCCTCACACCGGAAAACGTGTAAAAAAGTAAAAAAACCGAGGTCGAAAATATTCACGATTACCTAAGTTCCCCATACCTATAGTATGATGGGGAACTAATAAATGTAAGAAATATTTTAATAAAACAGTGACATACCTATCTATAGATAGTTGTCTCTTTCTATTTCTCTTTCTCTCTCTTTCTATTTTTTCTCTCTCTTGTTATATAACACACACACACACACACACACACATATATATAATCGCAGCAATTAGAAATAGCTAGTTGCCACTATCCTTTCAGAAGCTCCTCTTTCACCCATACACAGAGGGACCTCCCTGATAAAGACCTCTGAGTCTTTTGGGGTTTTATTTCATTTCATTCACTTGTTAATTTATTCCTGTATTTAAATTTTGCATTTCATTATTCGCATTGGTTTTTAATTCCCCTGTTGGTTTTTTAAACTTTAAACTTTAATTTTAATTTTATATCATATACATATTTATTTCAAAAGTTTCCCATATATATAGATATAGATATAGATATAGATATAGATATTCATTTATTTATTTATAACTTAAGTAGATGCGTTTGCTAGTGTTTATTATTATTTTTAAATATATTACTGAAACTTTATCAAAAATAAAAACCTCATTTTTACTACTATTTTTTTTTAGTTTACTTGGTCATCAAGATCTTAAGCCCGGTGTTAAATGCAACCCATCGTTATTAGCAGCAACGTCATACTAGAGTATGTAAAATCAATTTTTTTAAGGTACGCAAACAAACGGATGAGTTCTTTCAAACTGAAAGACGCCTGTAAATAAGAAGTTCTCTTATACAGGTTTTTCATGTGCGCAAAACTTTTAAATCTATGGAAAAACAAATGTCGTAAATTTCCACTAAACCACTATGTATCTTCTTTTGAATATAAAAGAAAGTAGTAAAAAAAAAAAAATAATAATCTGAAAAAAAAAAAATAATAATAATAAAGAAATTAACATATTTATTTATTTTTATTGCCAGATATTTGCAAAAAAGTGATGTTTTTTTTTTTTTTTTTTTTTTTTTTTTTTCAAATTTTAATTACTTTTTATTTTATGCTAAGAAATTCGCTTTCGGTTTGTGATCATGTAAAACAAACTTGAATTAATCATAACATTAGTAGACTACGAACATTTATTCACAGTTAGAATGATCTCAGTAGATTTGATATAGAAAAATGCTGATTCTTAGAATTTTTTTTTCATCAGGCTGTTTTTTCCGCGATCGTAAATTACGCTATTTTTTTCTTCAGCTCATAAATTTTTAACGGATGCTCCGATTTTCAAACTTTTTTTTAAAAGTTTTTACTCTTATGCAAGTTATGTTATTATTAATATGATGCAAACAAAACACAGTATACTAACTAAAGTCTATTCCTACTCGTTTAACTGCTCAACAGCTACAGGTATAATCATAAATTGTTGACTAGTTATTGTAGAGGGGCTATGCACTACAATATATGACCGCTTACAGCGCCACATGGTGGAAAAAAGCTTAATCTGCATTGCTATCTCAGATATGGTACGATGTACGAGAAAAAAAAGTAAATTACAAAAGTGTAGAGCTTCATCCATTCAGTACAAAAAGGCACTTTGTAGACAAAAATGCTAAAACCTAGAGCCTTTAAACGTGAACTTTATCTTATATCCTTTAAAATGTAGCAGATTGTGCATATGGTATGTAAAATGTAGTGTTCTATTATGCATGCATTGCAATTGACGGATAAAAGTTTGAACGTTGAGAGTAACGATATCTAGTTATAACTAGTTGTTTTATTCTGCCTAAGTTCGTTTCCTCACGTCACAGTGTAAACAAATCACGTTTTAAACGTTCTGTTTTCAGTAGTTTAGTACTAAATAGACGATATCTTACATCTTTGTAATTTACATTCTTTCTCTATCACATACCATTTTCGAGATAAGAAATATATCTTCACTCTTTTAATAACTTCACGATACTTCCCAACAGTTTACGAATAGTAACTTTTTAGCTAGAAACGACTGATATGATTAAAACTTCCGCCGTTCCGTAGTTAAATGTGTGAGAAATGACTTTAGCGGGCACCCAGTATGTCTGTCTGATTTCATGATTTTGTCCATCTACATTAATCTTATCGACGATTCGGTTTTTGTACATCGTTTGTATTGGAATAAAACTTGGACTGAAAAAATTACCTTAATAAGATCTTTAAGATACAAACGAAAGATGTCTGTATGTGCGTTTTTTTAGGGGGGACGTGACAAGAGATGGGGTATTCGAAACGGACGAAAATTTTAAATTAGAATATTCTACTTCAATAAGTTTCTTGCCCGTGTCTTAACACCACCACCTGTAATAATGCCTCCGAGCTGAGCTCTACGTCACGGAAGATAGGCCGATTTCATCCAATCCCCACGATCCAACATGTATCACAGGAAGTGTTGATTGGATAAAATCGGCCGATCTTCCATGACGTGGAGCTCAGCTCGGTGGCAATAGTACAGGAGGTGTTGGTCTTAAGCGATATTTTAAATCTAGTCCGAGCGTTTTACGACCGTTTGTTCTTGAGATATCGTATATATATATATATATATATATATATATAGAAAAAATTATGAAATTTAAGATTATTTGTTAGTCAACCTGAAAATAAACTAGCTTACATAGATGGATTGCATAGATGGATTCAGCTTAGTTAAAATTATATGTATGTGCTCATAAATTTCTACAAAAGTTAAAACTATATTCATTTTAAGAAAAATAAATTCACTTGACGCGATAGGAGATTGATATGCCCCCACATAATAGGATACTCACATTCCAGTTTGATAAATTTATTTTATCCAAATTTGTTAACTAATTTATTAGGGACAGTTTCGTATTTTTTATTTCATTTTATCACATCAATGCAGTCACTGGTATAGTGCATTTTTATAGAAATAATGCTTACTTTTGCTATGTTAAGAAAATCTTATATTTAGAATAACATATGGATATTTCATATTAGAATATTCGTAGACAGTTATGTTGAAAGCAGTATCATAAATGAAATTTAACTGTAGTATGACATCTTTGCGATGAAAATATCCCTAAAAATGGACATTTATGCTTATTCTGCCATACGATACGTATTATGCCATACTTACTTATTCTGTCATATTAAGAAATTTGTACATTTCAGATAACTTACGAAGTTATTAAAGTTGAAATTTAAAAATTAACGATATTTATGTTTGCATTATACCTGTTATTTTAAAGGTGGTTTGAAACCATTACATAACCTTATTCCTTTTAGTGCACTTTTTAGAAAAATTTTGCTTTTTGTTCCCATGTTAAGAAAATCGTAAATTTCGAATAATTACGAATTTTAAAGTAAGAAGCTTACAAACCAAAAGGGTTTTTGCCATTGTCAAAAATGATAGTTTAAACCTGGTCCGATCTCTCTACGACCATTTGCTCCTGAGATATCAATTCGCAGACTAATAAATTAACTAAATAACAAACATTCTACACAGACAAGCACCACGTCTATTTTCTTATGTTGGATTTTCATGCCTGAAAACGTGTAAAACAGTTAACTAAAAGAAAAAAGAAAAGTCGATGTATAAAAATTTCACGAATGCCTAATTTTCTCATTCTTATAGTGTAATAGGAAGTAACACTCCTGCTCAAAAGTTCTGCAAAATTTGCAAACGATCAGTTTTTTTTTTTTTTTTTTTAATTCAAAAACTTATCTCTCGATGAAATGTTTTCAAACGTTGGGTATTTAAAGAACTGGGTTTTCCTCATGCTTTTTAGTGAAGTTTGGTTTAAGACAGCATATAGGAGGCCGAAAAAAAAAAAAAGAAACATGAGGAAGACCCAGTTCTTTTAATACCTAATGTTTGAAAACTTTTCCCGGAGATATAAGTTTTTAAAATGAAAAAAAAAAAAAAAAAAAAAAAAAAAAAACTGATCGCTTGCAAATCTTCCTAATCTTTTGAGTAGGGGTGTAAAATTATGATGTGATTTTGAAAAGAATATGCAAAAGTGAGACAACGACTTAGTAAATTATTCCAATTATGTTACTGAAAAGAAAAAAAAAATCTAAAGAGAATTTTTGAAATTTAATTAAACATAGTAAAATAGTACCATTTTGGAACTATATTATAATTTAGATCAAGAGATAAATATAGGCGTATAGAACACTACTTTAAATTACTTTAATATCTGATGACGTTTTCTGTAATTACTTCGTCACGAAAATAATGTTGCAAGAGATTTACAATTTATCGTATTATCTCACATGTTTTTTTTATTGTTAGAAGTTCATATATTATTGTATATTTATATAAAGACTGAATTAAAATTTATTTTGCATATAACTATTATTATTATTATTTCATTCTAACCAATTATTTTTTTAAAACCAGTTTGTCACTAATTTATATATATATATATATATATATATATATATATATATATATATATATATAAATTCTACTTTAAAAGAATTTCCTTAAATAATGTACCTTCTTTAAAATTTCCTTTGTTAACTCAAAAATAATTTATAAAAATAAAATGCTACTCCACATCATTCCCTAATTTGAAATGTCACGCCTAAGATAAACTATTGCATAAGATATTATAAAAACCAGTAAGGTCCTTTTAATTAGGGAATGTCAGGAAATCATTCAGGCATCATCTATTCAGGGAATGTCAGGAAATCATACAAAAATCAGAGAATTTAACTGAGTCTGGAAAAGTCATGGAATAGTCAGGGAATTTCATTTAAGGTCAGCAAATTCTGACCAAGTTTTGTGAAAAAAAAACCGTATTTGAAAGCTCATTATTGTAAATTGCTAAACTATTCACTAATTTTGTGAAATTTTGGTGCGAAATAAAGTCAGGGAAAAGTCATGGAAATTGATGAAAGATAGTCATGGAAATGTCAGGAAATTTTAAATAGTTCTAATATTAGCCACCCTGTGTCGACAGATTTGTTGGATATCCGGTATATTAATATACATATACATATATATTTCACCTTTTTTAATTTGGTATTGCATCATTTATAAGAAAATACAACTTTAAAATACTATATACTATAATTAAGATAAAACGTAAACCGACTCTTTGTATAAAAACGAAAAGCGCACAGAATCTGAATTCAGTGTTTAGAATTTTAAGGTAAAATAGTTCCCTTGAATCACATTTATTTTATAACTAGCCGAGTTGCGCCCGCCTAGTTCTATAATAAGATTTCCGTTGCTCATTTGAATTTTAAATGATGGCGGTAAAGGATCAGATATTCTATGTTTATGGCACGAAAAAGTCGTTCAAAAACACAGGTATGGCTTTATATGTATGCTTTTTATTTATTTTTTCATTTATTTATATTTATTTTTTTCATTTTCAATGCAAAATGTGGTTATGGGTTAAATTTACTTTATCTAACATTTTTATTTTTTGCTATATTTTCATACTTTAGAAGGGATATATATACGTGTATCCTGTGTGTAGATAGTTGATAGATAGATACGTGAATAGTTATATTAAAAATTATGTTATTTTTTAAACTAAACCCTTCCCATGTCTTTGTGGGTTTTAACTTTATGAAATTCTAATTATATATATAACTATACCTCATACATATATATATATATTTATATATATATATATATATGTATATATATATATTATATATATATATATATATATATATATATATATATATATATTATTTCAAATAATAACAGGAGACTTGGCGTTTAAAAACCCGGATAAGCTACTACGTCAGAAACGCCAAAGAAAAATGTTTGAAATGCATACAGCAGTTTCGGTAGCTTAAAGTGTACCATCTTCAGTGCAAAAGAAGAACTGAAAAAGTGCAAAAAGATCACTTTTCAGTGCAAAAGAAGCACTTCAGTGCAAAAAGAAGAACTTTTTGCACTGAAGACGGTACGCTTAAGGCTACCGAGACAGCTGTATGCATCTCAGATATTTTTCTTTGGCATTTCTGACGTAGTAGTTTATCCGGGTTTTTAAACTTTTATTACTTTTGAAATAATTATTTTAAATTTAAATTACATATTTCATAGTTTCATCTGACAAATGCTTGTTTTTATTATAGAATTATTTTTAAAAATATATATATGTATTTGCTACATTTCACAACGAATCGTGTAAAAAAGAAAAAAAAAATGCCGGTGGCTTGAAAAAAGTCAGGTAAATTTTTCACACGATTTTGGCAACATATCATCTATCTATATATATATTTAATTTATTTATTTTTTATTGTAATGAGTTGTTCGTATACGGTTTCGTAAAATTTAAAACACAGACTTTACTGGAATTTTGTTTTACATGTATTGTGTGGCATTTATATATTTACATTCCATACTCCTAGCCCCAAAACGAAAAGTTATGCGGTAAAAAAAAAAAAAAAAATTAGCCATAATACGAAATCTCAAAGAAAAGGACGAACCAAATACCGTCCGCGTGGATTAAAAAAAAAAAAAAAATTCTCAATATGCTTAGTCGTTGCATTGATGAATCCTATTTTGGCACTGTAATGGTATCTTAATTCATTTTTTATAATTAGGTAATTAGAAAAAAAAACATATATTATATATATATATATATATATATATATCAAGAAATAATAATAATAATAATAAACTATTTAAATTGCTTTTCCGTAGCGTATGAGTGGTGATTCATTTTGTAGTATATTGTCTGAAAACTCCATGCCAAAACAGTATAGAAGCTTTTAAAGCTTTTACACTAAAGCTTTTGCAGTAACTTTTTATAACTGCATTACAAAGATTATATCACATTTATATCTTTATATGTAAAGAGAAATCAAGTGAAATATTACTTTTATGCAGCCCTATAGCTTGCGTTAAATTTTGCATGTATACCATATGATGTAATAAAAAATAAAACAACAACAACAATAATAATAATAATTATAATAATAAAATCAGTGAAAATTCCATTTGAGCGATTTCCCCTAATATCTCATAATAACTCCGAGCTGTATTTTAAATAAACCTTTTATGCTAATTCAACTTCATTTTACGTACGAAAAAATGTTTTCTGGATATTAAATATACGAATTAGTTTTCTTTTATTTATGTAGTGTAAACATATTAAAATATTGTTTAAACTTATTCTTCTAAATGATTATAATGCAACGTAAATGTTTTGTCAGTTGATATAATCAAGCGGGTCTATCTTTTAAGACCAATTGAGAAGTTTCCAATAGAGAGAGAACATGCCATAGTAAATCTGAATAACAAAATTTATTATCAATGCATTTTAAAATTATTTACAGGAATTTACAGCGTGGACAGACAGACGGTTAAAAAGAGATACAGATTATCCATACAAAACTTATCACGTTAATTTATCCATATAAAATTAATCATATTTAAATATTGTTTTAATATGATATATAACGGTAGTGAGTATACATATATATATTAATTAAAATAATTTCTATAGAAAAGTTTTGCTCTAGTTCCTTTGTAAACATATTTCAATATTTTTTGTAAGAAAATAATAGTATTTTTTTTTTTTTTTAAATATATATATATATATATATTGTTGATGTTATAACGTTTAATTACCGTAATTTCTCAGAGGTTTCTGCTGATATTTATCCTACGGAATTAATTTTAAAGCACACTAGTAAAAAAAGTATAATTTAGATTTACATTCTAAGGTTAAAAGTTTAACTAATTGGTTATCGTGTATCAGTAAAAAATTTTTGAAAAAATAAAATAAAATAAATAAATAAATATTTTCTCAAACTGCTAGAATTAAAAGAATTTGCAATAATTGCGATAGTATCGATGTTGCTTTACGCAATTTATCGGAAAGAGCAAGATGGAATAGTTATATTTTATATAATTTCACTGCTATCCGTAACTGTTAAATATTAAGTAAATATTTTTCATGTTAGATATATTGACATGTATTTTTGTTTAATTATTTTGTTTTCAGTAAATAATTTTCACTATCTTTTATAAGTTTTACATTTATATATGAATATATTGTTATGTAATTTTGTATATTTTTCCTTTGTACTTCAAAAATTCTTCGTTCGTAATTTCGTGCTACAGTTGTTAAGGACTTTTTCTTTTGGTGGGGCATAGGGGAACAAGATACTTTTAGCTTTTGATATTATCTCTTGAAACGTCTTGCCGATATTTCTCCACCCTGCATTAGAGGGTTCTGTCTTATGATACTCTCAATGCTTTTTGTGTTAATAACTTTTTTTTTGTTTTATTGTTATTTTTCTGTTTATATGTATAGTTATTTAATATATATATATATACATGTGTAATTTAAAAAAAAAGTGTTATTGCCAAAATAGGCCAATATTTGTATATATTTAATTATATATAAAATAAGTAATAAATTTGAAATTAAGTTGATGAATAATGATAATAAGCATTATAAAAAAGATAATAAACAAAATACATTTAAAAATTTTGCGCATAAGCAACATATTAAATTTAAGTGTAAATATAATTTGAATAATTTAATACCTTTGCAACACTCAGCAAATAAAGATAGATGAAAATACCAACAATGAAATTTGAAATGAGATGTATTACGTATGAAATTATTGTCACGATGATAATTTAATTAAATAACACTGAGTAGTAAAAAGATATTAAATTACTTACGCAGAAGAGAAATAATATACATAACACTTAAGCCTAACGATGAGATAATTTGCATAATCCATTAAACCAGTAAAAACATTCAACAAATAATACAAATTGAAAGAAATAAATTAACCAAAAGAAACTGTTGAAAGAAAAGAGAATTCACGAAGTGAAAAATAGAGTTTTAAATGCTGAAATCCAGAAATGATCTCATCAGGAATCTTGCATCTCTGTCAGCAAATGCAAGATTTCTGATCGTTGTATAGCTATTTCAAGCAATATACAACACAAGTTTCTATCTTCCATAATATATATATATAAAGGAAATTAGATTCAGCAGTAACTCAACCAGAATTGAAAAATGGAATAAGTATGATTGATAAGTCCATATGTAACCGATTCCAAACAGAATAAGTAGAAATAAACTGGTTGCCAAAACAGACAAACTGTAAAGAAATGAATTGAAGTAAAGAAACGATTAATCGATATTGGTTTCTGAAATGAAATAAATGAAAGCATTAAGTGATATTTATTTTTCTTAGAATTTAAAAGCTAAAAGCACAATTGAAAAGATGATATTTAAGAGGGAAATTTTAGTATAATGTTAATCAATACGATTTTCATTTTAG
Organism: Salticus scenicus; assembly: GCA_963930645.1. Classification (NCBI taxonomy): domain Eukaryota; kingdom Metazoa; phylum Arthropoda; class Arachnida; order Araneae; family Salticidae; genus Salticus; species Salticus scenicus. The sequence goes on along the minus strand of OZ005653.1, from coordinate 110,388,671 downwards.
ATTAAACGTCCAACGTAACGTGAGCTAGCGCCATCTTACGCGAAAAAAATGAGTTACTATAAAGTGAATTTAGAAATGTGCGATTACACTTCCAATTTACATTAGTTTAATTTGTATTCTTAAGCAAACATATCAAAAGACCAACAAGTGATGATAAAGACATTATGATTATGTTATTGGTGAATTATTATTTTAATTTTAAAACTTATTATTATTATTATTGTTATTATTTTATAATATTTAAATTAGAATTGGTTAAAATTAATGAAAACACCAAATTTGGTTATGCAGGACGAAATCTAATTTTTTTGAATAATTAAACAAATAAAATGTATGAAGAGTTGAAACTTAAATAATATCAACCAGAAAAAGAGGATGCAACCTGCAATTGCAATAAGACAATGCTTCCTATTTTTTTATTAATTAAATTCAGCATCCCACCCAACCAATACACCATACAACACCAACATTCCTCCCTAATCAAACAATCTGCCCTCCCATCCACCACATTTTTAATTATTATTATTTCATTATTTTTTATTTTATTTTATTGTTTTTTTATATTATATATATACATATATATATATATATATATATATATATATATATATATATATATATATATATATATATATATTTGAGACAATGAACATTTATTGATAAATAATAGAATAAATAAATCTCTTGGGATAACCAATATCAGTAGCAGTTTTAATTACATGGTTAATATTTTTGTTTTTGTACTGAGATGAACAAAGTCTGTGTATGCGAAATAGGTGATTAAGAATGATATTTCTGTATACAGATAAATGGAGACAAGAATTAAACTGTGTAAAAAAATTTACTTTAAAACAAAAATCTTTTCGTTTATCATATAGATCAGTAGATATTTTACCACCATTAAATTTAAGTTTTAAATCTAAAAAACTAATGCAATTATTGTTAATAAAATTATGTGTTAAAGTAACGTGAGAGGGATATTGAAATTTCAATGAAGATGGAGTAGAATTATTAACATAAAAAATTATAATATAGTCAATGTATCTATAAATAATGACATTATCATTACAGAAACTTTGTTCATAATGGTATAGATATAAGTCAGCTAACAAACTCGAGCTACATCCCCCTTGTGGGATACCGACCTTTTGGATATAAATAGTGTTGTTATGTAGAATACAGTCCGTTAAAAAATTCTAAGACCACTTTAATTTTGTAAATTATAAGAAAAATAAAGATTCTAATCATAATTTAAATACATAAAATAACATATTGCTCTATATTTTTTTATAATTAGTTTGCAATAACTTGGTACAATGCAATAAATCTTTAATTAAAATATATATTAGAAATAAGTTAAAAATAACCTGTTAATAAAATATAAGACCACTTTTCAAAAAACAAAATTGTATAAAAAATTAATATGATATTGGGCCTCCATTTTTCCTGATGACTTCAAACACTCTGTTTTTCATTGAAGTAACCAGGTGGTTAAGTTCAGTTATAGAAATATTGTACCATTCTTTTACAATGGCTACTTTCAATTCATTGGCAGATGAAAATTGTTTATTATTAGAATAAACTTTCCGAGATAGTATACCCCATAGGTTTTCCACTGGGTTCAAGTCTGAACTTCGACTTTGCATGGCAAAACATTAATTTTTTTCTTTTTTAAACCACTCCTGTTCGGATTTAGACGTATGACAAGTAGCATTGTACTGTTGAAACATCCAGTTAGCACCACCTACTAAAGTTCCAAACGGTATCATATGATCATATAGCATAGACTGATATTGTGTAGAGTTCATATGACCCGTAATCCGCTGTAAATAACACAACGCCACATAACTGAAAACTCCCCAAATCATTACTGATCCTCCACCCGTTTGTCGACTGAAGCATTCTTTTGATTTCTTCCTCTAGTCATGCCAATAGTGTTTGTAACCATCGGGACCATCAAGGTTATATTTATTTTCATCAGAAAATATAATTTGTTTCCACTCATCATTCCATGACATGACATTTTTAGCCCATTTTAATCTTTCTTCTCGATGGCATTTCAATAACTTTGGTTTTTTCTTAAATTTCATAAATTTTGTATTAATATTTAATTTAAGACTCTTCCAGACTGTTACATGTGAAGTTTTCTTGCTGAAACGTTTCGAAATTTCACGAGTTGAAAGACCTTTTTTAGTTGACAGTCGAAAAATTTGTATATTATCACGTGCTGTCAAAGTATTTTTTCTGCCAGATCATTTTATTTTGTTTGAATAATCTTTTCTACTTATGGCATTATGAATGGCAGTTTTAGAACGGTTCATTAACCTCGCAATTTCTCTTTCAGATTTACCAGAACCTTTATAAAATAAAGTTTTTTTTTTTTACTTCGCACTCCAATAATTCTTTACCTCAAAGCATCGTCAAATTAATCGTAAAGAACACATTCAAAACCTAAGCCTTTGCTTCTTAGGTAATGCTTTTACAAAATACTGACGCATGCGCTTTATATTGAGCTTGACGTCATGTATAATATGCTAATTTTCTCAGGTGGTCTTAAAATTTCTTAACAGTCACAGTCTTTAATTTTTAGAAAAATGAATAAGTTTTAATGAAATTTAATTCAATTTTAAAAGTTGGAATTAGTATAGGATGCGTTTTCCTATCAATTTTAAATACGCAACTAAAAATTTGCATATTATGCTCTCTTCTTCAGAAATGCACCAACACGCTTGTGGTCTTATAATTTCTTAACGCACTGTATAATTATTTTGAATAATAAAATTTAAAGGGGTTTTAAAGGAAGTTGCACAAAAGTATTTAGGAAGAGAAAGTTCAATGTTAAAACGCACATAAAGGTTGTAAATGATTTCATGAAGATCGGTTAAATTAATATTATTAACCAAGTCAGCAAAATCATAAGTAATAATTTTAGTAACATTGTTCAGAGTTTGTACTATTTCTTTGAGTTGCTAGCTATTTTTAAGACAGTAGAAATGGTTGGATTTACTAATTAAGTTATAAATTTGGTTAAAAATGTCAAGGAGGGTTTTATTAGCATTATTGCTATACGTATTACAACCAATAGTAACAGTTCTAAATTTAATAGGATTTTTATGAAGTTTACGAAAAAGAACAATATGTGGATAGTTGAAATTATTAAATCGAAGCTTTAATAATTTATAAAAGCAATGAATTTTTCTGTTATTAATTTTAGTGTGAATGCAGGTGGGATGAAAGTTAGCACTCGAAGATATGGTTTTACCAAGAAGAGAAAGATAATATTGTTTACATATTATGGCATAATTATTCGGAGATTTATCAACATAAGTAATAACATAATTTTGTTTGAGTACATTCACAGATTTAAATAGATCGGATTTACTGTAATAAGTTAAATGTGTCTTAAATTTAATTAATTCCGTTTTAATTTTCGAAATCACTAAAAATTTCCATTGATTAAAATATTCATCAGGCATATTATATGAAATAGATATTTTATAGATAAACAAATCACTATCAAAAGTTAATTGCTGTAAAATCTGTGAAATATTAGTTTTTGATGGAAGTCTAAATTTTGTGCCATAATACATAAGTTTTTTTAAATTGCTGTTATTAAAAAATTCAAGATCTCCAGTAATAATATGTCCATGGACCCTGTCTATATATTTTGCATAGGAAGGATCATCACAACTACAGGATACATCAGCAGAAAAGTTAGACTTTGACACTGGATTATAATTGAATAGCAATCGACCAAGAGTAATGGGATATTTAAATGTGCGAGAAATATGTAAAGTTCATGTGATGCATCTCGGCAAGAAAACAAATGTCAGTTTTGCGTGTATGTATTTGAAAATTGTATATTAAGTCCCTCATATATATATATATATATATACATATATAATGTCATGTTTAAAAATGTGTAAACATGATGTTTAACAAACAAAAGCGTTGCAATGTAATGGAATTAATAAAATTATTTTTTGTGTCTTAGTAAATAAAGCAAAGACTTTGTCGGCGAAAACATCCCGGCGGATCAATCCTATACTTGACTGGTCTAGATTAATCTATTTTAGTAATGAAAGTTGGCCATTTTTTTTTTTTTTTTAGTAAAAACGGAGGAATTTTATATAAGATACTGTATAGATGTTAGACTTTTTTAAAAGAGCTCTAAATGCTAATTTTTTTATACGGACACTATACACATCAATTAATTAAGTTTAACGATATTAAGTTGCAAAGTTTTACAACGTGATATCATTCAATTGCTTTTGATGAAGATCAGTCATTGTTTAAATAAAAAACTGATGATTTTTTTAAGATGGTGCATAGATGTTACACCTTTTTAAAAGAGCTCTAAAAACTGTTCATTTTTGGTGAGGACACTATATACATCAAGTTACTAGATTCAAAGTTATTACGTTTAAAACTTTCACAACGCGATATCATTCGATTGCTTTTATCTTAAAATATGAGTCTAATATTAAATTAAAAAAAAAAAAAAAAAACAGTCTAATATTAAATAAAAAGCAGTCTAATATTAAATATAATGAATAACTTAAAAAAAAAATCAGTTTTGAAGTTCTAAGAGCGGCAATTTTTTAATTGTAGCGTACTTATTTTTCATATATAATCCATTAAATTTGTAAATGATTCTTGGTTCTCAATTTCTTGAGAATCATCCACAAAAGACCACAGAGCAGTGTTGCAAAACCATTGCAAAACGGAATAAATATTTAATTTAATTTATTTTGTAATATTTATTTTGACTTTTTTATCTTAAAAGGAATTTTTAATTATGTTACAAAGCCCAAAATGTGATATGCAAAATAAATTGTGATACAATTGTTTTTAAAATTCATTTAAATTTAGTGATCAGCGAAGCGATCGTAGCCTGCTAGTTACTTTCACTTTCCCGTAGGGTCGAGAAAGTATTGTTTTAGGGTCAAATTTTCGAACGTGAGTTTTTGTTATATTTACATGTTCTGAGGTTCCCTGAATATGAAAATCATGATTTTAGCGAATGGTCTGTGTCTCTGTCTGTGTGTCTGTTATCAGCATATCTCAAGAACAAATAGTACCACAAATTCCAAACTCGGTATTCTAAATGCGTATCATATAGGGATGCTACACTAAACTTTTCGTGGAGATGAAGCAAATGGTTCGTGTACAGGGACACTCAAAACTATTCAAATACATTACGCCTACGTGTGAAATTGCAGGTAAGTAGAGTTTAACATCTATAGACTGCACTAAACCAAATGAAATGAGAATATATTTTTTTGTAATAGAGATAGTCAACTGGGGAAAAATGTGTATGTAGGAGCCTCGCCTACCCCTCTGGGGGGGAAGTCCCCCCTTGAGGGGAATAAATTTTCATGATGGGTATCTTTCAAAAGAGCTCGCCAATACCTTTAAAACGAATGGTTGAACCATCGATCTGCAATAATTTAACAGAAAATTATTGATTTTTTTTTTTTTTTTTTACATATTTTTTTCATTTTTATTGATGAAATATTGAGAATAAATTCAATTTTTGTTTGGATATTTAGCATTATCATGGAAGATATTTTTTTTAAAATAATGATTTTAATAAATTATTTTTCCTGAGAGAATTTGTATAGAAGAATATAGAAGAAGGTCGTGTGGTGGCCAGAACACACTAATTATTTGTCATTAGTGGATGTGCTTTACTAATAATATTTCACCATTTCTAGGAGAGCTGTTCGGGATTTGAAATAAATTCCTCATGGAGATATGGTAATAATGTATGTTTTAAGCTAAATATTCATCGCTTGTTTTTTGTCCATTATTGAAACGGGGAGTTGAGGGGGGGGCGGTTGCCCACCTCACACAGAAATAATTATCATATAAAACTCTTCCGAAGCCAAATTTGAATTTTTTAACATAGGTTTACAACAGTACTCGTTATCTTACCTTTTTATCTCCAACCTCTATTTATATTATTAAATTTCAGGTTAAGAGAAAGTAGTGTGAGTGACACACCAGATATTTTTTTTTTTATAAAATCGCACATTTAAACAAGAAATTCGTTTTGCATTAAAAAAAAGTTTTTGGAGAAAATGAAATTTTCGTTCTTTCTTTGTTTTCTTTTCTTTTCTTTTTTTTTTTCTTTTACATTATAAACAAGAATTAATAATTCCGCATTTTAAATGAAATATCTCGCTGTAATTTTAATTATTCAGTACTTTTAAATACTTTGATGCAGAACAGTCGCAACTTAAAAAAAATATATATATAAATATAAATCATTATTAGAATGAGAAAGAAAAGGTTTATACTTTTAAACTATGCAAATTTATTTTTTGACAGCAAAATTTACTTTTTCTTCCTTTAATATAATGTTTTTCAAAATAAATATTTTTTCCTTGCGCTTAAACAAATTCTTATTTTTTTCAAAAAAGTAAAAATAGTAATAATAATAACTTCCCCGAAGCTAAAAAATATTCATGGGGCAAAAAGATTATACATGGATTTTGTCTTCCAAAAATGATTCAAAGAAAAAAAAATAACGTATTAATATAAAACAAAGTATTTAAGAAATTTATTATCACGACAAAAACATTCATAAATAAATAAATAAATAAATAAATAAAAACAATTTATTTTATGTTTTACATTAATTACATTGTAGGTTATGTTTTATATTGATAATATTATAAAATTGCTTCTTTTTTTTTATAGAAAAAATAAATTTAATCAAACACACACACACACAAACAAAAATTAAATAAACAAAATAAAATACACCAAGGAATAAAATGTACATATAAATAGAACTGTAACATTATTCGCAAGAGTATAATGCACATAATGTCCCATTAACAACTTTTTCAGATTCCTTTTGACCACAAGTGTTGCTCATAAACGGAAAAATAGTATCGCTATTTGTATTATAGAAAACTGAGGTTTTCAGAATATTCGTTTCTTTATCGATTTTAAATCGCTGTCCATAATCCGTTTCTTCTGTCCCCTCCTTGTCTGTCTTCTTCTTGGCTATGAAAAAGACAGAATCTCTTAATGACTTTGAAAAACGTTAATTGTGTTACCTGAAGCAACAGGGCAATTTCACAAGTATGCTTTCCACGTCGAATAATATCAAAAATCACTTTCAATTACTATGTCATCCACTAAAATTAATTACAGTGACATCAAAGATCAGTAAGTGAAAAAATAAAATAATATATAAAAAATAAAAAATCTGACAATCAAATAATAACAAAGTTGCCCACCAGGACAGTATTTCTATTCACAGTTATGTTACTTATTGTCACATTTTATGCGTATATATATATGTATATACACCAGGTATATGAAAAGTATGGGACCGATTACTGATTTATATTAATTCAACCCGGATTATAAAATAAAATAAAAATATGCATTCAGTACTTTTAAAAAAACTATCCGTAGATGATGAAAATGCCCACGTACACGCTAGGGCAACTGGCAGCTAAAATTCGGTAATTTAAAATTTAAAATGTTATTTGTCATTGCAGGTTTAGATTCGTTATTTAAAGAAAAATCTCCAACGTATCCAGTAGGGTCACAAGAAGATAAAAATCGGAAATTTAAAATGGAAAATTCAAATTGTTATTCCAAATTTAGATTCCATATATATATATAAATCACGCTTTTTGCGAACGAAAACCTCTAAAGTATACCTTTCATATATTTGGGGTTATGTGAGTGAGCAACTTAAAATCTTAAATATATGTTTTTACATTTTCCTGAGATTACACGTTACATGTGTAGCGTCTAATAATTTTGTACATAAAACTTAGACATTCAAGTTCAACATCAAACCGCATACTTCTTTTAGTGGAATTGGTGATACATTTCTAGCAAAGAATTGTAATAAAGTAAAAGGGCCAGTTTATTCTCTTCATTCTAAGCCTTGGGGTAACGTAATAAACGGTGTTCACCGAACGAAATTAAAAGAAGCAGAATATTCTCATATAAATAATTATTGCACTTGTACTTTTTATGATTGTATTTTATCAGAGACCAGAGATCATACAAATGGGCTTTTGTGTTTCTGTGTGCAAGGATTGGTATGTCTGTCTTTTTGAGCATAATTGAATATGTGGATTTTGTGTCTTTTCTAGAACAAAATTTTTAGATTTATTTATTTTGTACTTATATTACACTAGCGTACTAGTTTGTTATTTGTTTTCAAATTATTCCTCATATTACATCTGGGGTGTATTTCATCATTATGTTCCTGATTAAATTTATTGGTCTTCTGGTAAATGACGTCACATAAATATACAAGTACCTGTGAACTGTATTATCCAACCAATGATCTGTTAATTTCCCTTTACTTGTATTAATGCTTAAACAGATCAGTCTTCAAAATGTAATCGTTTGTGAAACATATGTATGACAGCTGTAATTGTTATTCGTGATTTATTAAATTCTTTGTGTAAAAAATACAGAAGTATCGTATATTTATAGTTATAATATAAAATATAATTATATTTACTTAGTCACTTAGGTTATATTTTTATTTTTTTAGAAACGTAAACATTATATATTTTAAATAGCAAATCACTGGTTTTGATAAAAGTGAGTGATTTATGAATTAAAGTGTGAGAAAGCATACAACTTAACATATTAACGGTCGTCACATTTTAGGAATAGATTAAATCTAGCTTATTAAATTTTGCTTAATTACGAATGTCCAAGAGAGGTAGTTTATTCTCAGTGATTGTTAAAAATGGATTTTTACGAAAATAAGATTATGCACTTGATATTTTCATTATTTCTTGATAAGAACGTATTTCCAAATATGCTTTAAATAAAATATAATATTTATTTTAACGCTGTTGGTGTTCGGTTTAAGGCCATTTGTCAACACTCGAAACCTGGTCATAATTGAGAATGACCAGTCTCCTTTGGGTGATTTTATGAGGCGTACTTGCCCGTATTTACGGAAGTTTCTGGGAAAACCACAAGGAACTCCGAATGGCTAGATAGACGAGGGCGAACTGTGATTAAAACCCTGCTATTTATTACGGCATAATCGATTTAAGATATCCTTTTTTTTTTCTTCTTTGTGTTATGATTCAAAATTTGTCTCATTTGTTTAAACAAATGATTTGAAGAAATTTCAACTCACTTTGCTACTTGATTTATAACGTATCATCCAAATCACTTTAAATTTTATACACTTTAAACATCTTTATATTTTTTGCAGAAAATTTGTTTATTTCTGCTTTCATAATATATATATATATATTAATATCATTAAATATATATATATATATATATATATATATATATATGTATCTATTTACACAAAAATATTTAAATGGCTTTTATCTTTTAGATGCAAATAAAAGTAATTTAAAATTTTATTTATATTAGAATCCATAAAGTGATTTATTAAATATATTTTATTTGAAAGAAGTTGATTTACCCCACTTACATTAGATTACCTTTAGACGACAAAATGTAACAAAAAAAAACTTTTCATAAAACTACACTTTAGATAAGTAATATTTCTTGAAAAGATAATGCTTGTCGATACTATGCATGATCCTTTTATAAAATATTGTTTGTAACATATTTTCTATGCGTACTCTTAAATCGAAAATGCTGAATACTTTTACTGAGCTAAATGATACATAAAATTGAAGATTCTAAAAGTAACACTCTGTTGTTCTTTTTCTTTACGCTTCAGAAAAGGGTTTACAGAAACGATTCGCTGCACTTTAAAAGCTATTTGCATTCTAAGTTTTATTCTTGGCGTCAACATTTTCTACCTGTAACATTCGTTGTCTTTAGATTTATTTTATATTGTACAAATTTATGAGACACTGCAGCATGCGTACATATTTTTATTCTTTTGAAAAGTTTGAGCTGATTATACTTTCGATATATATATATAAAATTTCAGATATGAATCTGTATAAAGTATGCGAATGGGCACTTTTTGTTTATTTTCGAAAATTATTACTTACTTATTTCTATATCAGGTGTACGAACAATTTAAACTTTTCCATAGCAATTTTAGTACACCCTCCCGCCCTTTCTTTCCACACCGCTGTATCTGTATATATATATATATATATATATATATATATATATATATATATATATATATATATATATATATATATATATATATATATATATATATATATATATATATATATATATATATATATATATATATATATATATTTTTTTTTTTTTTTTTTTTAATTAACTCTTAAGAAAATATTTAAAATACTTTAACATTCGTTCCAAATTTTATTTTGACAGTTGATAAACTAATTTGAAAAATAACTATTAGATACTATTGTGATCAAAAATAATATGAAAATTACGAAAAAAGGAATTTCTAGTTAAAATCAAATAATTATTATTTGAAGAAACAGAGAACATTTTAAGTGAATAGTACTACTTATTTCGACCTACAACAGTTGATTTAATTCAAAATAATGGGAACACCCAGTAAGTAAAGTTTCATTGTGAACATTTATCATTTACAAAAATATAATATTAAAATAATTTTGAGATGATGGTGGACGTCATAAATGTTAAGTAAATTATCATGTTAAAGTTAGAAATATTTGCATGCATTTAAATTAAATGCATCTATACATTAAAATTTCTAAAAAAATATATTAAAATTTAATTATATATATATATATTGAAAAAAAAATTTAGTATTTTAATGCAAAATTAGTATTAATTGTTCACTTAAATTTTACATTATTATAGTTTAATTACGTATTTTAAACGTGTTTATGTTATGTATTATGTTGTTAATTTATTGATTTTTTTTTTTTTAATATTTTTGTTTCAATACATAATTTTTATACAAATTTTGGCATTCAAACAAAATATATAAAAATCTTATCAATCTGTCGACAAAGTAATACCCAAATTTGTTTTGTTTAACTATAATAATATAAGATCGAAGGAGAAATTTTAAAACTAGTTTACACGCAGCATTTTTTTTTTCTTGAGACGTTTTTATCTATTTTTTACAATTGTATATGAATATTAAATTTCATAATTGTGAAAATTAGTAATTAAAAAAAAAAAAATCTATAATGTGCATCATCTCGTAAAAAAAGAAGATATTACCAAGTCCATTCATACTTTTATGGTCATTATAAAAAATACATAATAATTGGTAAAATATCTGATAAATTTCAATTTTTTATGCAATAACTTAATGATGTTTAATTATCATTAGTGTTCCTGCCGGCTTGGTGACAAAGCAATAGCTATTACACAGTTACGAACAAATGTCACCTATATGACTCATATGACGACAAATCTGTCCGCTAAAATATTTTTATTAATCTATTTCGATATTAATAAGCTTCTAACAGTAATTTCCGATGCTTGTCATTAATTTCTTTATGGTTGATTTGAAGATTTTCTCTACATTCACACTTCTGTTACTAGATATTATAGATTGTTTCTAAACTAGTGGATCTGCAGATCAGGAGCCTCAACGTCATATTAACATCAGACATTATTCAATAGGTAATTTTTATTTATTCCTTATTACATAATAGTATATATTGATTCGATCGACTTATTGCCATAATCATATACATTCCTGAGGGGGGCTGCCGCCCCCCTTCAACACCCTGCTATATCTCTCTTTGTATACCTATTTGTATATCATATAAAGTGTTACGAAATTGTAAATAATTGCATTTATTTTTGTATCAATTCTTTCAAAGAGGCTTGTTAAGTCGATAAAATGCTAATTTTGTGCATTTCTAGCCGTTTTAGCGTTAAAATAGCCTAATTTTCCTTTAAAACCGCATTAAAAAGCTCCAATAAGGCAAGAAATAGATTTCGCGACAGTTTCCTTCCTTGGCGATTATTTTGGCGACCTTGGCGAGAAAATCCTTATTAGGGATATACGAAATATGGAAGCTCTAATCTCATTGGCTGATGAGATACGAGAATTTTCCAGAACAGTCTGTGGTCGATAGAATAGTATAAAAGGAGCATTTTTTAAGCCAAGGCGGCCAATCACAGATCTGTGTCAGTTTCGTCAAATGCTTGCTTTGCTTTGAGTCTCTTTGAATGAGACTTGCTTTATGTGTTATTGATAAACAGTTTGTACTGTTGTTTTGCTGTTAACGGCTGTTGTTTAAGCTATGTTTACCGGCTGCATTGAAGCTGATACTTTGTTTTTAGACCTGTATTTTTCTGGAACTTTCTGTGAATAAATCACTGAATTTTTGCAAGTTTCGCCTTTCATTCTCGGACAACTTACGAACCCCCAAGTACGCAACAATATGTATTCTTAATAAACGACGGTCTTGTATTATTTCTCTGAAATTCATAAATACCAAATTTCATAACTATCAAATTTCATACAAAAAAAAATTACATAGCATATCGGAAATATTTTGCGTAACTTTTAAACTAATGATCAATTCTATGCCCACAATTTTCAACAGGAAACCATGCTTTTAAAATTCTAATAAAATTTCATTATATTTGATGGGGTGTAACCCTGTTAAAATACACTTTTAAGAAATACCGACTATAGACCGTAATAGTACGAAATTCCTTTATGTATTCCGAAAAAGTAGTCACAGTCATTATAAGCGCCAATAATAAGAATAATCCTAATTAATTATAACTCATTAATTTTTCAAACTAATTTGACATCATTTGGATGATTACAGTACATACTCGGGATTATTTTGTGTGGTCCCATAAATTATTTAGTCTATACATAACCTTTTTTAAGAGTAAACATGATTTTAAGCATCTTTATAATGTATGTTAACTTTATTAAGTTCAATTCAGCATAAACGCATTAAAGTGCGCGTTTAAATAAAAAATTTCTCCATAGGCTCTAATGTTACAAAATTATTTCGTGTGTCTTTTTAAACGAACCATTAACATTGTGTACACCAGTAAAAACTATTCAGCTTGATTTGCGTTTAAAATTAATAATTGTTCCAAATGTAACATCGTTTGGATGACTGCGTGACATTGACAGAACACTTTTGTAAGGTCCTGTACATTAATTTGAAAGCTTAAGAGCACATATTTTGTCAAACAACATAAGTTTTAGCATCTTACGCACATACGCTAGTTTCATTTTCTTCATTGCAAAGTAATGATATTAAAATGCGTTTAAACGAAATTCACCACATACGCCGTAATGTTAAAAATTTCGGCGTGTCCCTGTACACAGTTTATAAAAAATATAGCAATAAAAATTATACAGCTACTTATATGCAAAACTGGAACGTGTGCGCCAATTTGCAAGTCAATCGAAGGATTTTTGCAGCCGCTATTGCGGTACATGCAAATTCTTCTTATAGGCCGTTAAGAGAATCTTTAATGTGTCCCTGTACACGAACGATTAATGGAATACACACCTAACACTATACTGCTAATTCCGTTGAGCTCATGAATATGTGTACCAAATTGCAAGTCAATAGCTTTATTTTGGGGACCGCTATCGCGGTACATACAAATTCTTCCCATAGGCCGTAATGTTAAAAAAAACTTTGTCGTGTCCCAGTACACGAACAACAAATGGAATGCACACCCAAAACTATACAGCTAATTTCGTGGGGATCATAAACATGTGTATAAAATTTCAAGGTAATAGCGTGATTTTTGCGGCCGCTATCGCACGACAGACAGACGGACAGACGGAACCCAAAATCCTTTTGAGTCTCAACAAAGGGCCTCCACTGACGTTTCGGGCAAAAAATGGAAGTCAATAGCTAGATTTTTGCGGTAGCTATCGTGGTACATACAGATTCTTCCCGTTGGCCGTAATGATAGAAAATCTTTGGCGTATCCCTGCACACGAACTACAAATGGAATACACACCTAAAACTATACAGCTGATTCCGTTGGACTCATGAACATGTGTACCAATTTGCAAGTCAATAGCATGATTTTTGTGGCCGCTATCGTGGTACATACAAATTCCTCCCATAGGCCGCAATAATAAGAAAAACTTTGGCGTGTCCCTGTACACTAATTACAAATGTAATACACACCCAAATCTATACAGCTGATTTCCTGGGGCACATGAATACGTGTACCAAATAGCGTGATTTTTGTGGCCGCTATTGCGATACATACAAATTCCCCCCATAGGCCGTAATGATAAGAAAAATTTTGCCGTGTCCCTGTATACGAACTACTATTGGAATACATACCAAAAACTTAACAGCTGATTTCGTGGGGCTCATGAACATGTGTACCAAATTTCCAGTCAATAGAGCTATTTTCGCGGCCGCTATCGCGCGACAGACAGACAGGCAGACAGACAGAAAGACACACACACACAGCCCAAAACCGTTTTCAGTCTCTACAGAGGGCCTCCACTGACGTTTCGGCAATTAAATTCTTATGATGCTGTTGCATAATAGGTTCATTGTATCACAATGTTTACTTAATTTCTATAAATTTCTTTTAAATTACAATTCCATGTCACCATCACAGGCCTTCAGGCTTTGTTTTAGTTCCCCATCATACTACAGGTATGGGGAACTTAGGTAATCGTGAAAATTTTCGGCCTCGGTTTTTTTTACTTTTTTACACGTTTTCAGGGGTGAGGAATCCGAAAATGACAAAATTTGTATGGTGTGTGTTAGTGTGTTAGTCCGTTAGTCCGTTAGTTTGTGTACACGATATCTCAAGAAAAAAATGTCGTAGAGAGGTCAGATCAGTTTTAAAATATTACTTTCGACACTCGCAAGAACCCTATTCATTTGCAACATTCGAATTAAAAAACTTCGTAAGTTATTAGAAATTTACGATTTTCTTAACATAGGAGAATAGGACAAAAATTCACTTAAACGTGCATTAAATGGAAACGTTTTACTGTAAAAATGTCAGACCAAATTTAAAATATCGGTTTTGATGCCGGAATGAACACCAGTAACTATAAATATGCTACTTTGAAAATTTCGCAAGTTATGGGAAATTTACGAATTTCTTAACATGGCAGTATAGGACAAAATTTCACATAAACGTCAATTTTGAGAGATATATTCATCGTAAAGACTTCAGACTACTTTTGATATATTATTTAGAACCCTGGCATGAATATTAATGACTATGAATTTTCCAATATAAAAATTTCGTAAGTTACTGGAAATTTACAAATTTCTTAACATGGCAGAATAGAGCATAATTTCACATAATCGTCAATCTTGAGGGATATTTTCATCGTAAAGATATCAAACCACTTTTGAAATATTATTTAGGATACTGGCATGAATATCATAGACTATGATTTTGCAAATTTAAAAAATTCATAAGTTATTTAGAATTTACAATTTACTTAACATGTCAGAATAAGGCAAAAGTGAGCATAAACTTCCATTTTGAGGATCATAAATACATCAGACAACTTCAAAAGTACATTTATGATAGTTGTTTGAACATGATTAAATACAAATATTCTAATAGGAAAATTTCGTAAATTATTCGTAATTTACAATTTTATCAACATAGCGAAATTGTAAATTTTTCATATAAATATGAATTTTGAGGATTATTGCATTGGAAATAGTAGCATGAAATCTTAACAATGGAATTGACCCTGATAAATTAAATTAATAGATTAGAATAAGATAAATTTATCGAAGTGAACGGTAGATAGCCTAATATGCGGGGATTTCATTCTGTCACTGTATCAAGCTTTGGTCAAATTCATTTCTTTTAACATGATTATAATATGTCTCGCACTAGAAATTTATGAGAACATAAATGTGATGGGGAACTGAGCAGAGTCCACCTGTGCCAACTAGTTTAAGAGAGAAAAGAGACTACACGTTTTACAAGTTAATGCAATTCATATTGATCATAAGTTCACTTTATCACGTTTTCTTTCGTACTGCTTATAGTGACTACATTTTTCCCTCGTGAAGGGTAATGCTTAATAATTTTGATGCGAACTGTTTATTATTTTATGTGCACGGCCAGCTTTATGTGCACTTTATAGCAATTTGTGAAAAATTTGCTTTGCATAATTTATATAATTAAATAAATTTTTAAATTTAAAATTATAAATTAAAATTATAAAAAATTAAAGGAATTAGCAGTAATAAAATAAAAACGCATAAAATGTTTATTCTCTCATTAATTTAAAGAAACTTTAGAAGCACAAAAGTGATAATGGTTAATTCAGCGTATTAAAATATCGAAGAAAGTATTCTATATATAATTTAAATAAAACATACTTTTTCGGAAAAATTTTTAGTTGTCAATTAGATGAAACTGTTGACTTGTTTACTTTTTGTAGGAAATTTTAAGTAAAGACATGTGGATGTGTAGATGTAATTCAGAGACGGTAAAAGATAAAACGTTCAGAGGCTACTTCCGGAAAACTTAATCTCCTATAACAAATATAACTAAAATTAATAGTAGAGCATTACCAGACTAAACAAAATATTGAAAGCTGGAAAGAAACTAAACTAATACGAATACAATTTGTTTTCAAACTTTATTGAATGTCTGATGCATATTAAATATATAAAATAAAAATGTATACTTTCAATATTAAGTATATGCGATTCTAGAACTTTTTTAATTTTTATTTAAAAAAGGTACAGTAACATTTTATATTAACAAAATACTTTTTTCCTGCCTTAAAATAAAATAGAAGCTTTTTCACAAATTATTAAGCTACCAAAAGAAAAAACAAATATAACAAATGCAATGAATAAATATATAAGTAATAGGGTGCATCGAAAAACGCGTTTTTTCTGCAATTCAATTCTAATAGCGTGGAAAACTTGCGCATAGGCGTCATTATAACTGAAAAAATATTTAATTTTTTTTTTTTTTCAAAATTTGAAACCGCGCAGAAGGCCTAAAGTTACCAAAAAAGCCAAAATACCGGTAAATTAAAAAAAAATGCAAAAATTACAAAAAAAAAATACATTTTTTGTTCTAATAGTGAAAAAAGTGTTTTTAAGAGTGTCCTTAATGCATACAAAATATAATTAGACATATTCTTGTTTTACTGAATTCGCGCAAAAAGCTTAAAGTTGCGGGTTGTATCGTAAAAAAACGATATTTCATGATTTTCGACGATTTTTAAACATGTGCCAAAACCCATAAAAGTTTTATTTTTAATTTGTAATAGTGTAAAAATCATTCAAAATAGTTTCCCCAATCCAGAAATAATACTTTCAGACCTTTTATTCCTTAAATGCATTCGCGCAAAAGGTCTAAATTTTAGCATAAGTTAAGTTATAGAGTCCCGTAAAAATGCCGTTTTCCATATCTGATGGGTGTTTATTTAACACATTAAGGTTTGTAATAAGACAAACAAGTGATTTACAAAAAATGTATTAGCCAAACATATCATATTGCAGCTCTGAGCTCATTTCAACATTTAATCTGTGCTGAAATGACCCAGGACTCACGGCGAGGACGTGGCTGCAAGGCGAGTCCCACCTCCACCCTACCCAACTAACCAACCAGGGTGAATTTTAATTGCAATATTTACAGTAACTAGTTACTTTGTACAATGCATATATGTTCGTTGTAGGCAAAAGGTTATTTACATAGTAGCCCCTTTGAATTCTGACTTTGAATTAAATGTGGGCATCAGCTAACTTGATTTTAAAGTAGCGCTAATATAACCATCTCGATTTGCATGCCCGCACACTTTTTCTGCTACTTCTGTAACCAGTTTTACACACATCTCAACTGACTGGGTGTGGCATGGGAATTTGAGGTAGTTAAACTCTGGTAGCGCTTTGTCTTTCAACAAAGAAGCAATGTATTCAGTTGGCATCTTGGACAGTAGTGGCGGCGGTGTTAACTTGCAGATTGACCAATGAATTAGTTCGGTATAGTCGTTTGCACTAAACTTTATTGAAGGTATTTTGGAGTCTCTTACATAACCTTCAGCTGATGGCTCATTTCTGGATTTAAGGATCCTCCTGTAGTCATATGCACCTGTTTGGTTTGATATAAAGAAAAACTACACTGTGAAAGATGGACCGAAGTTTATTTGAAGGTAGTTAAAACAACCAGGCATCTACCGGACAATATCAAGCAAATCATTGATCCAGTAATTCAAAGGAATGCATTCTTCTGCCACCCTGAAAATATGATGTTGGCTATGATAATGGATGGGAGACCACAAATTAGAGAACTTGGCTACAGGAGGATCCTTAAATCCAGAAATGAGCCATCAGCTGAAGGTTATGTAAGAGACTTCAAAATACCTTCAATAAATTTTAGTGCAATCGACTATACCGAACTATTTGATTGGTCAATCTGCAGGTTAACACCGCCGCCACTACTGTCCAAGATGCCAACTGGATACATTGCTTCTTTATTGAAAGACAAAGCGCTACCAGAGTTTAACTACCTCAAATTCCCATGTCACACCCAGTCAGTTGAGAGGTGTGTAAAACTGGTTACAGAAGCAGCAGAAAAAGTGTGCGGGCATGAAAATCGAGATGGTTATATTAGAGCTACTTTAAAATCAAGACAGCTGATGCCCACATTTAATTCAACGTGAGAATTCAAAGGGGCTTCTATGTAAATAACCTTTTGCCTACAACGAACATATATGCATTGCACAAAGTAAATAGTTACTGTAAATATTGTAAATAAAATTCATCCTGGTTGGTTGGTTGGGTAGGGTGTAGGTGGGACTCGCCTTGCAGCCACGTCCTCGCCGTGAGTCCTGGGTTATTTCAGCACAGATTAAATGTTGAAATGAGCTGAGAGCTGCAATATGATATGTTTGGCTAATACATTTTCTGTAAATCACTTGTTAGAGTCTTATTACAAACCTTAATGTGTTAAATAAACACTGATCAGATATGGAAAACGGCATTTTTACGGCACTCTATAACTTAACTTATACTATAATTTAGACCTTTTGCGTGAATACATTTAAGGAATAACAGGTCTGAAAGTATTATTTCTGGATTGGGGAAAATATTTTGAATGGTTTTTACACTATTACAAATTAAAAATAAAACTTTTATGGGTTTTGGCACATGTTTAAAAATCGTTGAAAATCATGAAATATCGTTTTTTTACGATACAACCCGAAACTTTAGGCTTTTTGCGCGAATTCAGTAAAACAAGAATGGGTCTAATTATATTTTATTTGCATTAAGGACACTCTTAAAAACACTTTTTTCACTATTAGAACAAAAAAATGTATTTTTTTGTAATTTTTGCATTTTTTTTTAATTTACCGTTATTTTGGCTTTTTTGGTAACTTTAGGCCTTCTGCGCGATTTAAAATTTTGAAAAAAAAAAAAAAAAAATAATATTTTTTCATTTATAATGACGCCTATGCGCAAGTTTTCCGCGCCATTAGAATTGAATTGCAGTAAAAACGCGTTTTTCGATGCCCCCTAATAAGTAATTAGTTATGTCATGGATTAATACTTGAAAATAACTTTAACACTCATCTCTGTCAACCAAAGCTATAGAAACCTCGTAACACTGTGAAAGTGTTGGGTTGTCCGTATTGAGGAACTTAAGTGATTCATTATTTCATCGACATTTAATTTTGATCCGGCATCAAAATTATTATTATTATTCCCGCAAAAATTATTCCCGCAAATTTCACAGTCTGTATTTGGTTTTCCTGTCACCTGCAAAGAAAAAATATATAGTTAAAAGTAGTATTAACAATTTCTTTTTATAATAAAAAAAACCCATTAGATTTAGAGGGGTTTTTTTTTGGGGGGGGGGGAGGGAGGGAAGGTTAAAACTGATTGACTTTCCGAAGGTCCTAGGCCAGAGGTGGTGTGCTCACAGTGATATTTTTTTAAGGATCCTAACCCGTATATACTCGAGTTTCCGAAAAAAATCATATAAAACTCCGAACGACTACGTCGATAAGCGCAAACCTGAGAATGAAACAGACATTTCTCGTCTACAAGCTTTTAGCACAGAATCGCTCAACCACTGGTGGGGGCATTAATTTTTAAGAAGTTTTAACTCTGTACCACAGATTTGAAAATACCTACTCAACACGTGGTTACAAAATAAAATATTGTGGCAACATAAAACAATTCACCATATTTTTTAATCTCCTACAATATTCAAAAGTATAAATTAAATCCCTGAAAGTGTCATACATATGTATTTTTGTGAGTTACAGATTATATTTATAATTCACTTTAGTTTTTATTATATTTCGGTTATTATATTTCAGTTTTTTAAATAAGTAAAACATTTAAAAGCACGACAGTGATTTATTATTATTATTATTATTTTTTTTTTTAATGGGAGAGCAGGGAATGGAATTCATAAAAGTACCATACATTTTTTTCATTGAATACGTTAAAGCATTTATTTACGACCATATTTAAAAAATAAACCAAGAGTTTAATTTAGAATTTTTTTTTTTTTTTTTTTTTTTTTTTTTTAAGTTAGTATAAACGTAGTCTGTTACAGTACTTTTTACTGAAATTCTCGAAGTAATAGCTTTCTATATAATAATTTTTAAAGTTTTTAGCATTAGAAAAATTTTAATAAAAAATACCAGATCATCCTTGAAAACACCGAATGATGCAAAATCACAATAATTTGAAAGTCTATAACTTTAAAACTTTTTAATATAGAAATAAAAAAAAAGTTAGACGGTTATTTATAAACATAAATTTTCTGAGGTATCACTCACACGACTTTCTCTTACCCTGGAATTTAATACTAAAATGCAACCCAACTGGTCAGCTTGATGTCAGTTGGATGTCATCTTCTGCAAGATGTCATCTTCTGCAAGTCCTATAATTAGTTTCTCCCGGTTTCTTCTTGTTTTGTAATGTTTCTCAAACAAGATGTTTAAAGTTGCTCAAAAGAACAGTGTATTCTAAAACCTTAACTCTTTCCACACGCATATTGAAGGAATTTACACAACGTTCTTGAGGAACGTTAGTAAAATTTTTTACAGTGTGGACCCGTGATTTTAAATATTCGACATTTAAAAACGATATGAAGGTGTCACATTGATTAACAAAATTGGTTAAGACGTGAACTATCGTGAATCGAATTATAAGCAGATCTGTTCTTCAATACTTTTTCCTTATGCGAATTTGAAATTTTAATTTGGGGTAAAGCAGTTAATTTAACGAAATCATGCAAGATATCTGTAAGACAAGTTCATTGTTTGAGTTCAATTTGAATTAATCCAGTACCTCGGATGTTAATTTGATGATACGTTTTCAATTATAGATATATAGATAGAAGAACTAAGTGACTAAGATAGGTCGATTTCATAAAAATACTTTTAAAAGTAATTTCTTTTTCAATTCAAAAACGCAATCTTATTAAACAATTGTGAGCACTCTATATGTGTTTTTACGATATAAATTTTGTAAATTAAAGAATAAGTATAATTATTTTCAAATGATGATTATTTACATTATTCATAAATACATTTTTGCTGACTACTTATATATATATATATATATATCAAATGGTCATCAGCATCATCGTCTTCAGCAATTTCAGTCTTTATCAACCCACTTCAAGCTGAAGGCCTCTACTAGGTGATTCTAAACTGTCCTGTTTTCTGCAAATCTTCTTAATTCTGCTTAACTTGCACACAACATTTTTGTTGTTAAAGGTAAAGTGGGAATTCGATGAATAAATAAACAGATTCATCAGTGATGCCGAATAAATTTGATGACGCTATTTCTGGTGGTAGCGGATCGGACGACGGCAGCAGTAAGTCTTCACTACGTCATGGAAGACTTGATAGAGCATTGGGATTTCCGTGCTCTGCAGATTTTTTACATTTAATATAATATTGAAAATTTATAAGTATAATGCATATCCTTGCATTCTGGCTGCCGAAAATAAAGGAATACTTTTTACTGGTGAAAATATAGAAACTAAAATTTTACTATCGGTATATAGGAATCTTTTACCTTAAAAAAATTGAAAAAAAAAATACTCCAAAAATTATTGATAACGCTTCTTTATCTACTTGACTATACCGCTTTTCTGCGCAAGACAAAGTTCTAGACACAAAAGCTATGGGTTATTTGGAAATATCTGGCATTTTATGCGAAAGTACTGCCGATATTTCATAAGGAGAAACGTCAGTTGCTAAAATCATGGGCAATTTAGGATTAAAGTGTGTGAGAATCCTTTCGGAAGTAATTTTCTCTTTAATAGCATTAAATAAATTCTTGCAATTTTTTTGTCCACCGAAAATTTACATTTTTACGTAATAATTCATTTAGTGGATAAGTAATCGTAGATAATTTAGTAACAAATCTAGAATAGTAAGATACTAATCCTAAGAATGCTTTTACTTGAGTTACGATTTTAGGTTTTAGAGCATTCAAAATAGCAAAATTTTTTGCATTTGTTTTGTATATGGCACTTTTATCAATTTTGTAACCGCAGTATGTAATTTCATCATTAATGAAAAATGATTTTTCCTTAATTATTTTAAGAATATATTCACGTAACATATCTAGCACTTATTTTAATTGCTCTAAATGTATTTCATCAGTTTCCCCTGTGATGTATATATCATCGATAAAACCTGAAATACCTTCTATACCTTATAGATTTTGCTTAATAGTTAACTGCCATATTGCTGGTGAACTAGCAATTCCGTATGGCAATCGCGTAAATGGAAATAAGCCTTTAGGAGTGTTAATAGTTAAATAATTCTTGTGAATTTTCCTCTCCCGGTAAATGGCAAGTATGCTTGATTCAAGCCAATTTTTGTAAAATGTAATCCACCCCGTAAAGTTGGTAATATATCCTCAATTTTCGGTAGCAGGTATTTGTCAATTTTTAGAAATTTATTTACCGTGGCTTTAAAATCGCGGCATAAACGAATATTCCCATTTGATTTAAAGACTGGAACTATAGGAGTTGTCCATTTACTCGTACTAACCGGGTTTATTATTCCCTCATTTTCTAATCTTTCTAATTCTTCCTTTACTGCATTCCTTAATGCATACGTAACTGTTCGCGGTTTACAAAATATTGGTGATCAGTCTTTCTCTAAATGTAATTCAGCTTTAACATTTTTAATTTCACCTATATTATTTGTAAACAAATCTGGAAATTTATTCTGTAAAAAAATTAAATTTTCCGAGATTTATACTTTGTTTACTGGAACAGTTTGCAAATTGTTTAGGAATATATTAAATGTAGTTTCCTACATAGTTTCCAATCCCTACCTAGAAATAAAGGAAAATTGTCTTTTTTACTACATATAACTTAACATTTCTAGTTTTATTTTTGCAAGTTACATTTACTCTAACAAATCCCTCGGGCTGCAAAATTTTTCCAGTAGCTGTTTTTAATTGTACATCGGCAGAAAACATTTTGTGTTCTGGAAATAGTCTCCGGTACCGCGGAAATCGCTGATCCTGTATCTAACTCCATTTCTGCTTTAGCACTATTTTCTGTCAAAATATTTGCAGGTTTAGTGCCTTCAGAATGTAATGGCAAAATGTCTACAGTATCAAGAACGTTTACACTTTTCTTTTGAGTAACGTTGTTTTGTGCGTTTCGACACACCTCACTTAAATGCCCACGTTTTTTTTTTTTTTTACAAAAATTGCAAACTGCATTAATTAATTTACAAACATTTGCTAAATGAGAACTATTTCCACAACGGTAACAATGAGTTTTACTGTTATTTGCACTTGCAGTTTTGTTCACATTTTTTTTTACTTACATTATTTTAAAAATAATTTTGTTTCGGTTTCCCAGCAAGAACAGAAACTTTATTCCAATTTAAATTTTTATTTTGTAATTCTATCATATCATTTTTAGTACTTTGAATAGTTACGGCTTGTTCTACTGCTTTTTCAAATGTTAAGTCCTCAACCTGCGAAATTAATTTGCTTTGAATTTTTTTCATTTTCTAATTCAGGTAAAAATTGTTGAAACAAATTTTCTGACTGCGTATCACCCGTAAATGCGCATTGGTTTGTAAATTTCTTTAAACGAACACTGAAATATTGTGCTGATTCACTGTCCTCCTGAAAACATTTTTTAAATTTAATGCGTTCAGGAATTTTGTTAGGGATCTTACACAGATGTTTCCGTAAAACATCTACTAATCTAGCACAAGTTTTTGATTCAGGAAGATCAGGGAACAATATTTTTTTTTTTTCAGTAAATTATATAATTTTGGTCCGATAAAGGTAACCAAAGCACTGAGTTTTTTTTTTTTTTTTTCGTCCTTTATGTAGAACAATAAGAAATTTTGTTCTAGTCTCCGGATATAAGTATCAAAAGACACAATGGAATCATTAAATTCCTTAAAATTTTGAAACCTTTCTAATGTATGTATGTTAATTCTAATAATAAATATATGCAATAAAATATAATAACGGAGGAAAAAAATTTATAAAAAGATGTATTTTTCATTCTCTTTCTCGAAAAAATAAAAAATCGCACATCGTCGCAGCCAATTTCTTTCCATGTGATTTACATTGAGAAAAAACTATATACACATTATCACGTATTAACCTTCCAGCGGGCGCTCTGCTTATACGAACATGAAAGGTCGCGCGTATTTCTAACATACGCACTACTGTAAAACATGTATTTTAAAGTATCTGAATATTTTAATCATATTATAACCATTTGAAGATTAATAAGAACATTCAATTGAAACTTTTATTCATTAAAAATAAAACTGAAAGAATGAAACTGAAAACACAAAATCAATATAAAGTAATCAAAGAAACATCGGAATTATCTATACATATAAAAGAGTACTTCCACTCACTCACTGATTCATCAACGCACAGCAAAATCTACTGGAGCCACTGACTCGAAACTTTGTCAGATTACAGAACATATAGTGTAAGCACCCCCTAAGAAGCGATTTTGCGAAATTCGCCCCCCAAGGAGGTGTAGGGGGCAAAATGTGATTTCACAAAAACCTTCATATCTCAAAGAAAAAAACAGATATCCGTAAAATTTTTGCTTTAAAATATAGCTAATTTAATTGTCTGAAAACAAATTTCTGGAATTTTAGAAGTTCGGTCCCCAAGGGGGGAAAGGGGGCAAAACATGATTTCACATGCGCAAAACGTGGTTTCACATACTCCTATATATCTCAAACAGAAAAACAGATATATGTGGAATTTTTGCTCTAATATATAGCTAATACAAATACCTAAAAACTAATTTCTGGAATTTTCGAAATTCAACTCCCAAGAGGGGAGGACAGGGGGCAAAACGTGATTTGTAATAATCCTTTATATTGCAAACAGAAAAACGTACATGTGTAAGATATTTTTGCTCTAAAATATAGCTCCCATAAATACATAAAAACTAATTTCTTTAATTTTAGAAATTCGTCCCAGGTGGGGCGGGAAAGGGGGAGGGGCAATGTGGTAAAAAAATAGAAATATAGTTAGACCATTCAAAATTGGTACAGATAGGTTTTAGAGACTGCAAGTCAAATGAGGATATTTTTTAAAGTGTAAAGTTATTAGGAGGATCAGAAAGGTGTGTGTGTGGGGGGGGGCAAAAATTAAAAATAGAGTTATACCGTTCAAAATTGGTACATAAAGGTTTTTGATACCTACAAATCGATTGCGGATATTTTCGAATTTGTAAAGTGATTAGGAGGGGACGGAGGGGCAAAAAATAAAAATAGAGTTAGGTCGTTCAAAATTGGTACATAGAGGCTTTTGATACTTACAAATCGATTGCGTATATTTTCGAATTTGTAAAATTATTAGGATAGACGGGAAGGGGAGGTGAAAGGGAAAAATATAAGTGTTAGAGCGCTGAAAATTAGTGTCGTTAGGTTTTGAGGCCCGATAAATCGTTTGCGGATCTTTTTAAAGGACAGAATTATTACGAAAGGCGGGAAGGGATCGGGCGCAGGGGTAAAAATAAAGGAATTCAGATAAAATGTTGGAAATTAGTATTATTAGGTTTAAAAGCCCGAGAGAACGACTGCGAGTATTTTTTAAAGTCTAAAATAATTAGGAGGGGCGGGAACGGTAGGTGAAGGAGCATGCGAGCCTTGCGCGCCTCTATGCGCTGCCGCAGGCAGTGATGGCCCGAACCGATTATTCCACTGATGGGAGATTTTTTTTTTTATTTATGTCTTTTCCTTACGATAATATAGTGATTCATTAAGAGTGTTGAACATAAATGCAATGCGCGCACGCATCGCACAATTGGCAAGTGCACTGGGGACCCATTGCGACATATTTTCCAATCACATTTTTTCTCTTTTTTTCTTTTTTTTTTTTTTTTTTTTCGCATGATAAAAATTGATGCAATTTTGAGAATTCATTAATTATAGTGATTCATTTAAAAGTAGTGACCAGCGAAGTGGGAGTAGCCTGCTAGTTTGAAAATAAAATAAAGAATATAGTTGATGTTTTGTCATTTTTAATAAAAAGTGTAAAGTTAAAAGTTAATTAATTTAAAAAATATTTAAAATTATAATGTTTAAAACAAAAACAACAAAGAATCATTTTAAATAGCGAAATAAAAAGTCAACTATAACAAAAGTTTACATGAACGGTCGCGCGAATTTTTTAAATACAAATAGCAAATATACAGCTTCATATCATTTTCTCGAGGTTCAAAAGATAACTAAAAATAGATCAATATATACTGAGTGAATATCCAAAGATAAGTGTTCCAAATAGTCTCTGACATTAAGGTATACAACGAGATTCATCGCTAGTATATCTCTCATATACGCGCGCCCGCTAGAAAGTTAAACAAATGTATAAACATACTACTTAATTGGAATGATTAGACGGTAATTACAATTTGCATAGAAGTTAAAATTAAGGAATTGAAAATGTGCCAATACACATTTAATTAATTATTTATAGGAAGAACAACCTAATATTTATTATGTTATTTTATTCATTTATTTATTTAAATATATATATATATATATATATATATTAAAGTCAGACAGATTTATCCCTTTTTTAATAGATTTTTTAAAAGTACGGAAAAAATAAGATTAAAATATATATTTGCAAAACGCAGAATAAGCTCAACTCAAAACATTTTCATTCAAAAAATACAGTTTAGTATCCTGAAACATGAAACTTATTAGTTTAATAATTGCTGAAGTAATTCACATAAAAGAACTAACAAAATTGTATTAAATTATACCTAGGGAATATATATACATATAAAAATAGATGCAGCTGTTGTCATTATTAATATTATTATTATTATTATTATTATTTTCAGAAAATATGGAACTTGAGAAAATATGGAATCTCACTATTCTAAATATATTTATTTGTATTTAAAATTAGTTTCAAATAATGGTACATTAAAGCTTATTTATCAATAATAATAATTACACAGGTCTAAAAAAATTACGTTGACAAAATTTGATTTGAGGATTTCAGCTGATCTTTATATTTTTTAATGTGCTGAAATCGAAAATGCAGCCCGTATTTTACTATAACAAATAGATTTGTGTCAATATATGGTGTTTACCGACACAATTTCTTACATATACCATTATAACAATTGATTAGTTTATTGGTTGGTTGGTATGATTTTACATCACGCTAGTGCTGCGGAATTAGAACAATAGGTACCCATGATTAATTAATCAGGGAAACACACTCTAAATCTTATCATATAATTACATTGGTGGAAGAGTAATGAAAGAAACTGGGTAGGTAGGCACCCTGTATTGGCAAAAATCTATACATGATAGAGAAAAACTTGCTTTATTTTCGGTTTCAGAACATTAAAAAAAAAAAAAAAAAAAAAAAAAAAAAAACATAAATTAAGCCAAATTTAAAAAATCTAATTTTTGCATGTCAACCTGTGTTATGATAATGGTAATAAAAAGTACAAGATTTTCCTCCAGCGATAATATATATATATATATATATATATGCTTCTTATTCTTCTTATTTTTTTCTTATTTAATGTAAATATTATGTTTATATTTAGATTTTAGTATACACTATCAGGGATTTTATCACAACTTTTTAATAAACACCTAATGTGATCTTATGTTGTAAAATTAAAAAAAATTATACCTAATACATAAAATCTTCTTAAAACTGTCGCTTTATAATTTGACACTTTAACCAACAGCAACAGAAAATAAAATATAAACAATATAAATCTGTACTAAACGACGGAAACAAAACTATCATTTCTTCCAAATTTCATAAAAATAATATAATTGTATATCTTTATTATTTTCTCTTACACATAAGGTAGAGAAATTATTGTTTTTACTTTCTCTTACCCATAAGGTAGAGAAAGTATTGGGTCAAATTTTTGAACGCGAGTTTTTGTTATATTTGCATGTTCTGAGGTCCCCTGAATACGAAAATCATGTTTTTAGCAAATGGTCTGTGTGTATGTCTATGTGTGTGTCTCTGTGTGTGTCTCTGTGTGTGTGTGTGTGTGTGTGTGTGTGTGTGTGTG
>OZ005653.1:110287758-110355258 GCA_963930645.1 Salticus scenicus | reverse complement strand
GAATATAATCAAACGCAAAATTTACAAAATTCGGCTAACTTTTAAAATTTTTTGTTGAAGAATTAATACAAGTAATATGTATAAAAATTATATAATGTGGATTTTTTTTCAAATATTATATGTATTTTTTTTTAATTAATAATTGAATAGATTTTATTTTTATTTATAACAACATCGTGAAATTTTCATTTAAATTTTAAGTTTTTTTTTTTTTTTTTTTTTATGCGTAGAATTTATAATACAGTTTAAAATATATTTTCAATATCAATATATATTATGTATTTTAAAGTCTGAAATCTGGACTGAATATTTATATCTGCTATTTATACGCAAAGAATCACTTCTTTTCAAAAAAAAAAAAAAAAAAAAAATCATTTAGTGTTCAATTGTAAAAACTTTCAGGATTTAGTTCACGTAAATGTTTTTGTATTACATTTTTATGCGCAACTATTTTTAAAAGATTAAAAACAACACCTGCTTATCGAAACTAAACAACAAAATTCTTGTAATAAAGGTACATTATTTTATAACTTCGTAATCCATCAATACTATTATTATCACAGTTTAATTAATAATTTAATAAAAATAATAACCAATAATTTAATAACAAGAAATAACTACTGGAAATAAATAGAGTAATCTTTGATATTTACATCTCTCTTATCAATAATACTATTTAAGGAATATTTCAAAAAAAAAGCTTACTGGTTTTAGTGTATTGTATTAATGTAACTTCAATTTTTGTCAAATAATCACTATCTTTTATTTGTTTTAAATAATTTAAGCTGACGCATTTGAACTTTTGAAAATAAATCTTTTTTTTTTTTTCTTCTTTTTTAAATACCAAAATTGATTATTGCAGAAATCTTAATTGTAAAATTAATTGACTACTTGGATGAAATATAATTTTTTTTAAATTCGCAATTAAAGATAAAAATCAAAAGTAAGCAAGAAAAATCTTGCTCTCCAGTAAAGAAAGAAAGAAAGAAAGAAAGAAAGAAAGAAAAAAAAGATAAATGAAGCATAGACTAACTCAAATAAAAGGGATTCATTTTGTTCCATTTTTAATTACTTTTATCTTTTGAAGAGTCATTTAATTTTTAAAAAGGAAAAATAAAATACTGTGGGCGTCGTTTTATTTTTAATTATAATTTGAATTAAACTTTTTTTTTTCACTTTTTTAAAAATAAATACATTATATATAATAATAATTTTCGATAAGCGTATATATATATATATATATATATATATATATATATAAATGAAATATGAGAAAATAAATATAGGTATGCGCCGTAATTCAGCAATTTAAAAATCTAATAAACGTAAAAAAGAAAAAAAAAAAAAAAGAATATAATCTATGAATTGATATATAAATAAATTATATATTATACATGCTTAAATTATGAATTTTGTAATGATAATGCATTAAAAAGTTTTATTACAGACTATTGTGCAACGAACTATTTTAATAATAACAGCAGAATTTTTTATTTTAATAATCATTTGGTGAAAGTTTTATTCTGACAGATATTTTCGATTTCGGAAAGAAATACACTAGAAGATTTGTGTTATTTTAACAGAAGAATCAAAATCTAAGTGAAAAATTTATCTTAACATTCTTCTTTTCTGTCATTGACTGAAAGCGTTAGACTTAAAAGCATCATTTTGCGCCTTCAAAGAAAAATGTTAAAAAAAGAAAAAAATGTCAGGTGGTTCTAATCGTAAAATCATATATATATATATATATACATATATATATATATTATTTATTTATTTTAAGAAAAAAAAAAAAAAAAAAAAACTTTATTTTATTTTATATTGCATCACGTTTTTTCAAAACCATGTTATTGGGATACATTTTATCCCACCACTGATTCTTTTAACTAGGTCTTCCCAAACTGAGATTAGTCTGAGCGGATTTATTGGAATAATTGGTTTAATAATAAGTTTTAAAAAATGAAGAACATGATGTGCTACTTTAATCATATGAAGTTACAAGCTGAAAGAAAAAAAAAAAAAAAAAAAAAAAAAAAGCGTGAAAAATATAAATCTTATGGATAACAAATGTTATGTGGGCATTAATATAACTTTAGCTATTGTGATTTTGTTTTCTTTGAAAATTAAGGTTTAAATTTTATAAATACAATATTGGCTATTTTTTAAAACAGAATATCATCATTTATTTTGTAAACTCGGCAATTCTTGCAACTGTACTTTGATATTCTTTTCTATGGCGATTCATGATCACGTCTAACAAAGATTATTTGTCTGTTTTAGCGGTTGTTTGTATTAATTTGCTTGAGTTCGATGATTTGTTGGTTTAAATGAAATTTAGTGATTTAATTTTTGTACTCTTCGGTGTGTGTTCACTCAGTGTTCACTCAAATGTGTTCACTCAAATGAAAAATATGAGCTCATTGTCGATCATTGTCACAAAACGGTAATATTTTCAGAGGTACAATCTCATCAGGGGCTAATCATCCAATAACACATGGGCCAATAACCACCAATAACACCTTTCTGCTTGTTCAAATTTTATTACTGCATTTTAATCCATCGAATATTTATTTATTTATTTTAATCTATATGTAATTGTTGATGTTATACATCGTTGTTGCAATGCTTTACCTTTCGATAATTATGGGAAAAAATAAAATCGTGATAATCATTTTTTATTTTTTCTTATATATTTTCCGTGTGAAGGTAGACAAAAAATATTCTTTTTCCGTCAAATTTTATAAACTGTGTTTTGCTATACTTATACGTCTTGAAGCCCGTGAATCCAAAAATCATTTGTTCAGCGGTTGGTATCTGTGTGTGTTATCACCATAACTCAAGAAAAAATAATAGCATTCAGTACAAACTCGGTAAAGTAAATCAGAATCATATGAGGATGGTACTTATATAATTTTATCAAAGTTGGCAAAACGTAGTTGGCAAATAATTTTATCACATCGTACGTAGTAACATCACAAAATAAATAAATAAATAAATAAAATAAATAAATGAAATAAAAATAAATGAAATGAAATTCAATACGTCAAAGGGGGATTATTATTATTATTATTGTATTTCTTTTTATTACTGTTTTTTTTTTTTTTTTATCTGCGCGTTTTGTGGTCTCGTAAGTTTTTTTTCTTTTTTTTAAGGAATTCATTGAATTTTTTGTCAGTTATCAACATGACATAAAAAAAAAGAATATGTTATTTTGAATATGATATAAAGTTGTCACTTAAAAATTTTCATTTAAATTCGTATCGTTCAATAAGTGGTGTGTTTCAAAGTTATTGAATAATTTAGAATGATTTTTTAATTTAATAAAACCTCCTTTTTTTTTAGTTCCCCATCATACTATAGGTATGGGGAACTTAGGTAATCGTGAAAATTTTCGACCTCGGT
Organism: Salticus scenicus; assembly: GCA_963930645.1. Lineage (NCBI taxonomy): Eukaryota > Metazoa > Arthropoda > Arachnida > Araneae > Salticidae > Salticus > Salticus scenicus. Next base: position 110,351,856 of record OZ005653.1, on the reverse strand, counting down.
TTTTTGACTTTCTTACACGTTTTCAGGTGTGAGGAATCCGAAAATGGCAAAATTTGTATGGTGTCTGTCTGTAGGGTGTCTGTTAGTCTGTTAGTCTGTTAGTCTGTTAGTGTGTAAGTCCGTTAGTTTGTTAGTCTGTGTACACTATATCTCAAGTACAGATTGTCGCAGAGAGGTCAGATCAGTTTTAAAATATTACTTTCGGCACTGGCAAGAACCCTATTTATTTGCAACATTCGAATTTAAAAACTTCGTAAGTTATTAGAAATTTACGATTTTCTGAACATGGGAGAATAGGACAAAAATTCACTTAAACGTGCATTAAATGGAAACACTTTACTGTAAAAATGTCAGACCAGTTTTAAAATATCAGTTTTGATGCCGGAATAAACATCAGTAACTATAAATATGCTACTTTGAAAATTTCGCAAGTTATTGGAAATTTACGAATTTCTTAACATGGCAGTATAGGGCAAAATTTCACATAAACGTCAATTTTGAGAGATATTTTCATCGTAAAGATGTCAGACTACTTTTGAAATATTTTTTAGGACACTGGTATGAATATTAATGACTATGAATTTTCCAATATAAAAATTTCGTAAGTTATTGGAAATTTACGAATTTCTTAACATGGCAGCATAGAGCAAAATTTCACATAAACGTCAATCTTGATTGATATTTTCATCGTAAAGATGTAAAACCACTTTCGAAATATTATTTAGGATACTGGCATGAATATCATATACTATGATTTTTCCAATTTAAAAAAATTCGTAAGTTATTTGGAATTTACGATTTACTTAACATGCCAGAATAAGGTAAAATTGAGCATAAACTTTAATTTTGAGGCTCATAAATACATTAGACAGCTTCAAATTACATTTATGATATTTGTTTGAACACGATTGAATACAAATATTCTGATAGGAAAATTTCGTAAATTATTCGTAATTTACGATTTTACCAACATAGCGAAATTGTAAATTTTTCATATAAATATGAATTTTGAGGATTGTTGCATTGGAAATAGTAGCATGAAATCTAAACAACGGAATTGACCCTGATAAAATAAATTAATAGATTAGAATAAGATAAATATATCGATGTGAACGGTGGATAGCCTATTAGGCGGGGTTTTCATTCTGTCACTGTATCAAGCTTTTGTCAAATTCATTTCTTTTAACATGATTATATCTCTCGAACTAGAAATTTATGAGAACATAAATATGATGGGGAACTGAGCAGAGTCCACCTATGCCAACTAGTTTTCTATCTTTTTAATATATAAATTGTGTTTCAACGGGGATTGAGAGAACCGATAGCCTCCTCACAGAGAAATATACTGTTTCTAAAACAATATTCAACTCTTTTTAAATTACTTTCCCATATTCAGTATTTGTTATAATAAACCTTGACCTGCAATTTTTCTGTACAGAATTCATATTCAAGGTAAGTCAGATTCATATAAAATCATGTGAATGCAACGTGAGATCATTTTAAATTTATTTAAAGTCATAGACCACTTTCGATTTGGGGTAAAAGGGTGCTATTAAGCAAGTAGCGCTATTAGGTGCAGCTTTAGTATAGGACCCACTTAGCAACTTTTAAATTTGTGACATTGACACGAAATGTCCGAGCTACATCGGTGTCAATCTTAAAATTTCTCTATGAGGTTCTTGCAATAAATATATCCAATGTATTGCATAATATGACATTTTACAAAGTGGACAGATCCTCAGAAAATTAGGATTCGAGTACTAAATTGAATTATGTCATTAAAAAAATATTCTTCTTTTTTCTTTTTCTTTCTTATTTTACAAATTTGTGTTACTTATTTTCATAATACTCTATTTATTCTCAAAAAAAAAAAAAAAAGAAAAAAAACCTCAAATAATGTTTTTTTTTTTTTTCTTATATAAATGTTTATTTTAAAGCTACGTTACCTTTTGAGCTCCAAACAGAAGCTAAATCAACAGAATTGAATTTAAATTTATGCATTATGTTTTATTTCATTTTTATTTATATTTTTTTTATATGATTGTTAGAACTTGCACAAAATATTTTTAATTTGACTAACTGTCTACGAAAAACTTTGGCTTCAAAACTACCTTTCCTCACATATGTTAAAAAAAAAAAAAACTAATTCGAGCATTTTATTGAGGATTTGTAATCTAACTGTTAAACGGTTTTACTTTTTCTTTTCTTTTCTTTCTTTTCTTTCTTTCTTTCTTTCTTTTTTTTTTTTTTTTTTTTTTTTGAAAAAAAAAAAAAATATATATATATATATATTATAGTAAAATGTCCCGCTTGTGAAAGTTTGAACGAAATCTAATGAGTATTTTTTGAGTTAATATGGATGGACGAAAGAGTTTAATATTCATCGTAGCTATATTTGAGATGATGGTAAGATCTCTGTGTACGAGTCTTTTCTTACGCTCAAAATCTATATATATATATATATATATATATATATAAGTACATACACATTCATATCGATAAATTTAGTTTCTATCTTAACTGTATTATTAAAGAAATAAAAAGTAGATATTGCCTAATTTCTTCAGAAAAAAGCCCTTAGAACTAAGTTTTGCATGATAAATTACTACTATTTTTTAAATATACGAAGGCACCATTTGAAGGCAAAACTAAAGAAAGAAAAATTAAATAAAACATTCCCTTAAAATTACAATTTTAAAGGAAATGGTAGACGATTCATTTTTTGAATTATAATCAGGAATTTATGTTTGACAAAACAAGCTGTTTTGTCTACTGTTATGTCAAATGAACACTACAAATACTGCCTTTATTCAACGCATAAAATTATCAATGGAATTTATTTATTACAAAATTAATTATTGCAGTTTTCATTCCTATACGTAGCGGCCAACATTCCAGAACACTACTCTCCTAAAATTATCCTCGATTTATTTGATAATTTTCTCTAAAATATTAATTAATCATGTCTAAAAAAATAATAGTATTAAAAATTACGCAGGGATGCGAAGTTCGGCAAAAACGTTGACATATCTGCTAGACGTGTGGACACACACCACACATCGTCACAACATTTCAATAGTAATATATTTCATTTATTTAATAGTAATAAAAAAAAAAAAAAGAAAAAAAAGATTGCTGTATTGGAAAACTTTTACGGATACTGTGAAACATATCTACATCTAATTTTTTATCTTCAAAATATCCAAATTTATATATGATATTTATTGAAAATGTAGTCGAATTCAAAATTTTAATAACAATGCTCTGAAAACATACACAAACGACTACTTATATTATCTAAAATTAACTTCACTCTCACATTCATTTTGAATAAAATTTCTAAATAATATTTAAACAGGATAATTGCGTGTTTTATATGATAAATCCATTTTACTGCAAATTTTACTACAAGTATATATATATATGTATATATTTAAATAAAAACTCCAAGCACATTTGTCCGACAATACATGGAAATCTTTATAAAACAAATAACATAAATTTTAAAAATACATAATATATTTTTCAGTATGATGTACTTTCGAATATAAGTAATATTATGCAAGACGATTGTTACACAGGAGTAATGTGAAGGCATTAATTGAATTTTCATTTATGCAATTTTTCATACAAAAAATGTCTCTGCTTTTACGTACATGTTTATCTTTCTGCAGTGCGCTGATGATTACAATCTGTACCCGTGCCTAGAATATGAATGTATATTTACATTTTTCTTTTTTTTTTTCTCTCTGTGTGTATGAAAATAATTTTTACAAAATACATAATTTAAGACACAATAATTTCATAATTTATTTCAAACTATTTACAATATTGCTAATCAATAATTTGCACCTTGTTAAATAAATTAAAAAAATTAAATTTTGTAATATGTATAACTAAATGAAAAGCTTGGAAATGGAACATTCAAATTCATATTTCTGAACTTTTTTTAACATAATAAAGCATTTTATTGTGTAAATGAATACCGTTTAATTACCTGCATACATATAATTGAATTGCCTGTTGTATTTTGCTTAATTTTATTTTTATGTGCAGAAATTATTATTTTTAATATTGTTTTTATTATTTTACATAAAAAACGTATCGCTTGATGCATTTTTATAAAGTTGCATGCAGCAGAACATGTATGCTCTTTCGTAATGGCAAAAAGAATTATCTAAGCATACTGCTTTTAGTATGGCTATATTATGAGTTGTTTTTCGTTAATATCTAAAGTTATAATTTTTCCTATAAAAAAGTTGTTTTTCAATTTAATGAAAAGTCACGCTTTTTCTTAGTAACTAATGATTGTTTTTCCGTTAAAGGTGTGAAATTTATCATTTAATTAACTGACTTGTTCTGTGCTACTCTAACATGAATAAAAATATCAGACGAATAAACCTGCAGAGTACATTTTCCAATATTTTCAGACATTATAATGCATCTTTTATAGACAAACAGGTGATTGTTTTGTACGCAGTGTGTGTTTCTTTTAAAGAGGTTTGTGAAGCGCCTTCAGTTAATGACATTAGCTTTTTAATGTATTCTGCATTATGAAAAAAGAAGAAAAAAAAATCTAAAATATATTTGCAGTCTTTTAAAAAATGTTAGATGTTAGAGAATGTTATTATCATTCGTGTTAAGAATTTATAAATGTTAAAACCATTGATGCAAAATAATATAATGTATGAATGTACGAACCGAGAAGATATTCTTGTTATTTATGTCATTTATTGATTTTAAATATAATTGAAAATTTTCAACATTTCAAAATAATGTTCCGGTGACTTTTTTGTTTGTTTGTTTGTTTGTTTGTTTCATGTTTATAACGAGTTTATGATACAGTAACACATTATTATTTTTTTAATGCAGTTTAAACATTCTGGAAATGTATAAGCGTTCTTTGTATAATATTCTAACACGCACAAATATTTATATATACGCAAAATAGACAGAAACGTTCTTCTACGTTCATTTCTTGAACATCTAGATTCCCATTTTCGTATCACGAAAAGTAAGGTTTTAAAGGTCATATTGTAGAAAACATACCTACTTCTATCTTCTATCAAACTTCAAAAAATTGCTTTAATGAAAAATTATATCTTCATGAAATAAATGAAACAATTTATTATATTTTATGAAAATTTATTTTCTTTAAACAAATTTTTGCTAAAAATATTTTAAATGAAGTATATTGTCTTTTATTCTGTAGAATATTGTTTATATTGAGCGTTTATTATTATTATTATTATTATTATTATTTAATATAAGTGATAAAATATGTTATAAACAATATGTTATTTAAATGTTTTCAACAAAAACCATACCTTATATGTAACATTTAATAATAATTCAGACTTTAACTAAGACTATGTGTTTCTGACACCTGTTTTTTACGCATAGAGCCAGACTACGCATTTATACGAAATACCATCTTTTTAAAAAATTTTCATAAATGTCCTAATGTGGATATAAATCTAGGTACGAGTCATCAATTAAGGAATTTTTTGGGATTCTAGAAAATGAACACGGATGAGCAGATTCACTTATGGTTATACGACGTTTCCTAAATTTTTTAATTGTTGTAACAAAATATACGTATAATACGTTTATGCAAGTACAGATAGCAGGAATTTCTTTCTTTCTTTCTTTTTTTTTTTTTTTTTTAATGGGAAGTTTTTTGAAACTAAATAAATTACATAATTTCGTGTATATGTTTAGAAAATTAGAAAATTAGAATAATGTTTTATATTAAACAGAGTGATTTTTTATTTATTTATTTATTTTTTTTTTTGTGATTTTCTTAATAAATAATTAACCAAATAGTAATAAATAAATTATAATCAAATAATTAAAAATTAACACATTCAAATGAAAATAATAATTACATCCACAGAGCTTTTTTTTAAATTTAATTAATGTTTAAACAATTAATTATAAGTGCTGTTTAATCTTTTATCTAACACACCATGATTGATGTAGAACTCTCTCTCTTCTACGCATAAACAATTAAAGATATAAATAAAAGTGTTATTCTTGAGTAATATGCTCTCGGTTTTTACAGTGACAAAACGGAACTTTTACACCCGTTGTACAAACAAGCATTTTTTCAGATGGGTTTTAATTTACACAAAGTAATGATATCAATAATAATAACATAAACAAACTTTTGATATATAATACACATTTGTTGCCTCCAAAAGTAAATATTAATTTTTAGAATTTCATGACATCGTAAAAGCAAACATCAGCTGATACGCTAACTTTTTTTAGAGTTTTTATTTATATTTTAAATATGCTGGCACTATTTCTCTACTGTATTTTTGTAGCCATGGTTATTTATGTGCGTGGACTTGATTACTTACTTCACTGATTCTCCACGTAAACAGTATTGTTGGCTAAGGCTAATAAAGTGAGGATATTCTGTTTCAAAATGTACACAATATGCTCTGTTTTTCATAGAAAGAGTCCTTTTTCGGTGCCCTCTCAATTCTAACACTTATTTCTTAAATACATATCCGACAAATTTCAGATAGAAATTCTGACATAAATAATATTAAAAGAAGTCAAGATATGCAGTCAAGATAATATTTAAAATGGCTTTTTATTTTTCTGTGAGAGATGGTTACATCTACTGATAAAATTTTCATGAAAGTCAATTGCTCACTTCCATTACTGCTTAACGCTATCGAAATATTCCCTGTTACAACCTTGGGTTCACACGGACCTCATACTATAAAGCACGTATTCAATATGGTTTAAATATCTTTAAAATGTTTAAAAGGTCTTCCTAAGTGATCACAAAGTGTAGTAAAAAAAATAAAATAAATAAAAAGAGGTTTGTAAATTAAAAATACAAATAGTTCAGAAAATTATATTGCACCATTACTGATTTGTAATATTACTGTTGCTATATACTATTACTATCACTATTATTGTACTATTACGACTACCACTATGTCCTATCGTAATAACCCTGTTATGATCTGGGGTTCACACGGACCCCATATTGTAAAGCACATATTTAATATGGTATAAATACCTTAAAAATGTTAAATTATCTTCTAATGGCTATCTTAAAAATGGTTTAAATATCTAAATATCTTACAGTTTAAATATATTTTTTACCCTTTTGTAAAGTGCGTAAATGTTATGGATCCTGCGGTTCGCTCGGACCCCAGGTCACAGAAATATGACACATTATTTTCAGAAGCAGTAAATCCTACTGTTACCTGATATTCCTGCAATCAAATTTGTACCCTGAGTTAACACATGTTGAAATCAGATATCACCGCTTGTGACCTCTCAGATAACGATATGTATTTTTTTGGCAACAAGTCAGAGTTCCCTGGTGTTGGCGTGGACCCCAAGTCATAGTAATAGAATCAATCTTTAAAACCAAATTCCTGTTTTCTGATGTATATTTAGGAATGAGTTTTCTCGTTTCCCATGCCTTGAATATTTCACGCTATATGTTTCAAGTTCCCCGAAATTCCCAATAACTAGTCTGGTTGTCATTTTTTAGCTCAAACAGACTGAAAAAGACATACATTGTGTAAAGGAAACATCAAAATATATTTGAATATTTTTTTTTCCTTTTTTTTCATATAGTTACATAGAAAACACAATTTTAACACTTATAAAAACAGTTGAAAAATATCTTAAAACATGGAATTTTATGTATATCTGTGCGATTTTCTGCTCCTTGACTCCTATAAATATTCATAAGAATTTTTGAAATTAACATAGGTTACTCAAATTTTCAATAGATCGTTTCCTTACGAAAACTGGTGTGAAAACCTTCACTGGATACCCCAAAAATGCCTAAAGAATTGTTTTGTATGAGAAGTTTTTGTATAAAGAATATTTTGACACCTTTTTAATTCAGGACGAAAATCAGATTTATTCTTCATATGTACAAAAACATCTTTCGCTTAGATAATGATAAGATTAGCCTCGATGTTTATAAGACTACATAAAATTATTTAGATGCATTAGACACTCGAAGTTGCTATAAATTGAATTTTGGAAGCATTGATCATTTTACATGTTTACCAATATTATTTAAAAGTTAGTATGTCTACGGGTTAGTCAAGCTATGTGTCTGTCTGATTATACGTCTGTCTGATCGCGTTTTATCTCCGGTGAATATTCATAGAATTCTTTGAAAATAATATGTGTCATTCAAGTTCATTATTGGAAGTTCCCTGTTCTAATTGTCCGTAAAAGCACAACTAGTTTGTGTGCATGGACATCCAGACGATTTCAATCTATTTCGTTTTACAAGATGTATTTCTATAAAACAAATATTATTAATTTGTACAAAACAATAAATAAAATTCATGTAATAAAATTCATATTTATTATGAATATGCATAGAAATATTTGATGTCTAATATGGAATGACAAACAAAAGAATTATAGCCACTTGTCTATTACCATATATTGGTGGCTATAATAAAAAATTCATATAATTATATATTGAGTAGTCTTAAGCATAATTAACTCTTCCAAATGTTGTTTACGAGAATTATAACATTCGTTATGTTGTCAGTTAATATTTTTTCTGATTCCCTATAATAATTATATATTATCTTTAAATTAATATATAGTTCACTATAGTACCTTAAAAATAAAATTTATTAAAAATATGCAACTAGTTTTTGTAGAAGAAATCCCAAAAAAATTCCAATGCATTGTGCTCTATGAGAAGTATTTTTTTAAAATTTTATGCTGCAGATATTTTTTCAAAACTGGTTTACATTTTTAAATATATATTTTTTATTTTTTTTCTGCAGAAAATAAATGCATTATCAGCATTTTATTTTGGTTTACGGAATTGATTGAATCGGTATGAAGATACATTTTGTAATGTAACAGTTTAGTGCTATGAGAAATTTTCTAGTATACTATATGACAGATAAGTTGGTTTTGGATGACTTTACATAAACAATTCTTTTTTAAAGTTAATGGGTTAACAGATAGCAATTTCTACTTTTTTTTTTTTTTTTTTTTTCTAAATATTTCGCGTAATATGATCGCAATTGTTTTTTTGTGTGTATCTGAATTTTTGTTAATTTCAATATTTTTAAACATTTCCAAAATGATCTATTTTATAAAATTATAAAAAACATCACTTTTTGCCATTTCATTATTCCAAAAAAATCCATTATTTATTACTAATACTTTGGAAGAATACTTTTTCTTCCTTTCTATTACTGGCGCGACTTGAAAATACCAGATGATACAAAATCAAGGGAAACGTTAAATTTAATAATTCAAGAGCGAATAGAGATTAAAATTGTAGTTTACACCAAACGAATGAAAATATATGTTTAAAAATATAATACAATGTAAAGAAAGGACTTAAAAAGTTTTCTTTTTTTTTCTATTTAATCAACAGATAATATTGTCATTAAACTAATCTATTTAATCTTATTTTCTTGTCACAATTTAGGCTTTCTAGATCTTCCTCCGAACTAACAGAGTTGCTTGTGTGAGTTTTTTTTTTTTTTTTTAGTCTAATATGTTCGGAGACAATCCTCTATCACTGACAAAATTAAAAGATCCGCCATTCTCTAATATCATATGTTTGTCATAATATATAAAAATTTGCTTAATGCTGTCAAAGTTGTGTCTCGTCTGAATGTATGCATCGTCTGTGTCTCGTGTGATACATCTAATTAAAAAGTTTACGTTCACTTAAAACATTTCAGTGACTTCTTCAGTGACTTTATTATACACAGTTTTGTAGTCAAATAAATTATTATTAATGTAGTATTCTTTCTTTATCTTACCTTTTTTTCATAAAAAAAAAAAAAAAAAAAAAACGTAAAAAGAAACAAAATTTTCAAACCGTATGGGGCAAAGTATACCTTTCTATCTTTATCAAATAATTACTAAATGTTCAAGGTTTCCTGACTTTTGGAATGCAACATAAATTGAAAACATGATTTTAACTCAAAGGTCATGTATAGCAGCGCTTATTAGTAGAACATCGATTATTCGGCCATCGTGAAACCGGAACAATTTTTTCAGCGCATATTATCCAAAAGAAACTCTTCTAAACGACGCTTTCTTTTAACCCAAACTAATACTTTTAAAGCTTTTTTTTTTTTTTTTACTTGTGTATGAAAACGTACTTTCAAAACTACGAGTATAGATAAATATTTTGTTTCCCCTTTGCACCAGATGAAGCTACCATTTAATTATTTTTAATTCTAGTTTTTTGTTTCAAATTAAAATTCCATGATTAATTTGAATTTAAATATTAGTTTAGCAGTTTAAATAGTCTTAATAACAGTTCGATGACGATGTTACTTATAGAACAAGATGATTAGTGAAAAAATATTTATTACCTAGAAATCTCGAATATTCGTTGTAGTTTCGGTCATATTTTTGTCAGATAATCAAGGTTCTACTGGATATGCAGCGTACTTAATATTTCACAGCAATACAAATTGAAACTCCCCAACCACCGACCAACCCGATGGTTTACGACCGGCCCGAAGGCCCGAGGGCAGCAATGCAAATATTGATACAGTAATAAACGAGTGAGAAATCATGTTAAAAGCTTCAGAAGCCTCTGAATAATAGGCAAAATATTGCCACAGTTCGCGCCAATATTTTGCGCACGAATTGTAAAACATAATTGACGCCAAAGGACGATTTAGTTCCGCATGCTCTTATGAAAATTTATTATATTCTCTAACAGGTTGCCTAATTTGTTTAATGTGGCATGTGATATACTGATAAATAACTCTATAGAAACATTCTTTTTTTTTTTTTTTTTTTTTTTTTTTTTTTTTTACATTTAAACGTTTTTATTAACATTCAAAATATCTATGCAATTCAGCAGCAACCTAAAATAAATATTTAAGCTTGATGTAACTTTTTTTTTTCCCCAAAATAAAAGTGAAAAAAAAAATAAATAAGAAGAAGAAATAAATGATTGAAAATTACAAGATTATGTGTGTGTTTAAAACCAAAACAATACGAGTATCTATTATTTGTAATACAAAAAAAATAAATAAATCATGCATAGAAGTTAAATTTTCTTTCATCACTTTTACTTTGTGGTTTACAATAGTAGCTTTTTTGTCCGGATTTTTTTTTTTTTTTTTTTTTTTATACATTGTCCTTTGGGTATTGTATAATAAAAGAAAATTGATATTTATGCTGATTTAAAAAAGACTTTTTTTATATATTTTTGTTTCATTTAAATAAATTATTATTATTATTATTATTATTATTATTTATGCAACAATATTTATATGTCATTCATTTTAAATCGATAAAACTTATTTTTAATCACGGAAATATAAAATCGAAGTAATATCGTGCACGAATATTGTATTAGGATATGTCATATCTTGTCAACAAATTTTGTTTTTATAGAATATTATTTCCTTTCAACATATGTTTGTGTAAGATTTAAAAAAATAAAAAATAAATAAATAAATAAAAGTTTTATTCAACATTGTCTGATTTTTTTCAATGATAAATGTAAATACACACACACACACATATATATATAGATACATATATATATATATATATATATACAGTCGGTAACAAAAGTGTCTGAACGCTAGCAAAAATTCCATGTTCTTACACTGACTAAGAACAGGATTCAACAAGGATTTATTTAACAAATCTGTATGAAATGTACTTTTTTTACATAGGAATTTTTGCTGGTGTCTGGACACTTTTGTTACCAACTGTATATATATATGTGTGTGTGTGTGTGTGTGTGTGTGTGTGTGTGTGTGTGTGTGTGTGTGTGTGTGTGTGTGCGTGTGCGTGTGTGTGCGTGTGTGTTAATTAATTATTTATTAACTGCATTGAAACATTTTTTTTCAATTACACACACATGAAATTAAATGTAAATATATATATATATATATACAGTCGGTAAGAAAAGTGACCGAACACTAGCAAAAATTCCGATGTAAAAAAAGTGCACTTAATACGGTTTTGTTAAATAAATCCTTGTCGAATCCTGTTCTTAGACAGTCTAATAACAGGATTCGACAAGGATTTATTTAGCAAAATTGTATTAAGCGTACCTTTTTTTACATAGGAATTTTCGCTAGTGTTCGGACACTTTGTTACCGACTGTATATATGTTCATTTTCAAAATATTAATATATATTAATAATATCAGATTTTTTTCGGTTAATTATTCATAATAATAATAATAATAAAAATAATTGTTATATTTTCATGTTTCACAAATCGTGAAAGCCCAAAATAACTTCAAATATCTCTCTCTCTCTCTTTCTCTGTACTTGTGTGTGTGTGTATTTTTTGAGGGTCGTTGTGTCTTTATGTCTGAAATGAGTTTGTCCTGGTGTCACGTTAGAATGGCTGGACAAAATTTAGCGACACTTGGCTGGGATTTGGATATGTATATATATATGACTGACGCCATGATTGAATGGCGTCATGACTGACGCCATCGCCCTACGTGAAAAATAATGCATTGTGAAATGACAATCAAAATCGATTTTGATGATGATGATGATGATGTTCCCAGTAAGCGGCATATTGTTCACAGAGCAAGGAAGAAAAATACACGTCACGCATTTCACAATGCCTTATTTTTCAGTTAGTGCGATGACGTCAGTCATGACGGTGTCTTACGACTAAAAACGAAATTAAAACCCTTATTCAGTAGACCTACACGAAATTAAAGATACCATGGTCTCTTCTCGTTTCGAAGCAGAATCAGTAGACTTTAGTAAGAGCCAAAGACACAGTGGGAAATGTGACGTCATTAAGAAAATGAAAGTCGTGTTCTGGTAGGTACATCACAGTTGTTTTCACTTTTCTTCTTAGTATGCCTAGCGTTGGTGATTTTCGTGCAAGAGGTACCATTCCAACCCTATTTATGGTTTTTGCTATTGCGATCCAATTCCAATAAAAAGAAGTAGGTGTTGCCATTTAAAATTTTCGAAATTTTGTCACTGTGACCGTAACTATTAGAGTTACTGCCTTTTTTTATATGATTCTAGAACGCATACCTCAAAATACCTTCTACAAAATTTTTATTTAGTTTCTGTGCATGGTATGATAGCTATGGCCTCATATATCGATATATCGGGATAGTTTTTTTATAATCACCCTGTATATATATATATATATATATATATATATATATATTGTTGCATACTTGGGGTTCGTGAATTGTCTGTGAATTAAAGGAGAATCTTGAAGAGGCTTAAAGTTTATTTAGAGAAAATACGAAATATTAAAGGTCTATAACCCAAGTATAAACTTCAGTTTCATTAGTAAACGCAGCTTAAGTAATATCTGACAACATCAAATTCACAGTATAAACTGTAATATAGCAGTAGCTCACAGAAATGAACTGCAAACAGAAGTAGCCAGTGACCAGTCTGGAGCACATTCCTGTAAGGCGGTTGGCGAGAAAGTGGCCGATCTAGCACGATGCGATACATTATACACACGTAAAAATATTAAGAATGTTCCTGTAACTCCGGTGCAATTCGAGTTTGAGCTTAGACATTAGTTATATCGATAATAAGAAATTTCTCGAAAAGGTCCCCAAAATAAAAGAGGTAAATTTGCCAAATTTGGCGTCAAGGCAATTACCTGCTTCAAATAAACTTTTAAACTGATTTTTAAGCAAAATAAAATATTTTATCACAAAAACAATCTAAAAATGCAGAAAATTAATGCTTTATAACCTGACTTACCCCAGTAGCACATAATGTTGTTTTAACGTTGTTATAGATAATTTATCACTGTTCAGACTTATTTGCCACGTTATAACAACGTTATATGCTACCTGGGTATTTTCTCTGGAGGTCCACGGCAAAGGACCCAAGATGTCGACTGCGATCCGCTCAAATGTTACTCTTATGTTATTACGGTAGGACTTATATGCAGCTGCTCTAAAATATCTGTAATCTTCGATCCTGGTACAAATATCTACTATTTTAAAATCCTTCCATCATCAGATTCTCATTTAAAGCAGAGTAAGCCATTTCTAATATGAAGTGAGTCCCAGAGTGCCTAGTAACATTCTGTGACAGGGCTAATTGTGGAAATGTCCTGCCATATAGTTTTATTGCTTGTCGTCCCCTTACATTGTAATAAATGCTTCATGGCATGTTTTCTCACTGAGCTTTTCTAACTTGCTGATCACTCCATTTGTGTGGTTTCGATGGCATTGTAAACGTAGCTTGTCAAGCAACTTGATTTATCCGCTGGTATTTCTCCACGGCTCTAGTATTTTCTGCTTTCTGAGTAGGGTTTCCATAACAAGGCTCATGACACTCCCATGTAGAGTTCAATTACGATGACGTGTTTCGAAGTCATGCTCCTGGAGGCGTTGTATGCACCTGGCAATCTCACCTTCCGAATTTTTAAAATTAAGCAACTACGTTAAATACACGTGTTCAGTCCGGAACAGGAACCTTCTGTCATAGGGACAATGATGGAAATGCTCTGTGGCCTTTACGATGGATAGTAATTATTTCCTGTTGGTACAGTAGTTTCACTCCGCTTTAGACAAATATTTACTGCAGTAGGGAACAAGACGCTCATAGCCATCAACTTCATGTGACAGAACAGCTGCGAAACTTTCATGCCTTTCATCAGTGTGCAATATGAACTGTTTTTCGGGCTGTAGATACGTCAAAATAGGCGATGATATTAAGCCGGCTTCAAGCCTCTTGAATGATTTTTCACATTCTTCTGTCCACAGGAACTTTTATTTAGCTTCCGTGAACTTATTGAAAGGTCTGGGAATACCCGAGAAAACCCTTCACGAACTTCTTTTTGTATGTACATAAGCCAAGGAAGCTTCTTAATTAATGGATATTTTCAGGGCGTCTCCAATTCTCAAATGCAGAGCTCTTCTCGGAATCAGATCTCCAATCTTCATTAAAGATTATATGATAAAGTTAACTCATTTCACGACGGAACAAGTTGCATTTGCTAGGATTCGATTTGAGGTTAGACATTCTGAGTTTTTCCAGCAACTTACGAATGTTTCTTAAATGATATCCAAAAGTACGCCCCTCAATGTTAATATCCTCTAGGTACGCAAGACAGTCATCATACGAAAGTCCTTTTAACAATGTTTCCATCAGGCGTTCGAAAGTTGCAGCTGCCTTACATAATCCAAATTGCATAACTTTAAATTTTCACAATCCTTGTCCCGTAGTGAATGTAGTCTCCTCACGGTCGTCAGGATGTAACTCTACTTGCCAATAGCCGCTCATCAGATCCAAAGTCGAGAACCAATGATAGCTAGAAAGTGTGTCTAACGTGTCACCAATTCCAGGATGACGGTAGCCATCATTCTTCGTGATGTCATCCAAACTACAATAATACGCACAGAATCTCGTTGAATCAGCCTTCTTTCGAACCAAAGCTATGGGAAAGGCGAAAGGACTTGTTGATGTTTCAATGATGCTATTACGCTGTATGTCATTTAGAAGCTCAACCATCTTTTCCTGCTTAGCAAATGAAGTGTTCTTGGATGTTGCTTGATTAGAGCATGATTTCCTGTGGGAATTATGTGCTGAGTGATATTTGTTCTCCCGACGTCTCCAGGTGTTCGAGAACCCATGTCTCTAAATCAGTAGAGTAGCTTCTTAGCAGCAACTTTCTGTTCATTTCCTAACTCTGCATCGTTGAGCAACTTCATTAATACAGTCGGCAGCAAAAGTATCTGAGCAGTCGCACAAATTCCTATGTAACAAAGTAATCTTAATACAGTTTTCTCAAATAAATCCTTTTTCAATCCTGTTCTTAGTCAGTCTAAGAACACGATTTAACAAAGATTCATTTAACAAAACAGTATTAGGTGTACTTTTTTATTTAGGAATCTTTGCTAGTGCTCCGATACTATTGTTTTGACTGTAAACTCTCAGAAGACTTGGCCTCAGTTGATTGCATGTGCCAGTTAATAAATGTTACAAGAGTTTAACGGACAGATATTTTACTATACTTTAAAGAAGCTTTAGTGGGGGCAAGTAATTTAGAAATTAAAGGTTTACAAGACTGGGAAAAATTTAAATCAAGTTCTAACACTTTATTTTGTTTGCCAGTTATGTTATGTGAAGGCAAATTAAAAATGTAATTTTGTTCAGGTTTTTTGTTAATTTCACGTTGAGTTTTTTGGTTTTTACACAAAATAGAAAACTTAAAATCTAAATTATGAATTAAGAGAATCAAGGAAAAATAATTCTCATTTTTAGATACAGCAAAATCATTGAAGTTTTACCTAGGAAGAGATGAAGCTCATAAAGGCCTTCCTCAATTTTGGCGATGTGTTGATGAATACGTTGCCCTCATTGAAGTACTATACTTTAAAGTATAGTATCTGTTTTTTAAAAAGAATCTTTGAGCCATATTCTTGCTGATTGCTTTTCTTCCATTAAGTACAATTGTAAATCATTTTTTTTTTTTTAAATCTGAGAATGCTGTCCTTCAAGAATTTAAATCTAATCAAAATTTGGTTATTACTAAAGCAGATAAAGGTGGGTAGATTGTTCTCATGGACAAAACTGATTATGTTGATAAAGTTAATTCCCTTCTATTTGAAAGAACTTACACTCAAATTATAAAACACCAATCATAATCTTTTCTAAACTCTGTTCAAAAAGCCACTAGAAATTCCATTGTCCTTCAAGATAATACTAAATCCTCGGTTTTCCCTTCTTCAGCAATTTGTGCTCGTTTTTACGCATTGCCAAAAGTTCTTAAAAATAATGTTACCCTCAGAGATATTGTTTCGAATACTGGTACTGCTACTTATACTTTCTTTAAATTTTTAGCTTCTATTTTTTCTCCTTTATGCAGCACTAATGGTCATATTATAAAAAAATCCCTATGATTTTGTTAATAAGTTAAATTATCTGAATCCTGTAAATTGCTCAGTGTTATCTCTTGGTGTGAAGTCTTTATTTATTAATGTCCCCACTGATGGTGAGCTGAATTGTTTAGAGAAAAGGTTACACGAATTTCATCATTCTGACATTTTAATCAAAGAATTTGTTAATCTATCTAAACTTTGTGTTTCCAAACTACTTTTGAATTTAATAACAAATTTGATAAACAGTGTGTTGGCTTAAGTATGGGTAATCCTTTATCTGCTATTCTTGCCGATATTTATATGCATTATTTTGAGGAACAATTATTAAAGATGTTAAATTTAAAATGTTTGTTACGTTACGTAGATGACACTTCATCCTTGTTGAAAAGCCTTTTCATATTTCTGCCATTCTTAAAATTGCTAATTCTATTGATTCTCATATTCAGTTTATCTTTGATTTAGAAAATCATAATCAACTTCCCTTTCTTGATATTTTAGTTACTAGGTGCGATTCCTCTTTTGAAACCTCTGTGTACAGAACACCTTTCTCTGTTTCTAACCCTTCCCACTCTCTAATCATCTGGCTAACCAAAAAAATGGACCTTTTACACTTATGTGTATTGTGGCCTTAAAATTTGTTCCGATATTTCATCGCTTAAAAAAGAACTCAATAATTTAAAGTCTGTTGCTATCAAAAGAGGTTTTAGACATTCTATTATTTATAAAGCTTTCAAAAAATTCAGTAGGTCAGCTAATAATTCTACTCTTTCCAGTGATAATAAAAGTAAACCTGATAATCTTGTTGTCTTGCCTTACCCCCCCCCCCCCCCCCCTTATGTTTTAAATTAGCCAATGTTTTGGAGAGTTTCAATTTTCACGTTTATTTATTTATTTTTAAACCTGTCTTTAAATTACAATTCCCTTCAACTAAATCCCCAGTTCTTGAGCTTCATAAATGAGTATCTGTAATTTCCCTTCTAATAATTGCGATTTATCTTATATTGCTCAAACAAAAAGAAATCTTAAATGTCGTTTACGTGATTATTCTCGGTATGTTGTTAATCAAGAAATATCTAAATCTTCTGTTGGGCCATAGTTTTAATTTTTAGCGTGCCAAAATTATCTTTCATGCCAAAAGTGTTTCTAAACTGGATTTTTTGGAAAATTTAGCTATTTACCTTCATTGTAATAAAATTGTCAATGAAAAATCTGATTCCACTTTGCTGTCTGCAGCCTGGAAAAAAAAAATAAATAAATAAATTAAATAATTTCCTTCATTATGTTAATAAAATAATATTGGTCATAATAAAATAAAACAAATAAATATATAAATAAAATAATAACTAACTGAAAATTAATTATTCCTTCCCTCCTTTTTTTGTGTGTGTGTGAGAGTTACTCTCTGATTGGTCTATCTGATGCTTCCTATTGGTTGGTTGTGTTGCTCCTTCCCCTTTTAGATTTTGCCCTGCTTTCAGTCTTGCTTTTGCATCCAAAGCTGTAGCACGTGTTTTTTGCACCTGATGAAGAAAGGCTACGTCCTTTCGAAATCAGTTGTGCTGTCTTAAATTCAATTGTGTGTGAAGAAGTTTTTTAGTTTAAATATTGAGTATACACCAGATTTTTATTTAGCCTCATAATATTATCTTCTATTTTTATAACATTATTTTCTATTCCATCTATTCTGTTTACCATATCTGATATTTTACTCTCTATATTACTTCGCTCACTTTTGAAAATTATTTCTTGATCTCATCTTGATTAGATTTAATTTCTTGAATCTACCCATTTCCCACCTTTTCCTAAACTTCTTTAACTTCTTCACCCAAGCTATATTTCGTGTCTTTCATCTCTCTTTGCCCTTCTGTCATTCTTTCGGTTAACCCGGTTTACATCTTTTCGTATAATGTTTTCATTTCACATAGCTGGGCTGCTACTACTTCGAGAAGTTTTTTTGATTTCTAGTTATAAACATTCAGTAGACAATCCCAGCTTATAAACACTTAAGTATTTTCTATAAAATTTTAAGCAATATTTTTATTGAACTTCCCCCTTTCCTACTCGTTCTCTATATTATTACAATTTTCAAGATCTCACAGCAGTAAAACTGAATTAGTCTACTTTTAAGGCAAGATATAGGTCTCAACAAGATATAGGTCTCAGATAGTAAGCTTATATGGACTATTTATAATATGACCTTAATTTGGAAAACTTTGATGCTCAATGCAGGTTCAAAGAGAGCACTAAATATTATTAAATAGGTTTTAATTTAATGTTGATAAACTAATTAATTAACACTTTTGCTGTACTGCTTTAGTGTCATAGTAGTACTGAAAAAGTACTGCTGGAACTCATTAGTACACTATGCACTGAAGTATTGCTATACATTTAAGCAGTGTAGTTACACATGAGATTTCTGTTCTGCTTAAGTGTAAATGTGTGTTTTATTTTTTGTTGTAATGTACGTGTATATAAATTAAAGATTATTTAAATGTTTATTCAGGATTATGTAGTAGGTTATTATTTAGGAGCAATCAGTAGTACTATTACCTTAGAACGTATAATTGCTATTAAAAAAATGGGTAATTTTCCTTTTAATAGTAACTCAATGATGATTAAGTATTAGTAAATATCAAATTAAATAAATGCTTTATATGAACTTAAGCATTAAAAAAAAAATGTTTTTTTTATATAAAGTATTTGGATTATTCTTCATATTTTTTTTTTACAAATACATATCATTAAAGGTTTTCTGCAGTCTAGCACATGAACAACTTATTTCTATACTTATTTCTATAGCAACATATTTCTATAATGTTTTCATTTTTTTTTTTTATTTGCTCGTACAGTTATTTTTGTGATCCAAGAACTTTATTTTCATAATAATAATAATATAAATGGTAATAATAATAAAATTATATTAATTTTTCCTAGCATAGAATAAAACATAATTTACGTAAGTATAAAATGAAATTATTTTCTTTTTTCTACCTAATTTACATGCGATATTTCTAAATATTAAAGTCAATGTCTAAATAGATACAATAAACGTCCAGCAAAAGGATTCATTTATAACATAACAAATGTGCACGGAAATTTTATATGTAGTCGTTATGAATCAATGTAGAAAATTCGAATGAAGAAGGTATTTGTGTTTTATGTGGAAAATAGTAGGCTCTCCTTTGGATAGAATAACATACACCTTAGATGTCATCTTGGATTGTGATATGAGATGATAGACCTGAATTTTTCATTTTCTCAAATCCTTCGGGAGCATAATTCTTCTTTTAGCATTTGGCGGAATGCCAGATAAGGCATGCGTTATTCACTATTTTTCAACTATGATATCAGATAAAACATCTAGAGTGCTTATGTCCAGTTTTATTACCGTGAAATTTATTTTATAAATAAGAAGTGCATGTGACATTAAGATATCTTTTCATTTCATTAATGTTGTTTATCTTGCTGAGATATGGTCAAAACATTAGTTATCATTAAAATTTAAATAATATTTAAAATGGTAATTCCTAAGCTCCACACATAATGATAAAGATTTTTTTTTTTTTTTTTTTTTTTTTTTTTTTTTAAATAAGTGAATACTTACTTGCATATTTTACTTAGTTTTATTATTATTGTCTTTTATAGTTGTTTCAAATTATGTATGAGGAATAAATCGATAATTAAAACATAATTATTAATATATATATAACATTATTAGCACTATAAATGTATCGAGATGATAGAAAAAATATAAAAATGTATAAATAAAAGATTATTAAAAACGAGTTTCAAAAATATATGTATATACTGATTTTAATTTATTGCTAGTTAAATCGCTAGTTTAACAGTATTGAATTTGTATTTAATAATTAAATATAAAGAATTACCACGTCTGTTTAATATTTTCAGAATGCAATATATGTAAACCGAATTAGTGTTAATTACGCAACAATATATTATTAATGCTTACAAATGATTATTACGGTCATTATTCTCAAATATGAGCTATAAAAAAATTACGGAATAAGTTGCTGCAATCCCTTCTTCTAATAACGAGCAAGAAAGACAATAATAGCCCCATAATATATGTATATATATATAAATATTCTTCGTGGGAAAAAAATTATATCATTCAAAGACAAGTTAAATTGTAATTGTTTGTAAATGCATTGTTAATGTGAACAACAAAATTGTTGAAAAAGGAAAAAAAAAATGTAAAAGAAAGAAAAGAGGAGGAAGAATTTATATAAATAAAGCAAAGAGTTTGTCGGCGGGACACATCCGGGTGGACCACTCCTATTGTTTATTGATCTAGATTAAACTATTTTGGGGATGATAGTCGGCCATTGTTTTTAGTAAAAACCGATGATTTTTTTCTTTTTTTTTAGATACTTATATATATTATAGTTTTTTAAATAAAGCTCCAAAAGAGGTCCTGTTTATTTTTTGTGGGACCACTATTTGCATCAAGATATTAGATTTAAAGATATTACGCTGCAATGTTTCACTACGCGATACCATTCAATTGCTTCTGATAAAGGTTGACATTTTTTTTCCCTTGAAAAAACTGATTTTTTATTATTATTATTATTATTTATTATACCCTGATTATTATTTATTATACCCTGATGATAAATCCCTGATGATGCTTTGATTTTTCAAAGCGAAAAGCTTTGGATAATTTAAAAATGTTTTTAAATAAAGTATAATTTTAGAAAACGTGTTTTAAAGTTTTTTTAATCGTAATATCAATGACACGTGTCTTATCAAATGTCTCTTTTAGAGATAATTTATAATATAAATAAATAAAAATGTTGCACCCGATAAAAAGAAGTTTTTCATCATAAAAGATTTTTCATAAAAATTCTTTTCGTTTCTTTGAAAAGATGTATTTGTAAATATTTCACTATATAAGAGCATATTATTACATGCCTATATACAAAGATATTATTTACGTCCCTATCAAAATTCACATTCCTTTTATTGAATACAGAAATAATACATATTCGTGATTTCATTGATATTTATTGAATCTTTTATGCTCAAAAACGAAGGGCTTTATACTTAAGAAAGATATTTTCAATACATCATACATTATGTATAACAAAACGTGACAATTATCAATATATTCAGAATATTTTAGAAATAAAATTTCATGTGGATTTATATTCAATGCCATTCAACGAGACGAAAATATAGTTAAACAATATACAAACACATAATTTATTTTAACAAACAAAAGATTTTTTTTTTTTTTCATTTTTTTCCGTAAAATATATTTGCTTTATTTTTGAACATGCGGTATAAATAATAATAATAACAATAAAAAGTATTGATCCTAAATTCTTTTAAATACTTCTAAAAGAAATATCATAGTACACGTAAAAAAAAAACCTTCGATATAACTGCTCAAACATATTTTAAGTACAAGAATATTCATAACAAATAGGTAAAAAATATTTTTTATAATAATAATAATAATAATATAAAAGACAACCATTTTCAATTAAATTTTTAAATAGAAAAGATTTATTAATATAGGAGCATATACATTTCTTAACATTTCTTGCACAGCTCACAATTTTTGGAAGTACATGAACATGTAATTTAAATATGGTTACAAATAAAACCATTAATATTCCATTTACAGGTTTAACTTATGTTATATTTCATGTTTTAAGAAATATTACAATGATAGATTTGTACAAGAGAGAAGAAAAAAAAAAAAAAAAAAAAAAAAGAAATCTCATTACACATCTTCTTAATTTAATTAACACTTTGTTTTTGTTTTTTTCGCTGTAACAAATATAACAATATATTAAATATAAATATTTTAAATGTGATTCTTTTTGTACAAATTAAGCAATTTTTGATACAGATTAACATTTTTATTTGTTTATTTTATTATTATTATTTTTTTTTTTTAAGAAAGATCATATTTTGATATACTGCGCTTAAAAAAATAAAAATAAATCTCCTTGAGAATTACATATATCGCAGAAGTAGCATCAGAAACAATATATATATATATATATATATGTGTGTGTGTGTGTGTGTGTGTGTGTTTCTTTTTACTGGAAATAAAGTATTTTATAAATTTGAATTGTCTTAAAATCAATTAAATAAAATTTTATTAACTTGCATTAAAAATATTCGTAATATAAATTAAGTACAAAATTTTGTCCTCTCATATGTATATATATATAATTTCTATAATTTTTTATTCTGCTTTTATATATACGTTTATACAAAGTATATATATATATATAATTTGATAAACAGAGCTTGCAGTAATAATACTATAAAGGTTAATAAATATTACCAGCAATTCCAACAATCAATTGATCAGTATCAAAGGCAACCCAAACCAAACCAAAAATTCAAATAGGACTTAGAAAACGGCATGATTGCATTCCAACGTCATCAGGAGCCTGGTAGAATACAAACATGCAAAGTGAATGTTTTTCTATCAAAAAGATAGCAAAAGTTAAAACATATCTTTGCTCCTGACCCAAAACATTCAACCAGACAAAACAAGGAAGAAACTGAAAACAAAGTTAACTCACCAACAAAATTATAAAATCCTACACATAAACGGAAGATGTTGGAATAATTAAAGAATCAGTTAAATAAGAAAAACAAATTTTGCAGAAAATTAAAAGTAACTTTGATAAAAAACATGATCTTTATCACACAGCACATGTAAAAATTAAGCAACAATATATATGTATATATATATATATATATATATATATATATATATATATATATATATATATATAACACGAACGAATGTGTATATTTTGCAAATATCTTTTTGTAGCATTTCAGGATTAATTTTTTTTTATTATAATATATTGCAGTACAGATCGGGTAATATGGATAATATTTTAAAAAGAAGTGGATTATATTTTAAAATAAAACATACATGATTGATTTAGTTTATACAAAACTGATTTACAAACATCAATAGTTATTTTAATTGTTAATATTTATGAATGATTTACTTTACAAAATTTGGATTTAAAAATCAATTATTATAGAGAAATAATTTATTTTTATTTACAAATATAAAATTCTTCTTTTCAACTTTTTTTCTTTCTTATGATATGGTCTTGCAGAGGACTTCGGGAAATTTGGACGTACACAAACTTGTTTAACCCACTCCTCCCACACATACCTGCCTTAAGACGTCTGTTCCTTCTTCTTGTTCACAAATCTTGAAATAATATTATTCTAACTAGAAATAAAAAATTATACCAAAATTTATCATAAAATTTATATATATATATATATATATTCTCAATTAAAAATAGTTAAATAAATTTATTGCATAATGAACTATTAAAATATAATTTAACTATCTATAAAAGTAAATAGCATGTGTTATAGAATATTATTTTACTTTAATGTATTTGATCTATGCATTAACTACTAGGATATGAAAAATTTAGTTTTTGTACTTGTTTGTTTAGTAAAACTATATAATTTGCCGATTAGTTTAGATATTATAGCAAATATTGTCTAAAGTAAACATGAACGTGAATTATTGAGTAATTTTCTTTTTTAACGAAAGCACATATTTTAAGACTAAGGAAAATTATTATAAATTGGTGGATATTTATTTAAACATGTAATATTATGAAGTATTTACCAGGCGTATGCATTTCGTTTTTTTTTTTTTTTTTTTTTTTTTTGTAAAAAAAAAAAAACACATTTTCAACAAAAATAATTTTTTTTTTATTCAAACTGTTGACCATCGACCTCTATACATTTCGTCATTCTTTCAAGTAATTGATGAATACCATGACAGAAAAACTGTTTTTTTTTTTTTTTTTTTTTTTTGCGATAAACCATCCGTCGAGTCATTTCCCCACTTCCTAGAAAGTTCTGAAGAGCTTATCTTCGAGCGCATGGTCCATTGATACTGAGAGGTGATAGTCACATGGTGAGAGGTCTGGGAAGTACGGCGGGTGCGGAAGAATGTCCCATCCAAGCGATTTCCAAGATGTGTTTCACTGATTTTTATGAGTGAGACGGCACATTTTCATGTAACAAGGCGAATTGCGGTCGTCTTTCGATTAATGCGTGGTTTAAATTAATCATTTGTTGGCGATGTCACTGCGTATGAACGGTTTCGCCGAGCTTCAAGAATTAATATTGCACAATACCGTTCTGTTCCCACCAGACACATGCATGGTCTTCTTGCCGAAGCGATTTGGCATTGGTGTTGAAGGATCGTCTTTGCCAGGTCACAATTTTTTCCGCTTCGGGTTTTCAAAATAAATCCATTTTTCTTCAACTATCAGAATGCGATGCAAAAATGAAATGATTTTCTTTCGTGGTGTTGAAGCAGCATTTCACTAGTGACTTTGCGATTTTGTTTCTGGCGTTCATTCAAACCATATGGGACCCATTTACCGAGTTTATTGATCTTCCCCATTGTTCGTAAACGTCTGCTGATTGTTTCTTGTGCTACATGTAATGCTTTTACTAATTACCGTTGAGTTTGAGTTGGGTCTTCTTTCAGTAACACCTGTAATTTCCCGTCTTCACATTTTTATGGTGTACCAGACAGGCCCTGACTAACGGCAGGGCATACGGGGCAAATGCCCTGGGCCCCCCTTCTGGAAGGGGCTCTCCTACAGGCGTGTGCAGAAATTCTGTAACCTAAAGAGCTCTTATGCCACTGCAAGGGGGCCCCCCAGAATAGGCTTGCCCCGGGCCTCCAGGTAGTCTAAGTCGGGCTCTAGTACCAGAGCGCTCACTGTCTTCCATATTGAAATCTTTACTTTTAAATTGTCAAAACCATGTCTCAAATGTTCTAATTGATGGGGCGTTTTCACCACATGTTTCTCTTAGCAAAGGATGACTTTCAATAGCCCTTTTCTTTTGATTAAATAAGAAAAGCAATGCATGCCACATATGTTCTTTTTCAGGCACAAAACTCTACATTATCACTGAACGATAAACAGAGACGCTAGTGTTTGGCGTAATCAACTTGTGTGTTCTAGTAGTTTAAATGTTAGACGAACAAAAGTACATACATGTATGTGTTAAATTAATACGCTGTGTACTTTTTCGCTGGCGCCATCTCTTAGTTAAAAAGGAAAAAAACTTACGTTTAAGCGCAGGCCATTTTAAAAGTTTACACGTTTATACTAAAATAACTGCTCTAAATAGTGCATAATATTAATTTATTTATTCACGTTTGTTTTTTAAAACAGATAATGTTCATCTCATTTTTCGCTTTAAATATAAATTTTATAACATTTAAAAATGAATTTGAATGTAAATGTATTATCCTTAAGGAAAAAAAAAAAACAGGCAAAAGAGTTTTCAAATTATTATTCTAAACAAAAAAAAAAAAAGATACACGATTTTTAGAAATTAAAATCCTTAATTTAAATAATCTATTTAGTGTTTTTCTAACATGGATAAGCTACAATTATTTTTCGAAACTGTAACATAGTGAAGTAAGACTTTATCTGACTGGTGAGATCTGATTCATGAAATCATAAGTCTGGTTGTAAAGGGTATCTAATAAAAGTAAAATGCACATTTTTTGTAAAGAAAACTGAAAAAAAAAAAAATGTGCTTGAACTTATGCTCAAAATCTCGTATTTAGAAGTATATTTGGAAGAATTTAAAGCCAGTTAAGCATCGCATTTCATCATTGGCTAATGGAGAGGAAGGTGGTGGTGCCATCTATTGATCGTAATCAAAAACATCATATTAAGATACAATTTCAGTAAAATAAAAATTTACGAATTTTTAAATTAACAGCTGTTTTTTTTTTTTTTTTTTTTTTTTTTTTTTAACAACACAATTGAAATTAGAAGTGAAATATAAAATATTTAAATCTGTTTTACTGAAAGAAAAAAAAAAATGGATGGCTTTGCAGCCAACATAGAATTTCGACTAAATCAATTTATGCATTTCGAATTAGGGTTGATTAAATTTAGTATCTCGGATTAAGGATTGCTAACTCATTTATTTAAAAATTCAAATTTTTCAACTTTTACTTAAAGACAAATCAGCATATAATTAAATGAGAATAAGTTTAAATCTACTTACCCCTCTGCCAGAATTCCGAAGATTAACGACAAACCACACCACACAATTAGAAGACTATATTCCATATTTTGAAGAATCGTTTATTGGACTTGAATAATTAATTACGAATTTTATTATATTTAAGAATAATGACTGGAACGATAATGTGTACGATTAGAATATTTAATAGTTCTGAGTTTATTTAATGTTGAGATACCTCGTACCTCGTCCGGATTCGAAAAGCGACTGAAACAAAACTGCCCAGCGCCGTTCTAAATCAGTTCCTATGTGCGCACCTTCTCCTTCTCCTCCTCCCCGACATCCTCCGGGGGGGGCTGAGCATGGCAGACTGGCAATCCGATTCACCGGTCTTATGATGACTCCAGATGGTGTCTTCAGACTCACAACTCGAATGATGCCATCCTCACCAGGATGGACTTCCAGAATTCGGGCAAGGGTCCAGTGTGCTGGCTGAATTGAGGGTTCTAAGACCAGGACTAGCTGACCAGGTTGCAGATGTGTATTGCCGCTCGTCCACTTTTCTCTTGATTGGAGTGACGTCAAATAAGACTTGGCCCATGTACTCCAAAATTGCTTCTTGATCTGCTGGACGAGTTTCCACCTGGAAGAAAAACTGGTACACAATGGATTAGTTTGGTTAAAAGAGTGTTCAGGAAGCTGGAGAAGCGGAGCCCCAATTAAGAAATGTCCTGGTGTAAGCACTAAGAAATTATGGGGCTCGGTGGAAAGTGGGACTAAGGGTCGTGAATTTAAGCAGGCTTCAATGTTAGTTAGAATAGTGTCACTCTCCTCAAAGGTCAGGCAATTGCCTTTACACGCTTTGAGTAAATGGCGTTTGGCCAATTTAACCGAAGATTCCCATAGGCCGCCAAAGTTAGGCCCGTAAGGTGGCATAAAATGCCAATGAATTTGTCTAGTTGTGGCAAAGTCTTGGATAGTATTGGTTTTTGAAAGCTTTACTAGCCCTTTTAAATGGGCATTGGCACCCACAAAATTGCGTCCGTTGTCAGAATAAATGTCAGTAGGATAGCCTCGACGCGCTATGAATCTTTGTAGGGCATATAAAAAATGTTCAGTTGATAAGTTCGTGACTAATTCGAGATGAATTGCCTTGGTGCTCATGCAGATGAATAGACAAATATAGGACTTAAATTTTGTTTTTGTTCGTTTATGTTCACACTTTGTTTGAATAGGGCCTGCATAATCAAGGCCAACATGTTGAAATGGTCTACAAGGGTTGACTCTTGCACTGGGAAGGTCACCCATCATTTGTTGAATTGGGGTCGGTTGGACTTTGGCACATGTGACACATTTACGAAGCTCTTTTTTCACAGTGGATCTACCATCAGGAATCCAGTAAGACTGGCGAATGAGATTTAATACTAGGACGACACCTCCATGAAGACTATACGTGTGAAAATGTCTTATTAATGTCGATGTAAAAGGGTGATTCTTAGGTATGAGTATTGGATGTTTAGTATCATAGGGCAGAGTGATGTTTCTATCAATTCTACCTCCCACTCTCAATAGATTTTCTGAATCAAGAAACACATTGAGATTTTTTAGTTTACTGCTGTTTGCCACGGGTTGGCCGCGCTGCAAAAGGGCGATTTCTGAAGCAAAGGACCTTTGTTGGACGAATTTAATAACAATTTTTCTAGCTTCTGAAATTTCTTGTACTGAGACTGGTCCTTTCAATTTTGTAGCATTTCTAATATTATTTATAAATCGCTTCATAAATGCAATTACACGAAAAAGTTTATTACTTGATGAAAATTTTGAAACCAAATCCTCTATAACGGATTCTTGCTTTGGAATTGACTCTATTAGTCCAGGAATTCCCACAATTGTACATGGGACTGAGGTAGCAATCTTGGACTCATGATCTGAGACCGGAATCTTTGACCAATCAGGTCCAGACCACCACAAGTTAAAGTGGTGTAATTTGTCGGGTAACAGCCCACGGGTTGCACAGTCTGCTGGGTTAAGTTTGCTTGGTAAGTGATGCCATGATGTGGGGTCTGTGAGAGCCCTAATTTTGGTTACTCGGTGTAGGACATATGTGTTGTCCTTTAAGGGTGGATTTAAGATCCAACTACGGGCGATTGTTGAGTCTGTCCATAGGAGAATGTCCTCAACCTGATAATCCAGCGAGCTCTGGACGACTGCCAAAAGTTCCGAGAGTAATACAGCCGCGCATAGCTCCAACCAAGGCAAGGTAATGGGTTTTAAAGGAGCTACACGGGTTTTAGCTGCAATCAATTTTAAAGATGAGTTCTGACTTGGGCGTATATAAATTACGGTAGCATATGCCTTTGTTGACGCATCACAAAATCCCAGAATCTGGAAAATAGGTTCAGACTTCAGGTCTAAAAATCTGGGTACTGACATGGCCTTAAAGGAAGCAATTTTTTCATAAAATTCGTTCCACCTGGTTTGAATGTCTGGTGGTAAAGGATCATCCCAACCAAGTTTTAGCTTCCAAACATCTTGTAGAAGCAATTTTAAAAGAATAGTGGCAGGGGATAACAGACCCAAAGGGTCGAAGATGCGTGCAATTACGGACAATAATTGTCGTTTAGTTTTAACGTTTTCTTCTGTGTTGACGCCAACCTGCAGTGTATCCGATGTTAAATTCCAGTTTAGTCCTAAAATACGTTGGGATTGATCGGGGTTTAAGGATAATTCCTGATTTGTTGATTTTAAAGGTTCTGGGACCTGAACTAGAGCTTCCACATAATTTGAAGCCCATTTTCGCAGCTTGAAGCCCCCAGCATTAAATAATGCCTGAAGGTCTGTGACCAATGATTGAGCGGCTTCGATTGTTTCAGCACCTCCAAGGAAATCGTCCATATACAGGTTGTTGCGGGCAGCCTGCACAGCTACGGGAAAATTGGGTTCTTCATCGTTTAATAGCTGTAATATGGTACGCAGGGCTAAAAATGGAGCACAGGCTGTGCCATAAGTAACAGTGTTCAATTTATACACTCTGAGTGGATCGGAAACATTGGCCCTCCAAAATATTCTTTGAAAGTCTGTATCAGGCTCTGCGACTAGAACTTGCCTAAACATTTTCTCGATATCACTCGAGAGGGCGACTTTATTTAAACGAAATCTAATTAGATTGCTAAAAATACTGGATTGGAGTTTTGGCCCTTTGTGCAAATTGGAGTTCAGGGATTTGCCATTTGTAGTTAAGGCCGACGCATTGAACACTACCCGTAGTTTTGTAGTGCTACTATTTTCATTTATAACTCCATGATGGGGCATATAATAATTGGGTTGGCGATTAAGCTCTTCAGCCCTTAGTAAAGTCATATGACCTAGATCGGAGTACTCACACATAAACTGAGCATACTCCTTTTTTAGGTTGGGATTCTGCGCAAATCGATTTTCCAGTTTCTTAAACATTTTTAGTGCACAGTTGGCACTTTCCCCCAAATCTATCTCATCATGGAGGGGTAATTTTACAACATAGCGACCTTCGGGGTTGCGCTTGGTGGAAGATTTATATAGTTCCTCTGCCGGATCGGCTTCGGTGTCACTCTTAGAAGATATTATGGGCTGATTGTCAAAAAAATCGTTCAAGTTAAGGCAGTGTAACGATGAGCTGTATGTTGATTCTGGTTCCATTCCATCCCTTGAGAGGGGGCCACTGAGTAAATACCCAAGTGAACTGGGAATGGCAGATGGTTCTCCTGGCCTTCCCGATATCGGTGTGCCACAAATTAGTGACGCAAAAATATCTGCACCTAATAAAACCTCGATGGGTTGTTGCTTGAAGAAATTCATATCCGCTAATTGAAGATTGTTTGTATGTGGCCAAGACGTCGTTTGCACCCGGAAATTCGGCAGAGGGGCAGTAACCCTATTTACTACTAGCGCTTTTAAGTTCCTATACTCGTTAGCGAAATATGGCGAGAATGAGAATTCCGTAAAATTTAAAACAGTTTCTGCGGAAAGACCGTTTATGCCTATAAGTCGATGAGAAGTGCCAAACAAAGGCAAATTTAGCTTCTCAACGCAGTCCTTTGTTATGAGACTATTTTGTGAGGCACTATCAACTAACGCCCGACATTGAATAATTTTGCCGTTAGGTGACCTAACCTTTATAAGGGCAGTAGCCAATAACACCTTTAGGTTACTAAAATTTGCATTAGATTGTGAACTATTGGCCACCGACGTAGTAACAAGGCCGCCTCCCTGATCTGCAGAATTCTGTGTATAAATGTGCAGAAGAGTGTGATGTGAACCTGCACATACTTTACATTTAATATTAATTCTACATTGACGCACTTGATGATTAGTTCGCAAACAATTTTCACACAGTGATTTTGATTTAACTAAGTCCCATCGCTCTTGAACACTAATTCGATTGAATTTGGGACATTTAAACAATTGATGTACTTGAGAACAGGCGACGCATTTATTTTCTTTGACTAGTATTGAATTATTGACACAAGATTTTTTTACACTACTACCTTCTACTGGCTTCTTAAACATTCCTGGTTTATTTTCAAGCTTTGTTTGACTCGAAGCTTCCCTCTCAATGAATGTACGAAACGAATTTAAATCGGGAATAGTTTGCGTATTCTCTAGACTGAGCTCCCACCTATGCCTAACGGATGAGTCCAATTTTGAAATCATGAAATTTATAAGAATAAGATCGCTAAGAGGATTAGATTCCAATCCGAGGGTCGATAAATTTCGCACCGCTTCGTTACAAGTATCTATTAAATTGAAAAACGATTTAGGATCATCCGCTTTGTTTACTTTTACTGAAAAGATTTTATTTATTTGAGTTATAGCTAATTGACGTTTATTTTCGTAGCGCTGAGTAAGAATTTCCCAACAGTGTTTAAGATTTTCCGATTGTAACGAAAATCCACGAATAAGTTTTGATGCACTACCTCTTACACACGATTGGAGGTATTGTAGCTTTTCAACCTCACTAAGGCTGTCATTATCCAGAATAGATGATTTAAATAAATTTTTAAATGATAACCAAGATTCATTATCCCCGTAAAAATAAGGAATTTCAAGTTTAGGGAGACTAATATGCGAATTAACAGAAGTCCCGGGTTTGGTACGTGCATCATTATTTACATTTGGAGTATTTGATTGCGATTTACTCTCTAATACAACGGATAATTCTAACAGAATGTCCCTATTCTTTAACACCTCTTCAGAGTTTTCATCGTTTTCCTCTTCGGAAAATTTTGTAACTATTTCCTCGAATTTAACCTCCAGTGCATTTACCTTATCTTTTAAGATTTTTAATCTGGCTTGATCGCCTTTATCACAATCATTGACTTTCGATTTTATAAATTCTATTTCTTTAATTACATTTTCAAATTTCATCACTTCATTAGATTTTGGGAACAACGCACTCTGTTCATCGTCATTCGCCCTTGTTTTTCCCTTTCTACCCATCTTATGAGTAAACTAATTACAAACAATTAAATTTAAATATGAATTAATCGATTGAATTAAATTATTATTCTGCAGATCAGGAAGTAAAACAAAAAAAAATATAAGAACAAATGAAAAGAAACAACTCATAATAGAATACATTTTTTTTTTCCTTTCCTCTCTGAAATAAATAAACTAATAAAATATTAAATGCACCCTTTTCATTCTCATACACTCATTTATTCAACAATTACTTAACATGAAAGTTTATTTCTGAAATTCCAAACCAAAACTTTCGGTTTGAAACACAAACTATTTTGAACTACGTTTTCTCTGAAACCAAAACTTTTAAGTATGCATGAAAACGAAACTTCTTTGAATTACGTTTTATATCAAAACAATTTAACTTTGTATTAATGATTTATTTCAACAAATTAATTTTAATTTACTTTAAAGTTCTTATACAGATAATTTAATCCTACGTAAACAAAAGAATTTTTTCACTTTACAATTTTTTTTTTTTTTAAATTTAACGAATTACGATTAATTATATTATCTAATTAAATTAATAGATAATTAAACCTCCGGCTCGACGGACCACTATGGCTTTGCAGCCAACATAGAATTTCGACTAAATCAATTTATGCATTTCGAATTAGGGTTGATTAAATTTAGTATCTCGGATTAAGGATTGCTAACTCATTTATTTAAAAATTCAAATTTTTCAACTTTTACTTAAAGACAAATCAGCATATAATTAAATGAGAATAAGTTTAAATCTACTTACCCCTCTGCCAGAATTCCGAAGATTAACGACAAACCACACCACACAATTAGAAGACTATATTCCATATTTTGAAGAATCGTTTATTGGACTTGAATAATTAATTACGAATTTTATTATATTTAAGAATAATGACTGGAACGATAATGTGTACGATTAGAATATTTAATAGTTCTGAGTTTATTTAATGTTGAGATACCTCGTACCTCGTCCGGATTCGAAAAGCGACTGAAACAAAACTGCCCAGCGCCGTTCTAAATCAGTTCCTATGTGCGCACCTTCTCCTTCTCCTCCTCCCCGACAATGGATATAATTGAAATTTTCCTATGAGTTATTTAATTTCAGGCATTTTTTCTGAAAATCCCATTGCGTTTGTGGGTATTATGACTCAGATATTCTTTGTGAGAAAGAATGGTATATATTTATTTTTAAACAAATTAGTTTAAAATATATCTGCAATATATATATATATATATATATATATATATATACATATATATATATATTTAATGATAATGAGAAAGAATTATAGATCATCTGATTTCATTTATAAATATAAATTTTAAATACGTTTTAACATTCTTCCGTAAAATATAACGTATCTCGTAACAGAAGGATTATTGTTCTTGCTTTTAATTGAAATTTGCAGTATTCGAAAGACGTTCTGAATTTTCGCAGTGGTTTGGAAATCAGATTAAGCCATAGTTTTGAAGAGCAGAATGGAGAAGAATTGTAGAAGATAGAGCAGTTTGGAATCGCCTCACCTAGGAGAGGCCTTCATCTAGGAGTGGATTCTTCCGTAAAATATAACGTATCTCGTAACAGAAGGATTATTGTTCTTGCTTTTAATTGAAATTTGCAGTATTCGAAAGACGTTCTGAATTTTCGCAGTGGTTTGGAAATCAGATTAAGCCATAGTTTTGAAGAGCAGAATGGAGAAGAATTGTAGAAGATAGAGCAGTTTGGAATCGCCTCACCTAGGAGAGGCCTTCATCTGGCAGTGGATTGATAAAGGCTGAAACTGATAACTGTGGTATATGTACTAACAGGCTTTGCCCGCTTCGCTGGACATTAAACTTAAATGAGTTGTCAAAATCCCATATCTTTATTAATAACCGAAGTTCTCGCTGTGATTGGTAGAGGTTTTCTCGCTCCCAACGTGAGGAGTATGGGTCCTTCGGCAGCAGCTTACCCACTTCTTACTTCCCCTTCCTCAGCGGGTGAGTTCGAAGTTTTGCAAAATCCCATTAATGTACAAAATACGTACACTTAATATCCACACACTAAAATTCGCCATTCTAAGATAATTCAAAGCGAATTCAAACGGAAAAAACATGTTTTTACAAATGTTTATTGCATTCCGACTCCGAGAAGGGGGGGAGGGATTTCGAATTTCGTGAAATCCAGTTACAATAAGTGCCGGATGCATACAATCAATTTGCGCACCAAATTTCGTGACCACAGAAGTCTTTAATAAAAAAATATTATAAATAAATAAATACAAAAAGCACAGCTTTAGTATGGGACCCCTTTGGTTCTTTAAATATTTTAAGTGATTTTTGGGATGAACTGAATTGGCTACCTCAATTGTGCAAATAAAGACCTTGCCGAGAAACGACCGAGCTACTTCGGTGCCGAATTTTAAATTTTGCCGAAGGGATCCGATACTAAAGCTGGTCCATACACAAAATAAATAAATAAATAAATAAATAAATAAAAAAAATAAAAAAAAAAATTCTTTTCTGATATTTACAAAATAAAAATAAAAAGTCTTTCAAAATTCATTTACAATTAAGGGGATAACATAAAAGAACCTCATAAGGTACATAATAACAACAAAATTTTTTGTTTTACTGCAGGAAAGAAAAGTGCTGCTTATTGAAATAAAAATAGTAAACTAATGCCAAATATCTCTATGAAAATATTTATCCACATACAAATTCCTGATTAAGAAAAAAAAAAAAAAAAAATCATCAACTTTTGTAGGTATTTTTCTTTCTAATTTTTTTTTTATTATTCACGTGAAATTAAAAATATTTCATTTTATTTCTGGAAAATAAAAATATATATAAATATAAAACCTTCTACCGAATCTGGGTTGAAAACGGAAAAAGGGTAAAATAAATTAGAGATATCAGACTTATATTTATAAATTTTATACCAAATGAAAGAGGCGACTTTTCTGAATCCAGGGTTGCAAACAGTTTTTCGATGCGACAATTAGATTTTTAAAAAATAACTAAAGTATGAAATTTAAGTGGCAACGGAAAAACGAAAAAAGGGAAAAAATAATTAGAAATATCAGACCTATCGTTACAAATTCAGTACCAAATGAAAGGGGTGATTTTTCTGAATCCTGGGGTGTAAACAGTTTTTCGATACGACAATTAGATTTTTCAAAATTAACTAAAGTATGGAATTTAGATAGCAACACTTCATTTCAAACTTTCATAATTTGTAGTGCGAATCACGTGAATAAAAAAGTCTTTATTTTAAAAATTTATTTTTATACCTTTTTTTTTCATTCAAAGCGCTTTAGTGAAAAAATATTTATGGCGCATGCGCAGGCGTTTTTTACCCACAATTTAAACACTAATCATAATTTTGAAAATTTCTATAGATATAATTTTAAGTTGGGTGAAGACATAAGTTTCTGCCTAGCGCCGTTGAATTCCGTCCAGCCGTTCTCGAGTGATGCCCGGACAAACGTGTTTTAGTATTTTACCCCCCAGGGGGGAACGAGGGGGAATTTCTTAAAAGTTGATAGATATAGTTTTAAGTTGGGTAAAGACCTAAATTCCTGCCAAGCGCCGTTGAATTCCGTCCAGCCGTTCTTAAGTGATGCCCGGACAAATAAAGCGACATACAGACACGATGACACACACACGCAGGCAAAATTTTCTGAAGTCATTTTCGGCTTTCATGGGGTGTGAAACGTGAAGATATCACAAATTTTTTTTGATTCCGACAAATTTAGAGACAAAAGTCTCATTTTATTAATATAGATACATATTGTAAACACTAATAGAAGTTAATTTATTTACTAATAAATGTTATTCCAGAAAGAAATTGTAGCAGAGATTTTGAGCATTCAATTTTAGTCTTATTTAGTAAGACGAGACTCTCCAACTACAACACACTTTTTTAAATGATCTTATTAGATAAAGTTACAAATGAAACAAATAATTTATAAATTATTATAATAAATACATATATAGATAAATAAATAATAATGAAACCCTGTTAAAGGGCATTAACTTAAATTCTATGAAATAAAGTGTTTACGCATCATAGTAAATTTATTATTTTCTATAATAAATACAATTTTGTTACGTATTTCTAAATGATATAATCTGCTTCATTCATTTCAGTTTGTAGCGCAATACACCATAAGCATATTGGGCAATGAAATAGTTGTTTAATATATAGAATCAAAGAAAAAGGGTATGATTATAAAGAAATGAGATCATTACGAAAAACCCCGATTATATGTATATTGCACAATACTACTTGGTCAGTGTTGCACGATTGAACGGGCATGTTTAATTATACATGACAATGCAATTCCATTTAATGTTAACTATTCTAGGATACATCTGCATTACGTTTGAACAATCCTTTAATTTTCCTTCACGTCAGCTATGCTCAACACATTTGAGGTTTAAGGTATTGTTCGATGTCATTTGCAGACATTGCAATGTATTGGTGATTTGTAAGCAATGGAACATGTATGATTATACAGATACGTACATAAATACATATATACACACATATGTGTATAAAAAGAGAAGTTAGAATGAAGGTGGTTAGAATGGAAAATCAAAATTATATGAGTGGGAGAAATTAGGCGCAATTAATGCAATTTCATAATGTATATGTTGTAATTTGCTAAATATGGAAGTTTGCTGCACGTTATTGTTTAAATTTAATTTGCGTATTTTTTATTTATTTATGAATCCCAGAAATATATATGTATATACTCCCCACCCCAAAAAAAAAAAAAAAAAAAAAAAAAAAAGTTTATCACGGTTATGTTTATTTTACTATGATTTTTCTCAATCTTAAATATAATAAAATAAAATAAAATAAAATAAAATAAAAGTATATTATAATATTTTATAACAAAGTTTTTGCATAATGCATTTTAACTAGATAATACATATATTTTGTGTAATATTTGGAATATCTTGCTCCATCTGAACTACTTATTTTTCCTGAATTATTCAGAAAATGATCAAAGTCCATGTGCACCTTATGTTAGATGTTAAATTTTCATAAATATTCTCTTTTTACAATTTATATCGTTTATACATTTTATTTAAAAAATATGAACTTAAAAAAAAAAAAAAAATTTTTTTTTTTTTTTTTTTTTTTTAAATAACAAAGATTTACAGAACTATATATATTATTTAAATATTTTACCTTACTTATTAACAGAAAACTCCTGCAAGAATTTTTTAAAGATTTATAATAACAAATTAAAAAACAAATCATGAGTACAGGAAGGTACTTCTTTGATATAGTTTCCTTTATCGCTTAATAAATAATATATTTTTAGAATTAACTAAGTAATTAGTTTTATTGATCAGCTAGTAGTATGTTTAATTTATCTCCAAACAAACCAAATGCAGGTTTTTATTTCAATCGAAATTCAAACATTTATTGCTCAATCATAAAATATTAATAAAACAAAATTTATTCTCATATATTACTCTTTTTCAAAGCTAAAATAAAACACCTTTCCACTTTCGTTTTCTACTATAAAATAAAAGCAACCATTCCAATTAGGTTGTGCATGCCAACGAAAGAAATAAATTGTATATGAGCACTTAACATGGCACAATGAAACGTATGAGAAATTTAATTAATTTTCTTCAGCATTAAAAAAAGGGATTCACGTGCAAAGTTATATTTTTATTTTGACGCATCAATCAAGTAACGCTAAAAGTTTCCAACAATTTCCGCTTCGGTTATTAATAAACGTCTAGAGTGGCTGTTAATAACGAGTCTTCACTCACGCTTATTTCATTTTTCATCACTAGTTGTCAAATAAAAGCATTCTGTACAGAAAAATCTGCGCTATCTCACAGAATTTTATAGTCTCATCAAAGTTAATTTTTACTAGATTTTTTCCCCCTATAAATATGTCAATTTTCAGGAAGAAAAAAAAATTATCAATCATATTTGATTATGGATATTATGTCGGGCTTTTTTGAAGCATTAAGTAATGCTAATAATGGATATTTATAGGCATGCTTTAATTATTTTAGAATTTTTTGTGATCCATATGTACTGTAATTTAAGAAAATGTAACAGTATATATTTTGAATTTTAATACGTGTATAGTGAAAGGAATAGAAGCAACTTCAAGGAAAAAACTTAAGAAAAAAATGTGATTTTGAAAATATAAAAATTGTAAATAAAACTACAGATTTAAGAAGAAGAAGAAGAAAACACATGTTTCTTTTTATTTTTATTTTTTTAAATCAATATAAGATCTGTGTTTATTTAAATTCTAAGATACTAGTGTATTTTATTTATTTATTTATTTTTTTTCTTTTTTAACTCCAGTGGTTTTTGAAAAAGAGTCATGCAATTTTTTTTTCAGCTGCATAGCACGAGAGTAATCTATAAAGCTGCCTAATTTAAAATGAAGCTATGTTAATTCTAAAATTATAATCTAGTGTTAGGAATAAGCCTATTTATTGAAAATAAACTAATATAATATTTAATTAATTAATTAATGAGTAATACTCAATAATAATATATTTATAGGCAGTTTTTAAAGAATCATAATATCGCACTTAGGCGTAATCTTTTGGCAGCTGGGGGGTTAAATACGATCAATTTTTCATTCTTTTCTTTCATCTTGATATTTTGAATGAAAACAAAATAAACCAACATACAAAAAGTTATGGGTGGTCAATAGTCCTAAACTGCTATGATAAACTAAAAGCCCCCATACCCGATGTGTTTTTATAAATGGTTTTTGTATAATTTCCGAAACACTGGAGTTAGGGAAAAATTTAGTTCATTGCTACAACACATTCAGACTCATTACTACAATGTATTCAGAATCATTACCATATTGCATTTCTAGTTTTCCAATGCCATACAAATATGTATTTTTATGGACTGCATCGGAAAAGCTACAAAATCATGAAAAAAAAATGTTGGGGTTAGAATTTTTTTAATTTATCGTGGCAGTATAGGAAAATATATGACACACCCAGATAAACTATGAAATACAGTCGGCAGCAAAATTATTGAAGCCCTAGCAATAATTCATATTTAAAAGAGGTGCACATAATACTGTTTTGTTGAGTAAATATTTGTCGAGTCATGATCTTTGTATTTATAATAAAATCTTTGTCTTTAAAAAAAAAAAAAAAAAAAAAAAAAGAAAAAAAAGAAACATTAATTTGATAATAAAAATTAACAATCAAGAAAAAAAAAGTATGATTGTTTTACATTTTTACTGTTGACTGTATATTCGGGACACTTTAGCACTAAAACATTTGAAATATCATATAGAGTTCAAAATTTCTAAAAAAAAATATATGCCTTCTAGGAATTTACTTATTCTCGTATCTCTAATGCAACTGTTAC
Source organism: Salticus scenicus (assembly GCA_963930645.1). NCBI lineage: Eukaryota > Metazoa > Arthropoda > Arachnida > Araneae > Salticidae > Salticus > Salticus scenicus. Next base: position 110,312,122 of record OZ005653.1, on the reverse strand, counting down.
AATTAATTTCTTTAAAGGGTATTTCTAAGATATTTCTTGAATCCAAAATTAAATAATAAAGTAATATAATAGTTTGGCTATCATAAAAAAAAAAAAAAAAAAATATATATATAAGATTTATTACAAATAAAAAATAAAGAGTAAATGAAAATATTATCCATTTATAAACATGATTAAATTTACAATTCGTGAGTAGTAAAATATTTTTAATTACAGAATACAATTGCTTGACCATTTTTCGGAAGACAAAATAGTTGTATTAAGAAAAACTACAACCCTATTTTCAATTCGTTCGAGTGTATGGCCAATTTAGAGAAATGTTAATCAAAGCACAACTCAAAAATAACATGATATGCAGAATATAAAGATTTAAAACAAATTGCAAATGAATTATTTTTGCTACAGTTAGAATTTTTAAAGATATTTACATTATAAGCGTAAGTTGTTGTAGGCCCTGAAACGAGGAGAAGTTGCCACCGAGCGAAAGTTTAATGAAATCAACTTTTTCAAGCACCAAGAAATAGCTGGTCGCCGAAAGCGGCTTGTATTCAAATAAATTTATGAAGAGTATAATTTAAAAACCTATTGTCAGTAATGATATAATGTACTATTATGTATTTGTACATTAATTCTTTTGTGAAGCAAATATTGAAATTAATTTGAAATATATTAATGTTACTTTTACAATATCTTTGGATTTTTGAAATATATTGCCACATTGTAAACATTTATTTCGATATAATACAGATTTCATAAAATGTTATCTTTCAGACTTTACAACACTACATTAATTTCAAAGTTTATTTTCTTTTTTCCACTATTAGAAAGGGATGTACAAGTCTTCTCAAAACTTTAGGTAAAATAATATGATTACACTTAACCACGTATATCAGCATTTTATAGACCAATCTACAAGCGTAAAAAATTTTCTTTATTTACTAAATAATACTCATTCAAAGATTCATAAAATATTTTTTGTCTTTCCTTGATGTAAAGAAAAAAAAAAGCGTTCGCAATCACAAACTGGTATTGTTACTAATATGATTTAATAACTTTACGCAATATACAGGGTGGGTAAAGAGTCCGTAAAAAATTTAAAAATTCACAAAACCCGAAAATTAGCCAAAAAAAAAAAAAAAAAAAAAAAACGGTTTGAAGGTTTAGCATTGATAGGTCACGGATTTTTTTTTTTTTTTTTTTTTTTTTTAAGATAAAAAAAAAAAAAAAAAAAAAAAAAAAAAAAAAAAAAAATCCAAAGAAGCCGACAGATGACGCTGGTACAAACGATTTGCAACTATGCAAATGGGACAGACGATTATAAATGCTTACGCCCTTGATCCGGCTGTGGGGAAATTTGAAATCCCAAGTGTATCGATCCCGTCCATCCAATCTGTCACAATTAAAGGATGCAATCCGCCAAGAGCTGTCATGCATACAGTCGGACACGATGCACTCTGTCGTTACTGGATTTGTGACACGCCAGCAATGTGTAATCACCCATTGTGGTGGACATGTGGAACACATATTTCTATAATAAATAATTTGGTAACATTATTTTTGTTATTTGCATGTCTTTTCGTTCACTTATGCACAAAACGCCACCTGTCGGTTTTTATTTTAGTTATAATTTTTCCCTTATCTCAGATAATAATAAATAAATAAATAAAATCATATGACTTATTGGTGCTAAAACTGCAAACCGTTTTTCATTTTGGTTATTTTTTCGGGTTTTATGAATTTTGAAAGTTTTCACAGACTTTTTGACCACCCTCTATTAGTATGCATTAGTATTTCTTACTAAATTAATAACTGATACAATTTAATATAATTTTAATCTGTTAATCTGAAAATAAAAACGTACAAATATATTTACATATGTATATTTTTCTATATGTATTTTTTCTATATTATTTTTGAATCATAGGATATTTTATTGTCTTCCAAAAACAATTTGTTAGAGAAATGAATGACCTGTCTAATTTTGTGTTCGTAAAATAGTCATATTTTCTAATTTGATTAAGTGTAATTTAACATTATAACAATAGTAATATTAGAACACAAAAGAAGAGCCCTAGGGTTTAAATGAAAAATATTGTTTCTGGGAACATTTTGTTGGAACTATAATCCGAAAATGTCACGAAGAGGAAGAGATTGTTTGGGCGTGTAATGGAAAAAGTCACGTAAAGAAACATATTTTTGGCAAATTCTTATAAAAGTATATAATAAAAGGGTACTTTTTTCTACATCCATAAGTTTTAAGAGACATGTCTGATAATGTTTGATAATTTTTCTTTTTTTATTATTCTAGAGATTATAAAGTAAAATATTATATAAAATTTAGAGAGAAATATAGTCCAGATTAATATTATTCTTTGAAATTTCTTAAGAAACTTTTTTTTTTTTTCCTTTCAATTAATTGTGATTTTCTCTAAGCTTCTCTCAGATATTTTTCTTATTAATAAAACATGTCATTGCACTTATAATTTGTAAAATTTGAGTTTTATAAGTTATTTTTAAAATTTAATTTTGAAGAGATAATGCGTATTTTTCTAATATAAAGTAAATTTTTGGTATATTACATAAATATATTCCAAATATATTTTTGTTTTTCTGAAGTGCAGTGGGTGTTCAAAATATTTGAATTACTATTTATTTTGACATTTCTGGTTTATTAAAAAAAAAAAAAAAAAAAATGATTAACGAAATGGTTTGTAATATTCGACATACAGAAAATATTTATAAACTCATTTTTTCCATTGTCAACATAGTCAGGAGTGCAGTAGGGAACATACAACAACTGAAAAAAGAAAACGCAAATTGTCCTATATCATAAAAGCTACAAATGACTTAAAAATATACATATATGTATATATATATATATATATCACTTAATATGTACAATATTTGTATGTTTCTGGGTCATCACACATTTAGATAGACACATCAATTTTGTTGTTGTTGTTGTTGTTGTTATTGGGCTAAATTATTCACATAAATAATTTATTTGAATTTTTTTTTTTTTTTAATGAGAAAGATTTTTTTTTTTTTTTAATGAGAAAGATTTTTTTTTTTTTTTTTTATGTTTTGCGTGATTGCGTTTGTATCTTCAGAATTACAGAACCAAACGAAATAACTTTCGAAACGTGTAACGAAATACAGATTAATTATCGTGTATAGATAATAATACAGAATATAGAATAAAAACATAGAATAATGTTTCAATATTTCCTATATTACTCATCAGTTTTCTATCTATTTCAAAAAACAAAAAGATAGGGCAAGGTATTGTCGTCTTTTCATAAAACACATGTTTATCTTGCTATTTGCTGTAAACATTAAAAGGATTATAAAATAAAAAACTTATCTTTATTAAATTCTTATAATAAACTTATATAAATATCATTAAATTATTATTTTTATTTTGTGTGTGTGTGTGTGCCATACATTTTTTTTTAATTTTTTTTTTTAATATTTGCTTTTATTACATGTTCGATACCAAGTTAGTCAGTGCTTTAATGACATCGCGTTTTTAGTTTTATTGACTGACTGATGATTATGGCATATTCCTGGGACACACATCAGTTTGTTTTCAATTTTCTGTTTAACTCTTAAGTTTTTCAATCAATAAGCGTATGAGGAAAATGCAGGTGACGTCACGCACGGTCAAAATTGTTTATTTGTGATTCTAGTCAGGTAAAAACTTTGGCATTTCCACCAATAGGGTTTGATCTTTTGCCCTTAGTGAGTAGGAAAGATTGATTGGCGGAGCGTTTGTTTGTAAACATGCTCTTTCCTTATATGATATCTGCCCTTTATTAATTTTTGTCATATCTAGACTATGTCTCTGTTGTATTTTATTATTATTATTATTATTATTATTTTCTTTTCTATCAGAGATGTAAAGAATATAATATGTTCGCATTTTCAATGTCTGTAAATTTTTCAATCAGTGAGATACTTTCTTTTTTGTATTTTGAATTTTAGAAATACTTTATGTCTAAAAAAATAACGGAACGAATTCTTATTTTTTATCTTCTCGAGATAAGTGAGTGGAGAGCGTAAATTACAAAGAGCTTAATTAAAGGCTTGAAATAAGGCTAAGTTAACAAAATTTCTTCACTTTTTTTTTTTTTTTTTTCAGATTTTACAGTTATGAAATTTTTAAACGACACTTTAGACAAAATTGTTCGTTTAGAATATTTTTATTTTTAATGCAATAATATTACAAAAAAAACACAGCCATGTACTTTTAAGCTGTTTGAGTTATATCTAAACTAAATTTAAACGCTGAACGTAAGGAACATACACCGAAATGGAGACATAATTTGGGAACATAAAAAAATAAAAATATAAAATTCTACATGATTTTATCATGATTATATTTACTTTAAATCTATATTTTTGTGTTTAATGAAAAAGTTTTTTTTTTTTTTCCAAAACATTTGAAAATATATGTAAATATTTAATATATTTTATAATTATTATATGTATATTTGAAAAAAAAAAACTAATAACATATGACTACTCGCTTTCATTTAACCTAAATTAACCTACCAATTATCTATGAATAAAAAACTAAATTCCAAATACATTTTACGTTCAAAATGTATGTTATGTGTAATTATCTGTTTAAATTTGTATGGTATCCGATTATAAAAGCAATCACAAGCTCTCTAAATTATTTTGTTTAAGCTATATATTATGTAATTATCTTTAAATTATGAGCCCCAACACCGAAATCGGATAAAGTGAAGAAAGTATTGATGCATACGGCGATGTGCCTATTCAGACCACTGTGAATTTCTGGCTATTTCAGTTTTACTTATGCGAATTTTAATAATTTGAAGCCATGTTTTTCTTTAATTTATTATTTATTTACTATGGATTTATATACTATACATTTTTTTTTCTTGATGAAACATCTTTTAAACTCATACTGATGACCCAGATAACTCATTTTAATGTACTTTATTTCAGATTTTTTTAAAAATAGAGAAACGTTGTTTTTATAATGATATTTTTTCATATAAAATCAAATATTTCTAATTTAACATACTTATATAAAAAGTGCTACTGTGTTTCTTTAAATAGGTGGTTTTATATTTATTATTAGAGTGGACTTCTTTAGAACCTCACTTTTATTTTTATAAAATACATACTATACACATATTTATATATTTAATCTTGTATTGTCTGTGTAAGATAAAAGATTAAACCATTTTTATATATATATTTTTAACACCTTGTATGTAATACAGGGGTCGCAAAATTCCTAATTTTTTAGGAACGTTTTATTTTACTTTCACCACAATTTTCAAAAAGACAATTTGCTTGAAACTTTTAGTGCTATTATAGCATTGAAACTTTCAGGAAAATTTTCTTTTTGCCAATTGTAGTGACTTTAAAATAAAACGATCTTAAAAATGTAAGAGCGCTGCGACACCTGATATAATTATATATTCCTGTGTGTGTATGTGTTTTCCTGCTCATATGTATGATTATGTGTGCGAATTTACATTTTATGAAACGCAGATAGTTTCAAACTGTCTCTGAATTTGTTTAGTATTAGATCTTGAAGTTTGATCCATGGGTTTACGTTAAATCAAAAGTGTTATGTCTAAGTTTAAAGAAAAACTTTCAAACGATTATTTTAACAACAAATATCCAGTTGTAAATTGAACTTAGAACATGAAATTTGCGTACTTTGCGTAAAATAAGTCAAATATTACTGTGTTATCGTAATTAAAAATCTTTATTAATTAAAAATTTCTCTGCTTTATTATTATTATTATTATTATTATTATTATTATTATTATTGTTACACATAAATATCACTGAAATTTTTCTGCTAAAAAATTAGATTTTTGATTAATTGCATATTTTGGTGAACGACTGCTTAATTATGAATCTCATTATCATTCATAGAAAATTCATAATTGTATTTCTAACAACTATAACAAGAGGTGAAATATAAGATTTAATTTATAAATTCGAGTAAGTAATAATTATTCTATATTTTCATTAAAAAAAAAACCTATATTATTGGAATATATTTAAACAATATCAAGTTCTTTAGATAAAATTAATATATCTACATGTTTTCATTACCGTACACTGTTAAAAATGCTACAGTAAAAATAAGGTCAAAGCAGAGTTTCCAAACAAAGCCCGTAAAAAAAAAAAAAAAAAAAAAAAAAAACTTTTAGAGAATGAATGATGCATTACCAGTAATTTTACGTTGTAATGAAACATACAACGAACCTGTAAAAAAAAGTAGTATTGACCGTAAAATTAAAAGTTAAAGTTTGAGTTTCTGGAATACTTTTAATATTGAATTTTGTTACAGTTCAAATTATGCATAAAAAATATTTTATTTTAAGATCTAAATTTGCTGCTTTTAACAAAATGAAGAAGTCAGTCAATTCTCCTATTGGAAAAACAAAAGGACTTTTTTTTTCCTATAAAGATTATGATACGGATTTTTGAGAAAGAAAATCTAATATATTATTTGAAATCATTTTTAATCATAAACACTAAAACTAAAGAGGCAAACTTACTTCAAGGTTCGCATTAGAGGAAAATAATGGTTGAGAATTTCTCACCCTTCTTCAAAAACAAAATGAAACTTTTGAAAACAAATCTCTGAAAATTAATCGAGACCCCAAATAAACTTTGAATAATAATAATAAATCTTTTGCAGGGGCACACAGAATTTGTATCGCCAATCAATTCAATTTTTTTCATGGCTTTCTACCTTTATGGTTTCTATAGTGGGTGCAAAGCAGAAATATCTAGAGCCTAATTCTTACTCATCCAAAAAGGTTTTTATTATAGGGCCGATTTCAAACTGTGTTTATGGAGTAGTAGACGTATTTGCACTTTTTAGAATAGCAGAATATATATATATTCTGTATTCTATTGAATGGAGAAAGACTGCAGTATTTCGAGAGCAGAACCTGTTATATATTATGTAAATGTACATATCTAATGGTCATATTCTGACAAAACAGCTTTGTTTTTTAACAGTGAAGATCATACATAATAATCAAAAGACTTATCTTCAAATGGCTAATTACATATTCATTTTATATTGAAATAAACTTCTATTTTAGCATATTGTAAATTTGCATTGTGGAAACAACATTAAAATTTTCCGTTTTCTAAGGCTTAACTATAGGGTTAAGAGCAGTTAGAATGCTGCATGTAAAAAAAAAAAAAAAAAAAAAATGCGTTTAGTGGATATCATAACCATTAGGTTGTAGTTCGTGTTTTACAAATCTGGTTTCAAATCAAGAAACCATTTTAGCTTTCTTTTTTAATTTTTTCTTGTCAATACACAAAGAAAATCAATTTCATTAATATCAATTATTTAGTTTCAGTCAGATGGAAATTATTTGAATTAAATTAAGAAAACCATAGCATATTAAAACCAACTGATGTTTCTATGCGTCATGCGTGCATAATTAAACACAGTCAATATAAATAACAATCATACATTCAGTTTGAAAAAGGAAGTGACGTAATATGATTTCAGTGACTTTTATGACGTTACTGAAATGATAGCATTTGAAGGGGTTTGCCCGTAAGGTAATGGTTAGGTAAGATATAAGAGCAATTTGCATAGTTTAACGGCTTTTTCTCGTAAAAATACCAAAATTATACTTTCAAAACTTCAATTTACAGGCTACTTTGGTTTAGCTAGCAAAACGGTCATTTCCCGTTAAATTATACGGTCAATTCATCAATTATACTTTCAAAATATTAAATTACAGATTATGACTGTTTAGGTAGCAAAACGGTTATTTCCCCTAAAATTATAAAGTCAAATACTGTGTTTTTACATTTTTTGTTTTCTTTTTAGAGCGCATACGAATGTACTTTATTGTATTTTAAAAGTACATACAACGCATTGCGATTTTATAAATTAACATGATGAAATAAATATATATATACATATATTTGTTAATAATAGGAAAATATTTTATGATTTATTGATACATTTTAATATTTTAATATTTTAATACTTTAATTACATTTAATTACATTATATGATAATATTTTTTAATTATATTATCGTAACTGTTACAGTTTACTAATTTTGACTTTATTAACCTTTAATAAAAAATATTTTATGCATTTACGTAAAAAATTTTGCTAATAAAATAAAATAAAAGATTTTACTCACTAAAATTTGTTTTAAAAGAGGTTTGTAGCTAACTATATGTTACTTCAAATTAAAATTAATTTTGTGTATTTTATGATAGTAAAAATGTAAATAATAAGGAATTAATTTTATTTAGATTTTCCTTAGAAAACTATTTCTTTATTTTATTTTTAACAAGTAAATAATAAGGATATATGTATTATTTTTATATGAAATCCACAAAGTAAATAATAAATTATTCCCGACATCGTTCTATTTATCTTTATCGTATAGGAATATATATATATATATATTTATATTAAATCGAAAAATATGAATGTTTCATGAAAAAAAAAAGTTTGATTGAAATGCCTTTAAGCGATGGTTGTTTTCAAGAAAAGGAGAAAAAAAAAATGGAAAGTCGCCAATGCGTGTACTTTCATGTATTTGCCCGATTTTTATTTTTTATTTTTTATTTTTTTCAAATTGCGTATTTTTTAAAATGAGTTCATTACGCTACACAATTTCACAGAAAATTTCTTTATTGTTATGTGATATGTAACATTTTATTTTTTCTGGTAAAAAGTTTCTGAAAGTTTAATTTTAAAACAAAAAACATTTTTTTTTTTTTTTTTTTTTTTTAATGTAAAATTACATTGTAAAATAAATCGATTAAAAATAAATAAGTATATATATATATAGGAAAAATAACCCATAAAAAATAAAGAAAGAGTAAAAAAGAAAAGACAAAAAAGGGGACAGAAAGTCAAGCAAATTCCTAGATTATTATGATCTCTAAAATTTATCTCTGAAAATCCACACTTGTGCACGTAAATGTCTTGTTCATATGTAACCTATACACATAAGAACTAGAGGCTAAAATTTATCATTCAATATTAATAATCAGCTATCGCGTGCCTTCTGCGACAAACACATCAGAAAATGAAGTTAGGAAGATAAGGTTTTCTATTTTATTTATGTATATAATATCTCATTATTTAATATTTTAGAATGGACGGAAACTACAATGGACACATTTAATTTTAATAAGTGTCGATTTTTAAATTCAAATTTAAATTTAAATTTCGTAATGGCATTTTTTTATTCCTGTATAAAAATATTATTTCACGTGTTCGATGATTTTGGTACAAAAATCTCCATGTATTTGAATATATATATTACATGTATTGTATATATGTTATATATATATTCCTTTTTAATGTATGTGTAATATGTGTAATGTATGTGTAATCCTTTTCGTGTTTTAAACGGGGAATAACTACCGCTTATATTTTTGAAAAAACAAATCAAACTTTTATAAAAGACTAAAATTTACTTTTATAGTAATTTACATTTGGTGTAGTTTCAGGGTTTTTTTGTTTTTTTTTCCTTTTTTTTCTTCTTTTCTAATTTCAATCTTTCTTTTTTTCTTTTTTTCGTTTTTCGAAAGTAAACGTTTCTAACATTGAAGAATATATCCGCATTTTAACGCTTTATATATATATATAATTTATTTATTTATTTATTTTTTACTATACAATTTAATAGAAATATTACTAATGCATTTGTGTAAGAAAAATGTATTTTCTTTTTATATGTGCATAGTGTGTTGTATATTGAATGTTACCTATATTGAATATTTCGTAGTATGTATATGTTTTGTATCACCATGTTCTATACAGATTACTTCATATTTTATATGATCTAAAAGCTCTCTTTCTCTATATATTGTTTTTCATTTTATAACTGTTTATCGATAGACACAATGATCACTTAATGAAATGTGTAACTGAAATAACATTTGTTATACTGCATTACTTATACTTATTTTAATTATACTACAAGAAAATGCACCAAATATTTAAATTCCATTTACATTTCAAAAATGGTTATTAATTATAATTAATCAAGGTTTATTCGATATCTCAAAGCACAAATTTCTTACTCAAAACTTACAATATACAAATAAATTAATTAAACGTATGGTACATAAATGTAATATTTTATTTATTTATATTTAAATAATAATAATAATAATAATAATAACATTTTAGAAAGCTTAAGCACTAAACTTTTTATAGGCAGATTAAGATGTAGGCAACTGGATCGACAGATATAGATTGATAAATATAGAAAGTTAGATTGACATAAATATATAAATAGATAGGTATAGACGGATTGATTGATAGATAGAGAAATCGTGAGATATATATATATGTAAATTGGTGGAGAACAGTCTATTATAAACAGTCTATTTTATCCTAAATGACATTAACATTACGATTAAATATTAATATATATATATATATATATATAAAACTGTGTGTATAAATTGGCATAAATAAGCCTCTTATTTTTAGCTATGTATAAAAACTAGTTTGAAATTAAAGTAGCATTTTCGCATTTGAAGAGATGCACAATCTTAAAAAAAAAAAACAACAAAGCAGAAGGAGTATAGAAAAATCAAGCTATTTCAATTATTTCATTCATTCATTTCAAGTGCTACGGTATAGTAAAATATATCACAAATCCCCTTTTATTGATAAAAATAACTGTCGAAAAGTAGAATAATTAAAAATTAAATAGTAATTTAAGTTTCATTCTCATTACTTTCATTCCCCTTGATACTTCAGAAGATATTAACATACATATATCAAAGTAAATTTAAATATTGTCCATCAAATAAATTTTAAGGAGTTTCCAAACAATTAAGATATACCCACACACATTACTTCATTACTTAAACTAATATAGTTGAAGTTAAAATATTAAAAACATCCAATCGAAACAATTATTTTAAATTAAAATAAAATTTCAGAAATATTATAAAATGTTTTGAAATTTTTTCATTGCTAGAAATAGCACAAGTTTCATAATGTTTAAATTTTAAATATAAGTTAAAACTAAAGTAATTTAATTATTATTATTTTTTGATAGAACATGAACTAGATATTTATGATATATATATATATATATATATATATATATATATATATATAATTAAAAAATATCATTTCCTTTATAAACTGCACAATCATTTTCAATATGTATTTCCCATTTAGAATACTGAAATGTTAAGAGGCCTCTCCACTTAGCGTCCCCAGAAGCCAGAGCCAATGTTATTCAATGGAGAATTTCGTCCCATTATAACTTATTAATTAATATGTATTTTTAAATTCCGTTTTCACATTAACAAATTTCAGAATCATTAAACAATTTATCGCTTTCTAAAAATTATTTTTTTTAAATTTTTAATATTTTATTTTGACGTTGTAAAATGCGAATTTTCACAATTTGAATTTTTTCAATTTTAAGCTGAAAAATAATATCTTAAAAAAAAAAAAAAAAATCAATTTTTAGTAAGCGATAAATTGTTTAATAATTGTGAATTTTCGGAAAGTGAAAACGGAATTTAAAAATACGCATTACTTATTGATTTATAATGGGGCAAAATTTTCTATAGAATAACATTGGCTTCCGCTTTCGGAGACGTTAAATAGAGAGTCCCCTTAATAATAATTTGTTGTAGTATATCTGATTATTAAATTTACTTAGCTTAAAGTTAGAGTTTTTAAAGTTTAATAATAATAAAAAAAAAAATCTTAGTTGTAACAAAATAAGATTTAATTAAACGTGGTACTTAAATTAAAATTTATTAGGATATAATTGTGCATATTCGCTTAATAAAGTGTTATTTTATGTTTTAATGTTCCGGTTTTTATATCATATAAATTCTTCAAAAATAACAATAACTAAAACGTAAACATTCCACTTTTTTTTTTTTTTTTTGCCTGTTTTAAAGTATTCTACTACACATGCGCTTCTTTCGAGTTTTCAGATATATCTGTAAGTAATTATCTGAGGAGTTAGAAAACGAAAAATTATTTTAAAACTTTAACCGCTGCGTTTATGATAAATCACTAAAAATAAATAAATATATAAAAATAAAAAATAAAACTAGATTTTTTTTACATTGTTTGTACATTCTATTTCGCTTTAACAGAAATTCGCAGATGGATTCTTCTGTGGATTCTTTTAAATTATTTAACATTTATCATTATTTTATATGAAAATATCGTAATTATTTCCTCAAAACACGAAATTATACTATTGAAATAGGTACAGCGTATCTTAGATACTTGTATGAAATTTGTACGATTTCCTTATTTTGAAAATATTGTTTAATTAAAGAAAAAAAATATGTTTAGTACAACAGGACTATATACGACAGTATATTGCATCTTCATCGTTTGCTGTTTCACCTTTAATGTGTCAGATTTTAGTTCGACGTACAAAGCAACATCGTTCAAACGATCGCTAAGTCTTCATTTTCTTTTTTCTGACATAAAATAAGATATATTTATGCACATGGAAATAATATATATATATATATATATATATATATATATACTTTTTTTTGTATGTGTGTGTGTGTGTGTCGAAAGAAAAATGAATTTGTAACAATTTTTTGTACGACAGCTCTCAATCGTCGTCATCATGTGCTGTATGTTACCTTGAATATCGCAGGATGTATTTATCATTGGCGAAATAAAACACTATTAAATTAAAAGTGAGATAAAACCTGCAAAATTAAAATTTAAGAAATTAATATATTTTCCGTTTCTAAGAAGCACAACTTCATATTTTAGAGGTAAATATCAGTTATATAATATATATATATATATATATATATATATATATATATATATATATATATACATATATACTTTTACACTTCTGTATATTTAGACCAATTTAAAAATGTTTTTATTTCTTTTCCACCTCCCATTAAGTTCAATCGACTTAGGTCTAATTTCCTGGAATTTCTTGCCAAGGTCTATAATCATTGAATAGGGGTAACTATTTTAAAACATCGCCAAAATGACAACAAAATCTAAAATGTGACCATGGGGGTGATTCTAAATCTGCACCAAAGAAATTTTAAATCCTGAATACAGTGACCGTTGACAAGGAACCAAACACAATTAAAGCATACATTTATGTGGAAGAATTGACTGCAAAAGTACCCTTTCTTACTAAATTAAATATGTATTTTTATACAGAATTTTGTGTTTGTAAATTAGAATTTTTTTTTTCTTTTCTATCTTTCTTTATTAGTTTATCTGCATACTCATATATTGTAAAGTATTTTCGTTGCATGCATATTTATAAATACTTCATTCTAAAGCATAAAAAAGAGCTTTGAAATTTTAATTACATCATTATTAAAAATTAATTGTATAATAAACATATTTGTCCATAATATAGGGTAATTTTTCAAACATAAGTAGGTATTAACAGAGCAATATATTTACATCAGAATATATATATATATATATATATAATAAATCTTAAAAATTAGTAGAAATGAAACTTAAATTTTTTATAAAAAACCTGAAACAGATTTTAGGAACTGCTTTTCATTTATTATCAGTTTATATATACATATATAGCGAAGACGTGCATGGATTTACATACTACACACATATATGACATATAAAGCCATACTCATAATAGTTTAATTAAAAAAAAAAAAAAAAAAAAAAAAAAGTCATTTGCGATGTAATAAAGTATTACAGACCTTATTTCAGGCATACATTTAGTTAATAAGAAAAAAAAATCTAGAAAGGTAAGCGAATATGGAAATAGCATGATAAAGAGAGTTGTTCTAAAATGTCCTAAAGCGGCTAGCTTAAACCTAAAAAGAAAAACTGGAAATTTGCCAGTGCGTGCAGAATCGCAATTTTCGTTCATATAAAAAAATTGTTGATTTGTGCAGATTCAGAAATTAACTCATTAATTCATAGAATATATTTCAATTTCTTTTATGAGATATATACGACATGACTTTGCTTTTTAGTTTTAAAATTTTGAAGAAGTTTCGAAATTAAATATGTAAAAAGATTTTTTTTTTTTTTTTTTTTTTTTTTTTTTTTTTTATGTAAGATCGATAAAAAATGCAAACATGAAAATATTTTAAATTCAATTAGTATATAAGTTGTTTCAATTTAATGCTTTGATAACCATTTAAACCCGTAATTAAGCATTTGATATAGACAGGTCGTAATTTACATTGATTATAATTTATATGCAAACAAACTAATTTATTGATATATATTTATTGCCCTCTTAAATAAATTTTATTCAAATATAAGTATAAATAGACGACTATTTATATATACATTTAGGTATATAAATAGATAAAATATACATTATAGCATGATATTTGTTATATGGGTGATTGCCAATCTAAAGGGTAGAAAACGAAGACTAATTTGGAAATATAAATATTTTACCAAAAAAATTTAAAAAAATTCCTTAATTCCTTCTTGACAACTATGAATCTAATTTACTTGATGAGCTATCTCGTTAGCTATTTTTTGGTTGGTAATTAATTAATTTGAAAATTAATGTTTCAACGGAGCGGACATCACTGACCACGGAGTGGACTCTGATAAATATTCAAACCTGAAAGTTATGTTGCAGCTGTATCTTTTCATCCATTTTGTTTTACTTGTGTTTTAGAAAATAATCAACAAATATTTTTACTTTAATTCTTTTGAAAAATGAAAACAACAGGAAAATAATTGTTAGTTCCGCATATTCTTTCATTTTTCTTTCTTTCTTTCTTTTTTTTTATGTGATTGATCTGATATGTTGAAGATACTTGTATTTCCTTGCTATTTTTCCTATTAAAACTTGGAAGATTACTTCAAGTTTCTTCTTTGATTTTACGCCTTAAAAACTTTCTTTTATTGGCTCTTTTATAACCTTGCCAAAAATAATACATTTTTCAATTTCTTTTGAATTTGCTTCTGTGATATTTTTTTTTTCACTTTTCTCTTGGGTATTTCAGAATCAGTAGTATTATTTTTGTATTTTTCAAGTTTCCTAACCAATTTTTTGTTTTCTTCACGAAGCTTTCCACTGTTCTTTTTCGACCTTTTTCTTCCACTTTCTAATCTGCTAGATAATAATACAGATGGTCTTGTTGTCAGAGATGGATTAATTTGTGGTAGTGTGATGTTTATGGCTGCTAAACGAGGTGTCTCAGGAGGTGTATCATCGCTGAGATGTTCTTCAAAGATTATGCTGTTTCTTCAATCTCTCCCTTTGATTTCTGTTTTGGTTCTTCCATTTTTTTCAAAACACTTCTTTTCATTCGTTCAGATATTTCAACTACAGTATTCTTCCTTCTGTAATATATTCATACTTCTTTAGCTTTTCCTTCTTCCTGTCATGCGGGATCATTTTTTTATGCTCCTATTATACACAAAGATGTTTCACGCGACTTTCATTTCATCCAATTTTTGCTCCAATTTTCGGAAGTTGTAAACCAAAAGAAGGTTTCAATAGTTGAATCAAAAATTTTTCGAAAAACTGGTTTATCCTTTGTACAGTACATGTCAAGGCACACCTATTTATTGCTGTTTTAACGGGGATGACATGGGAGAGCGAAGAGAACAACGGTGAATGAATTCCCACCGGCGCTGTCTTTTCTCGGCACATAAGGATCTTTCTTCTCGCTGGTTTATCACAGTCTGACTAGCCAGAAAAAATTGTTCGTATTCCCAATTTCTATTACACTGGGCATTGACGTGATTTGAGCCAAATTAACAATTGTCTCAAATGTTGTAGCGAAAACTTGTTGTGTGTAATAGGAGCATTAGTCTTTCTCTTGCTCTCTGCATACTTTTTATTTTTTGTTCTTTGTTTTTTTTTTTTTTTTTTTTTTTTTTTTTTTTTTTGTAGTTTGGCTCGAAAGTTTCTTTTTCTTGTTATTTTTCTTGTCTTTTTGATTTTCAACTGCACCTAATTTTCTTTTTGACTGAGTTTGAGTTAAGGTTTGTGCACATTTGTTTGTCCTGCATTGGGTTACATGTGAATTTCCATATTTCTTGAACGGCATAATAAATTTCTGCAAAGAAAACAAATATATATATATATATTAAGTATTGTTTTTATAAAAAAATTATTCAATTAATAAAAATACAAAACAATTTTAGTTTTTCTGTAAAACAAAAATATTTTTTTTTTTTTTTTTTTTTACTGAGACTAAATTTAATTATATTTTTACAATTATTTTTCTAAAGTGTTATGTCACCTTTTCTACATTTTACCTTTAAAACTTAAAGACTTATAGTATATACCATACCTTTTGCATTACTCTATAAACAACACCCATAAAACTGTTCTTAAATTTATATTATACGAATTCTGTTCTTACATTTAAACCATGAAGAGAAATGCTTAACAGTTCAGTAAAAAAATAGCAAATACTGTTTTAAAGAAGTTGAAATGACATTTTTAGAAAAATCACGAATAAAAATATAAAAGTTAGGGGAGGGGATATATTTTCATTTGCACCTTAAGCAATCAGTAGGCTAACAAAAAAAGGGGGGATAAAATTTATTTATCAAATATATTTAAATTATTTTTCAAGTGTATCTATTTTTAAGATTAATTTTGAAAGTATCCACTCCTTGGAAAGAAGTGTCCACTCCGTGATCAAATGATGTCTACGGAGTGGAAGTCCAAGGAGTAGACAGAATGTCCGATTTTGAATTTTAAGGAACAAAGCAACAATGTCAGGAACAATTTAACTTTAGTGTCGAATTAAGCCTTATAATCATTAATTGTAATAATAATTAGATAATAAATAACCCTTATAATTACCTGTATACTTCTGACCACGGAGTGGACTGATGAGATAGCCAAATAGAGGTATCACAGAAGAAATCTATTTTAGCAGAATGAAATAAAGCATTGAGTTCAGTACGTGTAGGTGAAAACATAGATGGCTACCCCCTCTTTCTTCTCAGTTACACACTGGTGGCAGGCAGTGCCATCTACTGAACTTTATGGGAAATTAAATAGTTGTCCACGGAGTGGATGCATTTCATTAGAGACATTTGTTATAAATTAATTAAAAAAACAAGATTCATTTTATAACTCTAAAATTTAATAAATATATTTTTAAGGATAACTATGTCCGGCTTAAATCAAAATGCAATTAAAAAACATTAATATTAAGCTTGAAAATAATGCTATATTCTGCAGACTTTCTTTGGGGACAGTCCACGGAGTGGATATTCCAGGTTTTATCGATAGTGTTCTAAGAAAAATAAATAACATTAAAAACTTTTATAATAATATTGAACTAGAGAAAATCGTAAGAAATAGCACCGCTGTTAATTTTTTTCTGATTGAAAATATTTTATATTTTTGAGGGCTAAGGGACATGGTTTCTACCCCTTGTGTTGGCAATGACCCATATATGTTGCTGGGGGAACTTTGACAAAAATACTTATACTATTTTCTTGGTTATACAGTATATTCCCTTAAACTATGCTTCTGCTCTTTATTAAATGGTTGTATGGAATTAACTACATGTTCAAAAAAATAGCCTCATGACTTATATATCGATTTATAAAGGCCTTTTAGAAAAAAATATAGTAAATATGAAATAGAGAGTTTTTTTTTTTTTTTTTTTTTTTTTTTTTTTTAATTCCAAATACAAAATATTTAAATAATTTAGATTGTTTTTTTTTTTTTTTTTTTTTTTTTTGCTAACTGAGGCATAACCAATTTTGTATACTTGAAATAATTCAAATGTTGTAAGAAATATACGACAATTTAGATTTAAAAAAAAAAAATAGTTGAAAAAAAAAAAAAAAAGATATAAACCGTTTTTTCTCACAAACACAGTAAATGTTATTTTGGCATAAGCAACTAATATTACTTTATGAAATTATACGAAATACTATAGTGTGTCATTCTACTATAGTGTGTTCATAAATAGTAGTACATGTCATAAAAGGACTTTTTCGCCTTGCCTTTAGAAAAGAAAGTTCAATCTTTATTGATCAAATTGTTATGATAGAGCGGTAGTATTTTTTCAACTGCACTGCAAAATATCAATGATCTATGTCTTACAAAAAAGCATATCTCGAGACAGGGATTTATAAAAACGGCAATTAAATTTGGAGAGAGAATAGTGAGTTGGGTATGCTACGAGAAAGATAACGGAAACTGATTTCAAGAAGAAACAGTGGAAGAATCATATTGTCGTAGATGAAAGAGCTTCCAAACACATTAAACAAATTTATCAAAAAAAAAAAAAAAAAAAGTATTTTTTTTTCTGGTCTGCAACGTGGATCTTGTATAGATAATACTTACAAAAATTACAGAATTTTCATATTGTAGACAATGAAATATTATTGGGAACTGGATGTTCTGTCTCCGTCTTCTTCCTCGTAGCATACTCAAATAATTTTTCACAAACTCTGCCTCCGCAAAGGCATCTGTCGTAATTGTATATAAATTGACATGCTGACATTCAGACAGACCGACATACTGTTTTCTAAAATTTGTCATATGACCTACAGAACATCACAGACATTGAAAATTCATTTATTGGGTTGATCGGAATGTCATTTCGTTTTTTTCAGCAGAGGACTTAATTGTATTTTTTTCACACCTTCTTCACATTTAAGTTGCATTGCCATTACATATTGTGACAGCTGATATAGCAAGGCTTACTTGTGAAAAAGGCCGTTTTATTCTGCTCAATAGTTTTTGATTGGTGCCCTATCATATAAAGAAAATCAGAAGCGACATTTTCGGCATATTTTGTTTTTGCTATCAAAAATGCGAAACTACTATTCAAACAAGGAAAAAAAGTATACGATGTGTGCACAGAAAATTTATTTAAAGAACGCTATCGTCAAAACTGGTTTACCAAATTTTGTTCTGGCAATTTTGAGTTGAAGATGCATAACGTTCTAGAAAACCAGTTTGTGCTAATGAAGACAAAATAAAGTATTGATTTATGAAAAACTGCCAAATAACAACTCGTGAGATCGCTAAGACACCGATCAAAGTGGAGAATATATAATTCATTAAAATATTTATACAATATAAGAAAATCGTCTTTCATTTTCGAAGGAAAAAACGAAATTACTTTCCGAACAACCCAATATAACTGGCAGCGAAAATTTCTGAGAATCAAAGTCTTCTATGAGTATGGGAGAAAGTAAAATTAAACTTCAGATACTTACAAATTAATGGCAATTTTAAACAAAAATAAGGTATAAGAATTAGTTTTGCTCCATTGTTACAATAATAATAATAATAATAATAATAATAGTTATTATTATTATTATTATTTGATCTGGGGTGGGGGGGAGGGGGGGGGACGACGGAACTTACCAAATACACAGGTTTAAAAATGACATGAGATTGCACAATGCTGAGATTTCCACACATCTCAATAAAAACAATTCTGTTAATAATTTTCGTTAAAGACCTCTATGTTTGTTGATAAAAGTGTACAAATCGTTAATCAAAAGCACGTTGCAAAATTGTACGTTGTAAATGTACGTTGTAAATTAAAGTTTAACATGTCACGAGAGCCCAGTTTACTCAGATTGAATAAGAACAAAATTCGAAGTAATAGTTTAATGATTTTGTTCTTTTTTTTTTTTTTTTTTTTTTCAGAAAACTTTTCCATGATGAAAATATAAATCAATTCATTTAAAAACGACATATTCGTTTTTTGCTATGGGATTGGTAAATATTTCAAATGAACTTCAGTACTTATTTTTATAAGTATATGCATAAACAGATAAGTTTGTAGTTGAAAACTTTTTATTTTTTATTTTTTAATATTATGTAATGTTTTGAAGGTTTTTAATAGGTATGTGTACATGCATTTACCACAAAATATATGTTGTATTATTCAGTACTTTATAGTAGTAATCGTTTTAAAAAAGGAATATTCAGACACAGAAATTTATTTATTTATAATTTAAGCTCTTGCAAAATCCTGGTAACAAACGTTTATGCAATAAATCCTGAAATTTTATCTGCACTATCTCATTTGTAGCAACGACTAAATAAAACATGGAAAAAAAAAGAAGAAAAGAAAAAAAGTAAAAGAAAACGTAAAAGAAAAAGAAAAAAAAAATATTTTCTTGATTATGCTAAAATTTCAACCACCTTTGACTTGGCGCAAATTGATAGCTTCATATAAAGATTATTTTACCATTTAATATTTATAACTTGAACTATGTTAGGTTTTGTTCGATAAAATAATATTCAGTCAATAATTCTATTAATTTTTAATATATATTTTTTTTACAGATTCAAAACCTTCAAATTGCGTTCTTCCATTTTGCTCTTTTTTTTTTTTTTTTTTTTATAATAAATTCTATAAATTCTAATAAATTTTATAATAATCTTAAAAATGCTTAAACTTCTGCAAATATTTAAGAAAAATCATTATATATATATATATATATGTGTCTGTGTGTGTGTGTGTGTGTGTGTGTGTGTTAAATAGAACCAATTTAAAAGATTCAGGGATGAATTTTGTAGTATCTTTAAAAAATAAAAAAATATAAATATAAATAAAAATGTAAAAAATATTCTGTTATTTATTTATTATTTTTTTAGGAGAAGAGGGAAAAGTTTTACAAAGTTATAGACATTTTTAATTTTTTCCAGAAAAACTAATTAATATATTTCAAAATGCATTCCTAATTCTTCTGAGTAGGTTCTACTGAAAAAAAAAAATCTTAATTTTCTAATTATCTAATTTTTTTTAAATATCGGTTGAAGTTTAAGCAATTTAAAGACCATGAATTCCTAAAAAAAGACAGAGTGATAAAACGCAATTTAAAGATTTGAAATCTCTAAAAAATATATTAAAACCTATTCGATTATTTACTTAAATATGCACTTTATTGAACAAAACCTAATATAGTTCATTTTTTATATATTGAATGGAAATGGAAGATTTTATATGAAACATTCAATTGTGCCAAGTCAAAGGTGCTACTCCACTTTAATATAATAGATTTATTTCATTCTTTCTTTTTTTTTTTTTTCTTTTTCGAATTTTGGATAGTCAGGTTATCTTAAGCGTAAGACTAATGTGGCCACAAAATATAGACAATAAAAATTAAAAAATAAACTAAATTGCACAAATTTCAGTTCTTAAAAAAAGAACTTAGTAACCCTTCTATGTTTTATAGACACTTTTGAACGATTGAAATACATATATGAACTTTAAAAAAACCTTCACACACCATAAATTCAATACCCAGCACTACAATAGCACTACCATTTTCAAAAACACGTGGTCTCTTTTCCTCAGGTGCAAACAACACGTGCTTTATAGGCAAAAATATGATTGTTTTGCTTGTCCTTCCAAGGTAACATTTTTTTTTTTTTTTAAGCTGAAAATAGTGTAAAATCTGGATGTGTATTTCGATGTCTATTTCGTATAATTATTAATTAATTTCCGAAAAAATGTTTTTCCACGTTAAAATGTATACACACACACACACACATATGTATATATATATAGGGAAATGTCTACGGTTATGGGCACAGTTTTGATTTTGGATCATAAATTTTGACAGAGTAAATATTATGCTAAAATATAAATATCAATGGAAAGCTATAACTCATTGCTAACGTTTCACAAATTAATTGTATTTATTCCGTACACCAGAAAAAAATTATCACCAATTTTGTGAAGTGGTCTTATTTGGCTAAAAACAATTTTCTACTCGGTGTTGGACACATTTGAAAAATTCCCTAAAAATGGGAATATAATAAGAAAAACCACCATAAATACAGAAAATAACAAAATTCATTCATTTTTTTAAGGATTCAGTGGCCAAAATAACATCAGAAAATGGATTTTTCCAATTTTATTCCTAGTCGCAAGTTCTCTAAACAGAATGCTGAAGTTGAATTCGATGCAGAAGTTGACATCATTATCAGATTGTGGATGTTCCTAATTTTAGACATCATCCTAATTTAGCTTTTTGACAGGTGGAGTAACCTTACTCTTTTCCAGACATCTTCTCGAGGAATACAGAGGCTGTGACGAAATGCATATTTTCTGACAGTCGATTTTATGGATTTCTTATCTACTAAGCAATCCCAAATGGCTTTAACCAGAGCATTAAAATCCAGCGCTTTTGGATCGGTTTATTTTTTCGGGGTTAACACGGCTAAAAATACATAAAAGTACATAAAACACTAATATAATATGTTATGTTCCCATAAACGACCAATTTGACAGTTTCTAAGTAAAACACATAGTTATATAAAAAAAAAAAAAAGTGTGCTCATAACCGGTTACATGAAGGTGTACACAACCGGGAATGGCAACCATTTTTACGATGACAGAGAAAGAAAAAAATGGTCCCCATTTTGGGACCAAATTTTTACTATTGTATCACAAAATATAATGAATATACTTCAGGAATATACATTACACACTTATTTTTGAATTGATTTACTTCGATTTATCGTATTCTGAAAATATTCACAAATTACTTTTGTGTTGCATTTTTCAGATTTTTTTTTTTTTTTTTTTTTTTTCGATACTTGCAGTTACTAAGCAAATGTATCTATTCACTTCGATGTTAGCACAAAATATGCGTACTGTCAAAATACAAGTTTGACAGTACTGAAATCCTCCATATTATTTTTTTGTTAAATGATGTGATGGGGTGCCAATAACCGGTGAATGCCTATAACAGAGACATTCCCCTATATATTCAGGGTGGCCACAAAGTCCGTAAAAAATTTAAAAATTCTTAAAATGCGAAAAAATAACCAAAATAAGAAACGTTTGCAGTTTTAGCATTAACATATATATATATATATATATATATATAATTATTTTTTTTTTTTTTAATAAGAAAAAAATAAAAATTCAAAAAACAGACGACAGATGTCGCTAGTATGAACAACTTAGTTCAAAATATGTAAATGAAAAAGGCGATTATAAATATTTACGCTGTTATTTCGGCTATGGGGATGTTTAAAATTCCGGGTTGACCGATCCCGTCCATCCAGTTTGTCGGAATTGAAAGATGCAATAGAGCTGTCATGTATACTGCCGAACATGCTGCACCCTGCCGTTGCTGGATTTGTAACACGCCTGCAATGTGTTATCACGTGTGGTGGTGGACATGTGGAGCACATATTGCTGTAATAAATGATTCGGTAACATTATTTTTGTTATTTGCGTGTCTTTTCTTTTACTTATGTACGAAACGCGACCTATCGGCTGATTTTTGAATTTTTATTATTAATATTATTTTATTTTTCTTATCTTAAAGTTTCTTATCTTATTCGTTTTCTTATCTTATCCGTTACTTATCGATGCTAAATCTGCAAACTTTTTTTTTTTTTTTGGGGGGGGGAGGGGGTGTTATGAATATTCAAAGTTTTTACGGACTTTTTACCCACCCTGTATTACACTTATTTCATATTATACGTCACGCATTTCCAGTAATTCAAAATAACTATAAAAATTTAGGTACAAATTCAAATTGCTTGATATAAAATAAAATTAAACTATTGTTAATTAATATAATGTCAAACATATATTCGAAATATTTATAAAGCAATGTATAAAAATATATGAAACTCAAAAGAAAGAAAAAAAAATCTACAAATTCATCATATGCAGGTATTTACAGAACTTAGCAAGAATCACCTTCACGTTTAAATACTTTAAAAGCGTAATATTTGTCAGATATATTTTTTAAAAAGATCAATATTTTCTTCACAATAATCTCGTAGATTTACTGTTAAATCCGAACTTTCAACAAAAACCTTTAAAATAACTTTAGATAACATTACACGATAAAACAGATTCTAGTAAGGCAATTTATTCATTCATTTATTTATTTTTATAAATGGATAAATGCTTTGTTTTTCTTAAGAAAAGGTTAAACGCATTTTTTAAATAAAAGGAGAATTATTCGGATAAATAAAGTAATATTTCTATAGGTTATAATGCAATTGATTATTTAAATGAAATTTTTAAACATTTTGCATACATTAAACATATATTGATTCTTAATGAATATTTCAAAAATAGCAAACAGAAATATTAAAAAGCAATAAAAACAGATTCTAGAAACGCATTATGTTTATTTAATTATTTATTTTATAAATGGTTAAATGATTTACTTTTTCTTAACAAAATGTTAAACGCTTTTTTTTAAATAAAAGGAGAGTTTTTTGGATAAATAAAATAATTTTCCTGTATGTTATACTATTATTGGTTATTTAAGTAACAATTTTAAATGTTTTGGGCGCATTAAGCATACATCAATTTTTAATGAATATAAAAAAAAAAAAAAAATAGTAAATATTATATTTTAAATAAATAAAAAAAATAACTTA